>CM072523.1:61143303-61315803 GCA_036898135.1 Oncomelania hupensis | reverse complement strand
GACGACGACGTAGATGACAATTTTCTCTTTTCTCTATGGTCTCTATTTTCTTCTGTTTTTTTTTTTTCTTCGGTGACAGATTAAAAAAATTTGTAATTTTTGAAGATGAAGACATGGGTTGCAAAAGAAATTTTCTTCTCCGTTTTCAACTAAATATTTCCTTGTGGCTTTGTGTTTATTTCAAAGTAACACCATATTACTGGCTGTTGTGCTCAGAAGAAGTTTCAACTAGACTACATAATTAGTCTAAGCATCGCTCACTCAATTGCTGCATAAACGGCAGAGCTAGTGCGAGACGTGTTGTCGCTTCGACGGTCAATCACCGAATCCCCTATTGAACATTTGGCAGAAAGAGTCCAATATCCCCAACGGACAGGTGCCAAGTCTACAAAATACAATGAAGTACTTACTACTACAGGTGTCAAGCCTACAATATGCATGATGTACTCACTACATGTGTTGTAAATGATACATGACGTACTTACTGCAGGTGTCGAGCCTACAATATGCATGACGTACTCACTACATGTGTTGTAAATGATACGTGATGTACTCACTACATGTGTTGTAAATGATACATGACGTACTTATACAGTTGTCAAGTCTACAACATCCATAACGTACTTAGTACTACAAGTATCAAGTCTATAGCATTCGTGACGTACATATTACAGGTGTTGTCAAGTATACATGACGTACTCTCTACAGGTATCAAGTCAACAAAATACAATGAAGTACTTACTACAGGTGTCAAGCCTACAACATGCATGACGACTTGTGTTGTAAATGATACATAACGTACTTACCTCATGTGTGAAGTCTACAACATCCATAACGTACTTACTACTACAGGTATCAAATCTACAGCATGCATGACGTACTTATTACAGGTGTTGTCAAGTATAAATGACGTACTTATTACAGGTGTTGTCAAGTATAAATGACGTACTTATTACAGGTGTTGTCAAGTATAAATGACGTACTTATTACAGGTGTTGTCAAGTATAAATGACGTACTCACTACTGGTGTCAAAGTCTACAAAATTAATGACGTACTAACTACATAATAATAATAATAATAATAATAATAATAATAATAATAATAATAATAATAATAATAATAATATTAATAATAATAATTTATTTTGTATAGCGCAATTCAAACATAAAATGCTTCACAAAGCGCTTGATCACACGCAGCCACACACAGATACACACGCATAATAAATCTATTCTGCATTTAAAAACAAGACAGCATGTAAACCTAGTGAAGGTAACAAACCAACAAATAAAAGTATACATGTGTCAAGTCTAAAATATGCATTACGTACTTACTGCAAGTATTGTCAATGATACATAACGTTCTTACATGCAAGGATACATGACGTACTTACTGCAGGTGTTGTCGGAGGCACAAAGAGTGCCCATTCTGCATGAGTAGGGGTCCGATGAGCAATTGCTGTTCAGATCCAGCCCTGTGTAAGAAGTGAGAGCGACAAGCAGCGGTTACTCATTTCTATATTTTATTTTATCGTTTTTATATAGCGCTTCCAAGCTTGAGAACTGCTCAGGATCTAACTCAACTGACACTGACCTTGGAGTGAGGTTGACCAAATTCGTAAAGTATGTGTGTCTCGTTGATATCTATCATGCCTCAAAGAATCACATGTTCAATATTAATAACCTGGACAAAAAGATAAACTTTTTGACAAATTGTCACGTTTTCACTAACATTTGTTAGCCCTGTGAACTTAACCTTGAAGTAAAGTCATTTACTCACCATTTATGAGTTCTCATGGGTACCGGTATACACCATCTTACCAAGTTTGGTTATGATAGTTGAAATAGTTTGAGATATTAATCCACTTGCAAGTTTTGCACAGACAGGGACATTTTTTAGATGTCATTTTGGACAATTTACGACTCATCTCGCACAGATTTGCACAAATCTTGAAACAATTTTTTGAGTGAGTACATATACTCACATGGCTCTGCATGTGAGTCACAAGCACCTCACATATGGCTCTCCACTATAGACCACTGTACAGTCTCCGAGGACGCTCAACTCACAAACAAGAAAAAACTCACATAGGACTCTCCACTATAGACAACTGTCTCCGAGGACGCTCAACTCACAAACAAGGAAAAATTCACATAGGACTTCCATCAAACAAGTCGTTGTCCACGTGGTGATTATGATGATGTTTATGATGATGACTGACGACGATGATGATGGCTATGACTATGATGATGACACTTACGACATCGAAAGTCGGAGTCGCACACAGCGCCAATTATGCAATCTGTTTTTTTAGGGTCACATTCCTTGAATATAGCAATCCCTGGCAAAATAAACAACACCACTGAGCACCCCAGTCTGTGTTAAAACAAAGTAATACCACTAAACACCACAGTCTGTGGTAAAACAAAGTAATACCACTAAACACCACAGTCTGTGGTAAAACAAAGTAATACCACTAAACACCACAGTCTGTGGTAAAACAAAGTAATACCACTAAACACCACAGTCTGTGTTAAGGTAAAACAAAGTAATACCACTAAACACCACAGTCTGTGGTACAACAAAGTAATACCACTAAACACCACAGTCTGTGTTAAAACAAAGTAATACCACTAAACACCACAGTCTGTGTTAAAAACAAGTAATACCACTAAACACCACAGTCTGTGTTAAAACAAAGTAATACCACTAAACACCACAGTCTAGTAAAACAATGTAATACCACTAAACACCACAGTCTGGTAAAACAAAGTAATACCACGAAACACCACAGTCTGTGGTAAAACACAGTTACACCATAGAAAACGGCAGTCTATGGTAAAATAAATATCTTCATTTCCAATCCCAAATTCTCATTTCAGTCTTACTGGTTTACACCAATCATCACCATCATCATCATCATCATCATCATCATCATCATCATCATCATCATCATCATCATCATCATCATCATCATCATCATCATCAAACAGCAGTAACAACAACAACAACAACAACAATAATAATAATAATAATAATAATAATAATAATAATAATAATAATAATAATAATAATAATAATAATAAGAAGAAGAAGAAGAAGAAGAAGAAGAAGAAGAAGAAGAAGAAGAAGAAGAAGAAGAAGAAGAAGAATGATAATAACTCCATAGAATACATTGCAGTAATAACAACACAAAGTCAGACTATAATTATTATGAGTAAAAACCCCTTTGGCCATTCTGACTTCTAATTGTGGACTCCATATTTAAGTGACTAATTGTTGGCTTTTTAAATGGGGTAAACAATTTCTGACGTCATAATGTTAGGAGGTGAATGAAAGAGAAAGAGTTGGCCATCTCATGTAGTCGAAGGCGAAATAGGAGGTTATGGCATTGGATCTGACTGTCAGTAGGAACTCAGACGTGCTAACGCGACATCGGTTAACATCATAATACTGACTACATGTGCTGTCGATATCACATTCGGTGCCTTGTGCACAAGCGGCAGTGCTGTCGTTGGTTTGATTGCACTCAGCTCCTATCCCCAGTGCTGCACACACCATACATTCAACACTCAGTGCTGTACACACACCATACATACAACACTCAGTGCTGTACACACACCATACATTCAACACTCAGTGCTGTACACACACCATACATACAACACTCAGTGCTCCACACACCATACATTCAACACTCAGTGCTGTACACACACCATACATACAACACTCAGTGCTGGACACACCATACAGTTATACAACACTCAGTGTTGTACACACACCATACATACAACACTCAGTGCTGGACACACACCATACATTCAACACTCAGTGCTGTACACACACCATACATACAACACTCAGTGCTGGACACACCATACCTGTATACAACACTCAGTGCTGTACACACACCATACATACAACACTCAGTGCTGGACACACCATACATTTATACAACACTCAGTGCTGTACACACCACACAGTTATACAACACTTAATGCTGCACACACCATACATTTATTGTACATTCAGTGCTGCACACACCATACATTTAAACAACACTCAGTGCTGTACACATAATACATTTATACAACACTCAGTGCTGCACACGCCATACATTTATACAACACTCAGTGCTGTACACACCATACATTTATACAACACTCAGTGCTGTACACACCATACATTTATACAACACTCAGTGCTGCACACAGCATACATTGAACACGCTACTGCATACATACAATACTCAGTGCTGTACACAGCATACATTTATACAATACTCAGTGCTGTACACACCATACATTTATTCAATACTCAGTGCTGTACACAGCTTATATTTATACAACACTCAGTGCCGTACACACCATGCATTTATACAACACTCCGTGCTGAACACACCATACATTTATAAAACACTCGGTGCTGTACCATACATTTATACAATACTCAGTGCTGTACACACCATACATTTATTCAATACTCAGTGCTGTACACAGCATATATTTATAGAACACTCAGTGATGCACACACCATGCATTTATACAACACTCGGTGCTGAACACACCATAAATTTATAAAACATTCAGTGCTGTACACACCATGCATTTATACAACATTCGGTGCTGAACACACCATACATTTATAAAAACACTCGGTGCTGTACACACCATGCATTTGTACAAAACTCAGTGCTGTACACACAATACTCAGTACCCCCGTTGGGGTGCCGGGGGTTTCAGTATAAATAGTATCCCCACTTTCTGGAAATTTAGTGCTTTAAATTCCCACTGTCGCTGTCTTTCTCATTTGCTCTTTCTCATTCCTGCTCTGTTCTGTCAATCTGCTATACTATCGTCTTCTTCGCTAGACCAGTCTCCTACCTTTTTTCTTGAAAACTCTTCCGGGACAAGACTCCTTGTTTGTGTATGAGGTCTGTTGGATCAGCTTGGGAATATTGGACGCTTTCTGCCAGGTGGTCACTAGGGCTTCCTATGATGTTATTATTTAGCAATGTAGGCATTTTATATGTATGTACTTTGTTCATAATTTATAATGTTTGTATTCTATTTTGTTTTTGTAAACGAGGGTTCGATAAGTTGGGGTGAAGCCTCAGCCCTGCGTGGGATGTCTTTATTGTAAAGTGACTGGCTGGTGGAGGGCATTCAGTTTTCCCACTAGGGTTGTTTCACCAGATCTTTTATGCGGATTATGGGGGTTGTCCGGTCCTGATTTGGCTCGGAAGAGTCCGCTGGACCTAAAGCAACAATTATGTAATGTAATGTAATGTACAATACGGTACACACCATACATTTATACAACACTCAGTGCTGTACACACCATGCATTTATACAACACTCGGTGCTGTACACACCATGCATTTATACAAAACTCAGTGCTGTACACACCATGCATTTATACAACACTCGGTGCTAAACACACCATACATTTATAAAAACACTCAGTGCTGTACATGCAATACTCAGTGCGGTACACACCATACATTTATACAACACTCAGTGCTGCACACATCATACACTTATTCAACACTCAGTGCTGTACACACAATACATTTATACATCACTCAGTGCTACACTATCCTATCCTCTCCTATCCCGTAACTCGGAGGTCGTAGGGGCACCACAGATGATCGTTTAACCAGCATACTCCATCTTTCCCTGTCCTGAGCAACCCTGATTGTTCGCTCAGTGTCAAACCAGTCCATTCTCGAATGTTATCTTCCTACCTCTTTTTCGGTCTCCCTCTTCTTCTACCTCCTTGCACTGTGCCTTGCAGGATGGTCTTTGCAAGACCTGCTGATCTGGTGACGTGGCCATACCATCGGAGTTTCCGCTTTTTCAACACTGTGAGCAGTCATCGTGTTGTCCAATGGCTTGTGTGATGCTCTTTCGGACTTCGTCGTTGGTGATGTGTTAGGTATAGGGAATGCCCAGGAGTCTTCTGTAGCACTCATGTCCCTGCTTTGTATTCTTCGTTCGGAGATCTGCTGTGAGGGTCTATGTTTCGCAAGCATATAGGAAGATGGAGATGACAAGGGAACGCAGAATTCTTCCCTTGGAATGTAGACTGATGGTCCTGTCTTTCCGAATTGGCTTCATACTCGCCAGAGCAGCAATTGTTTGTGCAATCCTGGAGAGGACTTCCTGTCGGGACCCATTGTCTGATACAATGGCTCCTAAATATGAGAAGCTATGCACTGTGTTGAGGGATTGGCCCTGGACTTTGATGTCCGCGTTTATGCCATTGGTGTTGTTGGTCATCATTTTGGTCTTCTCCGCACTAATTTTCATTCCATAGGCTCAAGAGGTGGTGTCAAACCTCTGTACCAGCTGTTCAAGTTCTTGTTCCTCTCCAGCCAATCCATTAATGTCATCCGCAAAACGAAGGTTGGAGATTGCTCTTTCCCATATGCTGACTGTGCCTTCGTGATCTGCAAGGTCATCTGACATGATGCGCTCTAGGAAGATGTTGAAGATTGTTGGAGAGAGTAGGCATCCCATCAGTTCTAGCATGTCCTGAGAACAGAGAAGAAGAAGAAATCCTCCCAAATTTGTGGGAAAAAGTTGAGGCAGCAGTGCAATTGCTGAAGAAGGGGAAGTTAGCTGTGAGTTTCCATGTATCGCAAGCGTATAGGAAGATGGAGATGACAAGGGAGCGCCGCAGCCTTTTCTTGGAATGTAGACTGATGGTCCTATCTTTCCAGTGCCCCAACGACCTTTGAGTTACGGGATAGGATAGGGTTATGGTTAGGAATAGGATAGGATTGTACAAGACAACATTGTATATTGACTACATTGGTTATGCAGGACAACAGTGTATACTGACTTCATTGACTGTACCAGTCAACATTGTATATTGACTACATTGGTTGTACAACACAACATTGTATACTGAGTACATCGATTGTACCAGACAACAGTATATATTTACTATCTTGGTTGTACAAGACAACAGTGCATACTGACTACATTGATTGTACAAGACAACAGTGTATACTGAGTACATTGATTGTACAAGACAACAGTGTATACTGAGTACATTGATTGTACAAGACAACAGTGTATACTGAGTACATTGATGGAACAAGACAACAGTGCATACTGACTACATTTATTGTACCAGACAACAGTTTATAATATTGACTACATTGGTTGTACGAGACAACAGTGTGTATTGACTACATTGGTTATAAAGGACAATAGTTTATATTCATTACATTGGTTGTAGCAGACAACAGTGAGTATTGACTACATTGGTTGTACAACACAACAGTTTATATTGATTATATTGATTGAAAACGACAACAGTGGATATTGATTACACTGACTGTACAAGACAACAGTTTATATTGATGACATTGATCGTACACGACATCAGTGTATATTGATTACATTGATTGTACAAGACAACAATTTATATTGATGACATTGATTGTACAAGACATCAGTGTATATTGATTACATTGACTGTAAAGACAACAGTGTATAATGATTACGTTGACTGTAAAGACAACAGTGTATAATGATTACATTGATTGTACACAACATCAGTTTATATTGATTACATTGATTGCACAAAAAAACAGTGTATATTGATTACCTTTATTTTACAAGACAACAGTTTATATTGATTACATTGATTGCAAAAGACAACAATTTATACTGACTGCATTGATTGGTGTCCACGTTAGCGACGTAACTCTCTGGACAAAGGCACATCTTGCTGGCGCTGTCACATGTACTGTTGGAGTCGCAGGGAGTGTCCGAGTCAGCAGCTGACCTACACCTGGCTCCCACACGGCCTGGCTCTGGATCTGCACGTCACATCGTTAGTGGTGGCCGTCAGATAGTTACACATCACATCGTTAGTGATGGCCATCAGATAGTTACACATCACAACGTTAGTGATGGCCATCAGATAGTTACACATCACATCGTTATTGCTGGCCATCAGATAGTTACACATCACATCGTTATTCATGGACATCAGATAGTTACACGTCACATCAGATAAATAGTTACACATCATATCGTTATTGCTGGCGATCAGTTACACCTCACATCGTTATTGCTGGACATCAGTTAGATATAAATCAAATTGTTAGTGCTGGCATCGCATCACATCGCTAATGCTGGACATCAGACAGATAGTTACACATAACATCGCTAATGCTGGACATTAGACAGATAGTTGCACATAACGTCGTTAATGCTGGACATCAGACAGATAGTTACACATAACGTCGCTAATGCTGGACATCAGACATATAGTTACACATAACGTCGTTAGTGCTGGTACTGTATATTCGGGCACTGAATACAATAGACCCAACGTTTCCCGACGTGTCGTAAGAGGCGACTAACAGGAATGATGTCTGCAAGGCATCATTGGGCGAAAGTCCTCTACACAGAAGTCTCTGGCCAGGGCGGAGGAACCTCACGTTACTACAGATTCAACGGCCACGTGCTCGGGGCCAAGGCGAGCCAAACTGTACTCGTGAATTTCGGCTGTGGCCAACAGCCTGGAGTGGATTGCGCCCGGCCAAGTCTTTCTTACCTAAGACATCACCACATGATGAAAAGAACCGCTCACTCCGTACTGGATCGGTCGTCGCCCAGGTCACTAAGGACCGCGCCTTCCGTTGGCCATGATGACGATGTGATAAGTAGGTTACTGATGGACCACTTAGCAAGATTCGCACGAGAGACATCATCGTCTCAGGAACCTGGAATTTCGGGACCCTAACTGCGGAGA
Source organism: Oncomelania hupensis (assembly GCA_036898135.1). Taxonomy (NCBI): domain Eukaryota; kingdom Metazoa; phylum Mollusca; class Gastropoda; order Littorinimorpha; family Pomatiopsidae; genus Oncomelania; species Oncomelania hupensis. The sequence continues at coordinate 61,307,027 of CM072523.1, read as the reverse complement.
GAACATTAGACGAACTGGCCCACGAGATGGGCTATCGATGAAACACTTGAGGTATCAGCAAACTGCACTGGAAAGGCCTAGATGAAACAAAGACTGACAAAAGCCACAAGCTTTATTTCAGCGGGAGAGATGACAGGTACAAACGCAGCGTGGGATTCTTGGTCCACAAAGACATTCTAGTCATTGTCATGGATTGCCGCCCAGTCTCCAGTAGACTCGTTACCATACGTCCGAGAGCAGCCCCTTTCAACATCACCATTATCCAGGCCTACCCCCCCCCCCCCCAACATCAGACTATGGCAACAGCGAAGTCGATGATTTTTATGAGGACATAGTCATGGTGCAAGGTGACTGTAATGTGAAGGTTGGCAAAGATGCGTACCACAACTGGAGAGACACGTGTGGACTCAGGTGATGGACCCGGCACAGTCCCAGCGGGGAGCATCACAATCTCGTGATGATGGCTTTTCGGCTCACTTAAAGAGAATAAACAAAGTAAAAATGCACTAGGCTGAAGTTCGACCTGGACAAACTACAAGACTCGGAAGTGGCAGAAGTTTTCCAAGCCACAATTGGATGGAAATGCACCCCACTGCTCATTTTGGGAGCTGGTGAAGTAGATGTCAACACCATTACCACCACCTTCTACTCTGCAGTGACAGATTCTTCCTGTCCTATAACTCGTAGGTCGTAGGGGCACCACAGTTGATCGTTTAGCCAGCGTACTCTTTCTCCGTCCTCAGCAACCCCCCCCCCCCCCCCCCCCCCCCCGGCTTCGCTCAGTGTCAAGTAAGTCCATTCTCGAATGTTGTTCTCCCACTCTTTTTCTGTGTCTCTCTTCTTCTGGCACCTTGCACTGTGCCCTGCAGGATAGTCTTTGCAAGGCCTGAGGATCTGGTGCGTGGCCAAATCATCGGAGTTTCCGTTTCTTTACCACTGTCAGCATGTCATCGTGTTGTCCAATGGCTTGTGTAATGGACTGCCGGACCTCGTCGTTGGTGATTTGCTGGGTATAGGTAATGCCTAGAAGTCTTCTATAGCACCTCATCTCCATGCTTTATATTCTTCGTTGTAGGTCTGCTGTGAGGGTCCATGTTTCACGTATAAGAAGATGGAGATGACAAATGAGCGCAGCAGCCTTACCTTGGAGTGTAGACTAGTGGTCCTATCTTTCTAAATGGGCTTCATCCTTGTCAGCGCAGCAATTGTTTGTGCGATCCTGGAGAGGACTTCCTGTCGGGACCCATTGTCTGATATTGTGACGACACGAGTTTCAGCAGTGACAGAGAAAGCTATATTTTGTGCGAAGTTGCACTTCTCTACTGTGTAGTGTACATAGATAGCTTGACCGTTTTCTTTATTGCGTACGAAAGAATGCAGTAGCCGTAAATCCACGTGCGTATCGTAGTAAATAGGGGTATGCAGAATAAGAAAAGGGGTACTGACGAGAAATCGACTGTTTTGCTTGTGGCCTGGGTGCGTTTGGTAAGGCAGAGTGATTTTGGTGCTTTTGCGAGAGGTCGGCTCTAGTCAGGCAGTATCCCTGTGACTGTGTGTCATATTAAAAATAGGTGTTGTGCTTGGAAGGGTGTGTATCGTTAGTACGAGCCACCCAAGGTCTTACGCCCTCGTCGGGGTAAGAATGCCTAAAGTCTGAAATTAAGGAGGATTGTAATTGCCATTTATTGAGGATAAATGTAGAATTCCTTCCTAAGGTTGTGTGGTTCTCTATTGGACACCTACCGAGGCTCAAGGTCTTTTGAAGAATTGAGATGTCCTTATCCTTATCATTGTTATTGTTGTGAGAATAACTAGCAAATAGCCAGACACGAAATTAACTCTCAGGACTAACCACTGTGTTGTGACTGTGCTGTGTTGTCACTGTGTTGGGGAGGTGTGTCACAGGCCGAGACGGTGAGTAAAACCCTGTAATTCAGTTTCTTAGTGGCAAAGCGCTCCGAGACTGCGTACGCGAATGAATGTTGATGAATGAGGGGGAAAGGGATGTATTTTGATGAATAATGATGTATTGATTTTGTATGATTTTCATATGATTTTCTTATTAGGTACATGAATGAGAAATGTTGTTGCTGTTGGGGTTAAAAGTGGGTCAAGGGTGACGATGAAGAATGCATGTTAGAGAGAGAAAGAGAGAGGGTGAGGCTGTATGTATGGGGAGAGAGAAATCGTACTATGCTGGAGAGAGATGAAGGAAGTGGTGGATATGAGGAGAGCATGTTTATATTATAGTACGACAGTTGAGAGGGAAGGTGAAGATGAAGATGAGGATGGAATGAATTAGGACTGTGTGATTGAAGTGTGGTCGTAATGATTGTGTATATTTATATAAATGTCTGTACTTATGAAGAGATTAATTATTAGTATCAAGAGTTGCATTATATTATTGAAACGTATGCATAGCATCATGTATTATTATCATTGTTGTCATGCATAACCAGGTCAAGATGGCGGCCGGCGGCCGGCGTATTATGTTATGTAGTATTTGTGTTTTGTAGGCAGACTGTTAAGACTGTATATTTGCTTACAGGTTTGGGCTGTATCATCTGTATTATGCTGTTTAATCCTTTGGTGATGTAGTTGTGTTTCCACTACACCGTTACCTCTTTGCGCGGACGTGCAACTGTGCTGTAACCCTTGCCTCTACAGTTGGAGAGCGTGGATGTTAACTTCGCCACTACTGCCTCGTCTTGCCTCAGTATCGTGGGCGTCGCCATTTATTACAGGAACTCCACGCACCACACCCGCTCACACACAGACTTGCACGGCACCACACATAAAAACATACTTCATTTAGTTAATAAAATTCATCCATCATATTGTGTGAATAACTGTTTAGCTCCTACTGAGCTACGGAAAAATAGACGTTTTGAACAGTGCTACAGTTCTGCAAGTTAACTTGGACAGTGATTGTTGATACAAGATTTGCAGCTCCATTCCTTAGTTGAAGTTTATAGTATTTTGAATTGATTGTTTATTGCCATTTTGTTGTACATTTTGTGGAAAAATCTGTTGATGTTTAGTTCTGTTTTGGGTTGAACAAGGGAGGTAATTGTTAGTTAATACTGGGGTGGGGGTCTTGATAGGGGTGGAGGGTGGTTAGTTCCCCATTGTCCTGTGTATGTATGTTTAATTGTTGAATAAAAGAGTGTGACTGTTATTCTGGCATTTTGTGTTAGTTTATTTTGTTTGAGTTTTATCCTATTCACTCGTTGTATGTGCTGACGTCGCGGAACCCGCTCGGGTGACGTGACAGATATAATGGCTCCTAAATATTTTTAGCTATGCACTGCCATCTCCCATCTTCCTAAATGCTTGTGAAGCATGGACCCTCACAGCAGATCTCCAACGAAGATTACAAAGCATGGAGATGAGGTGCTACAGAAGACTTCTGGGCATTTCCTATACCCAACACATCACCAACGACGAAGTCCGACAGACAAGCCATTGGACAACACGATGACCTGCTCACAGTGGTGAAGAAACGGAAACTCTGATGGTATGGCCACGTCACCAGATCATCAGGCCTTGCAAAGACTATTCTGCAAGGCACAGTGCAAGGAGGTAGAAGAAGAGGGAGACCGAAAATGATGAGGGAGGACAACATTTGAGAATTGACTGGTTTGACACTGAGCGAAACCATCAGGGCTGCTGATGACAGAGAAAGATGGAGTATGCTGGTTAAACGATCATCTGTGGTGCTCCTACGACCTGCGGGTTACGGGACAGGATAGGATAGGATAGGACTGTGTTGAGGGATTGGCCTTGGACTTTGATGTCCGTGTTGATGCCATTGGTGTTGTTGGTAATCTTTTTGGTCTTCTTTGCACTTATTTCCATTCCGTGGGTGTTTCATGCACGGGCGTAAGCGTCTCATGCACGGGCGTGAGTGTCTCATGCACGGGTGTGGGTGTCTCATGCACGGGTGTGGGTGTCTCATACACGGTCGTGGGTGTCTCATTCACGGGCGTGGGTGTTTCATGCACGGACATGGGTGTCTCATGCACGGGTGTGGGTGTCTCAGGCATGGGCGTGGGTGTTTCATGCACGGGCGTGGGTGTTTCATGCACGGGCGTGGGTGTTTTCAGTTTTTTGCTTCCTTTCTCTTTTTTCCCCCTCTGATGTTGTTTCCTCCTCTTCTTCCGCTTTATTTGTGGTCACACCATCTCAGTAGGTTTTCTTGGGTTACATTATACATGTATATTATTTGGTATCATACCATCTCAGTAGGTTTTCTTGGGTTACTGTAATGATGCATGTTCGACTTCTAGAACTAATGCATGCCACGTCATAATAATTAGACGTCATTAGTTACAGAGTGACGTCACAACTTGGAAGCTTAACCGACTAGCTTGCATACACCCGGTCCTGTGAGGCTGGATTCGAAATATAATAAAACCTCTGTAATAACTCAACGTTCTAGAGTCGGGTATTATTATTTGGTGGCAGCGGAAAGCACCGGTATTTCAGTTCAGCGTTTTGTGTGTTTTTAGCTTCCGAATACGCATCAAAATGTCGTTCAAACCTCCACCAGCCTTCGACCTTCAACGGCCAGAAGAGTGGCCGCAATGGCGTTCACGTTTCAAACGGTTTTTGCAAGCCGCGAAACTCGACAGGGAAGCGGTTCCTGTCCAGATCTCGTCCCTCATCTATTCGATTGGGCCGCAAGCAGATGCGATCTACTCTACTTTCGCTCTTGACGAGGAAAATGTGACTTTGGATGAAGTTATCGAGTATTTCGACGACTACTTCATGCCGAAGAGAAACATCATACACGTCCGTTCGAAATTCCATGCCAGATCTCAACATGCTGGCGAGTCCGTGGAAGAATACGTCCGTGCTCTTCATGCCCTTGCTGAACATGCAGGTTTTCCTGACAAGGATGAATGTATCCGTGACAAGCTTGTGTTGGGTCTCCTTGACTGTGATCTCAGTGAAAAGCTACAGTTGGAGCCCAATCTCACCCTTCACGATGCCGTTCAACAATCTCGACAGCACGAACTCGTCAAACAGCAGATCCGAGAACAACGCAGCGAGGTTGATGCCGTCAACAGCCGGCGCCGTAATGGTCCTCCTACAATGAGATCATCCTCTGCTCGGGACGACGACGACAGCGCTCAACGGGGTGGCCGTGCAGCTTTCCGTGGCAGACCAGGTCCACGTGGTGGGTCACGTCCTCGTGGTCATCGTGCGCCGCAGCCGGAACCGACTCACCACCATCATCAACACCACGACGGCAGTTCTTCCAAGTGCGGAAATTGTGGCCGTGATCGACACCGCTCCAGAGCCGAGTGTCCCGCGTTTGGCAAACAGTTTTATAAATGCCTCAAATACAATCATTTTGCATCTAGTTGCCGCAGTAGCCGAGCAAACCTACGCGTGCATGATGTTGAAGATGATGCCAATGATGATGTCCGTGAGTACTTTCTCAGTGCGATTGACATGCCTGATGCAGAGCCTCCGTGGCGCGTGTCCTTGAACCTTGGTGGACATGCTATTGACTTTAAGATAGACACTGGCGCAGATGTCTCTGTGATATCGAAGAAAACATTTTGTTCTTTTTCTCCTAGACCTCACCTGCAGCCTGCCAAAGTTGTGTTGCGCAGCGCTGGCGGTGTTTTGAAATGCATGGGTGAATTTATGGCAATTACTCGTTATCATGATGTTCCTGTTTCTTTCAGGTTGTTTGTTATTGATGCTAATACAGATAGCCTCCTCAGTCGGTCTGTTGCCAGCCACATTGGTGTTGTAACGAGAAGCGTCGATACCGTGTCCCCTCCAGCATCACCCCTCAGCAGCATTGAGATCCCCGTCAAGTGCACACCAGTCACAATCCGTCTCCATGACAACGTTGAGCCCTACAACCTTCCCACAGCCAGAAGAGTCCCGATTCCCCTCCTTGACAAGGTGAAGACCGAGTTGGGCAACATGGAGAAAGCTGGAATCATTGAGCCTGTCACAGAAGCGACTGACTGGTGCAGCCCCATGGTACCAGTCATGAAGAAGTCAGGAGCCATACGGATATGCACCGATTTCAAAAGGTTGAATTCCGCAGTTAAGAGGGAACGCTACATCCTCCCAACAATCGATGATATTTTGCACAAGCTGCAAGGTTCCGCCATTTTCAGCAAACTGGATGCTACGTCTGGGTATTGGCAAATTCCCTTGGATCCTGCTACAGCCAAACTCACAACTTTCATCACCCCGTGCGGTCGATATTTCTACAAGAGATTGCCCTTCGGGATTTCAAGTGCACCTGAAATCTTTCAGCGTACGATGGAGAGTATCTTGGGTGGTGACGAGAATGTGATCTGCTACCAAGACGATGTGATGGTTCACAGCCAGAACCAAGCGGACCACGAAAGGCACCTTAACCGTGTGATGATCAAGCTGGAGCAAGCAAACCTCAAGTTGAATCACGCTAAGTGCGAGTTCCGCAAACGAGAAATTGAGTTTCTTGGCCACAGGATCAGCAAGGACGGCGTTTCTCCCGACACGGAGAAAGTCAAGGCGATTTTGGAGATGCCAGCGCCAACGAATGTCCCGGAACTCCGACGGTACATGGGGATGGTAAATTTTCTCGGCAGGTACGTGCCCAACCTTTCTGCCATCCTCCGTCCAGTGTCTCAGCTGCTGGAAAAGGATCGTGCGTGGACGTGGGGTCCTGCACAAGCCAACGCCTTCCAGTGTGTGAAAGAGCTTTTAACGTCTGCACCTACTCTCGCCTTCTTCGACTTGTCAAAGCCGACAATCGTCAGCGCAGACAGCAGCTCCTACGGTATCGGTGCGGTTCTCCTTCAGGTTCACAACAACGACCTGAAGCCCGTCGCCTTTTGCTCGAGAACCCTCACACCCGCCGAAAAGAAATACGCCCAGATTGAGAAAGAATGCCTTGCGTCTGTCTGGGCATGCGAAAAGTTTGAGCGATACCTTATTGGCTTACCAAGCTTTACCTTGCAGACGGACCACAAGCCGCTGGTCCCCCTGATCAACGTCAAAGATCTGCAAGACACCCCTCTTCGCTGCCAGAGAATGTTGATGCGCCTCATGCGTTTCAATGTCACAGCCGAGTACATCCCTGGAGCGAAGCTCGTTGTTGCCGACACTCTGTCCCGCAGCCCGTTACACGACAGAGCAGATGCCAGCCATCCAGTCGTAGACGCGCTCATCGAAGACATCGACGCTCACCTGGATGCCGTCAAAACGACATGGCCAGTCGCAGACACGCGTTTGTCCGAGTTCGCGGACGAGAGCCGCAAGGATTCCGTGATTCAAACGGCTATCACGTACACACTCGACGGTTGGCCAGACTACGTTAAAAACACTGCACCAGAACTGAGAGATCTGTACAGTGTCCGTGACGAACTGAGCGTCTACAACGGCCTTCTTGTCCGTGGCACCAGGATCGTGGTGCCTACAAGTCTCAGGAAAGATACGCTGCAGAAAATTCACGACGGTCATCTTGGTATTACCAAGTGCCAAGAACGTGCCAAGTCGTCCGTGTGGTGGCCGGGCATCGGCGGTGAAATCAAGGCAATCGTGTCCTCTTGCCAGCATTGCGTGGAGCACCAGCCGTCTCAACGCAAAGAGCCCCTGCTGACCACGCCACTGCCCCAACGTCCCTTTCAGCAGGTAGCTGCTGACCTATGCTTTCACAATAGCAAGCAGTACTTAGTCTTAGTGGACTACTTCTCCAGGTATTTGGAACTCGCCTACATGCCAGACGTCACAGCCCCGACGGTGGTGGGAAAATTGAAAAACATCTTTGCCCATCATGGCATTCCAGAAACGGTCGTCACTGACAACGGCCGGCAGTTCGTCTCTCACGAGTTCTACAAGTTCTCTGACGAATGGGGTTTTGCACATGTTACTACTTCCCCTCATTACCCCCAAGCGAATGGCGAAGCTGAGCGCGCTGTCCGTGAGGCAAAGAAGATCTTGGCGCAAAAAGATCCGTTCCTTGCGTTATTGGCACATAGATCGGCCCCCACTACACCCACTGGCTACAGCCCGGCTGAGTTGCTTATGGGTCGTAAGCTACGTACAACGGTACCTACATTACCTGTCAACCTAGAACCGCGCAAGGTAGACACGTCTCGAGTGGCGGCGAATGACCAGAAAGCAAAAGAAAACAACAGCAAGCACTTTAACAAGCGTCATGGAGCGCGCGCCTTACCCGTCATCAGTCCGGGTACAGAAGTGCTACAGAAGCTGGACAACGAGCGCCAGTGGTCAGGCCCAGCAACTGTGATTGAACGCTGTGCTCCGAGATCCTACCTAATCAAGAATGCAGCTGGCGTGTTCAGACGCAATCGTCGCCATATTCGTCCCTCAGCTACTTTCAAGCAAAGCTCTAGCCCTCGTCCGTACCGCCCTTTGCCAAGAAAGTCCACTGGTGGTCCGACGCCTCAAGCGCAAGCGCCCGCGAGTCATGTTATGTCCAGTGATCCAGTGCGTCCCGCACTGTCACTGTCTTACACCCTGTCCCGACCTGACCCGGTGTCCGGCGACACCCCAGTCTGTACGCCTTCCCCTGTGCTTCCTGGCGCCCGCACTACCCGTAGTGGCAGAACAGTGAAAGCCCCTGTCCGCTTTCCCAACTAAATCCCTGTCCGCTTTTCTAACCAAGTTTAATTAGTTACTGTTCGACATGTTTGTTCTGGTTGATCATTTTCTGATACTGAAAGAGGGAGATGTAATGATGCATGTTCGACTTCTAGAACTAATGCATGCCACGTCATAATAATTAGACGTCATTAGTTACAGAGTGACGTCACAACTTGGAAGCTTAACCGACTAGCTTGCATACACCCGCTCCTGTGAGGCTGGATTCGAAATATAATAAAATCTCTGTAATAACTCAACGTTCTAGAGTCGGGTATTATTATTGTTACATTATACATGTATATTATTTGGTATCATACCATCTCAGTAGGTTTTCTGGGGTTACATTATATATTATTTGGGGTCACACCATCTCAGTAGGTTTTCTTGGGTTACATTATATATTATTTATGGTCACACCATCTAAGTAGGTTTTCTTGGGTTACATTATACATGTATATTATTTGGTATCATACCATCTTAGTAGGTTTTCTTGGGTTACATTATATATTATTTGGGGTCACACTATCTCAGTAGGTTTTCTTGGGTTACATTATACATGTATATTATTTGGTATCATACCATCTCAGTAGGTTTTCTTGGGTTAATTATATATTATTTTTGGGGTCACACATCTCAATAGGTTTTCTTTGGTTAGATTATATATTATGTGGGGTCCCACCATCTCAGTAGGTTTTCTTGGGTTACATTATATATTATTTGGGGTCACCTCATCTCAGTAGGTTTTCTTGGGTTACATTATATATTATTTGGGGTCACACCATCTCAATAGGTTTTCTTGGGTTACATTATATATTATTTGGGGTCACACCATCTCAGTATGGTTTCTTTGGTTACATTATATATTATTTGGGGTCACACCATCTCAGTAGGTTTTCTTGGTTTACATTATATATTATTTGGGGTCACACATCTCAATATGTTTTCTTTGGTTACAATATATATTATTTGGGGTCACACCATCTCAGTAGATTTTAGTTTGGTTACATTATATATTATTTGTGGTCACACATCTCAATAGGTTTTCTTTGGTTACATTATATATTATTTGGGGTCACACCATCTCAGAAGGTTTTATTGGTTTACATTATATATTATTTGGGGTCACACATCTCAATAGGTTTTCCTTGGTTACATTATATATTATTTGGGGGTCACACCATCTCAATAGGTTGGCTTGGTTTACATTATATATTTGGGGTCACACATCTAAATATGTTTTCTTTGGTTACATTATATATTATTTGTGGTCACACATCTCATTAGGTTTTCTTTGGTTACATTATATATTATTTGGCGTCACACCATTTCAGTAGGTTTTCTTTGGTTACATTACATTACATGATTACTGCTTTAGGTCCAGCGGACTCTTCCGAGCCAAATCAGGACCGGGGTTACATTATATATTATTTATGTATTATTTTATTTTAAAACAAGGATAGCCATGCAATATATTCATGCAAATTTTGTTTGTTACAAAATATAAATTAGAAGACAAAGCCCATATGACTCACATGCTCAATAAGTATTACCAAACTGATGTTTATATAATTTGACCTTGAGATGGCATTGCCTTCTGGCCCCACATACACTCATGTACTATCAAATAAAGTACAACAAACGTTGTTTTATGTGGAAAAATAACGGTGACCTTGGGATGACCTTGACCCTCACGTGATCTCATGCACGTTTGATCAAATAAGCCAATGTGATTGCATACTAAAATCAAAACAGCTTTTCAACTGTATGATCTTTTTTATGCTTTTGCAAGGCTTAAAATAAACTTGACCTTCAAGATCAACGCAAAAACAGGAAAATATTGAAAAGTTCAATATATCATTACTAAATACAACAGGTTTGGACTTTATATCTCTATTAGTTTAGGGTCAAAGTCACTTCAAAGTACCTATACAAAGCGCCTTTGGGCAGTTCCAGTAAACTTGACCTTGGAGTTAGGTTGACCAAATATGCGTAGTATGTGTGTCATTGATATCTATCATGCCTTAAACAATCATAAGTTCAATGTAATAACATATAAAAAGTGAAATTTTGTTAAACATTTTAATTTGTTAACAAACATTTGATGACCATGTGACCTTGACCTTTATTTATTCACTGATAATTTTCAAAATTTCATGGGTATACATCATCTTAGCAAGTTTGGTTGTGATAGTTGAAATAGGTTCAGAGTACTTAGCCACTAGACAGATGGCGGACAGACAGAAGGGCTGACTTTTTTTTTCTATATCATTTTTGACTACTTTAATTTAGGACTCATCTCGAGCAGATTTGCAAAAATCTGAAATGTTGTATATGTTTGTGTGTGTGAGTACAAAAACCTCACATTGCTATGAATGTGAGTCAAACACTACAAATGAATGTTATGAATGTTTACATTTATTTAAAACTTACCACCAAAACTCTTTCCTGTCTATCCATTTTGGTGTTTTCAGTCTAAATAATTCAGTCACAAACTACACAATTTAGCTTGCCTGGCTGGTGGTCAACGATAAAAAAACTCTGCAGTAGTCCATGGTAGTTAGCCTGGCTGGTGGTCAACGATAAAAAAAACTCTGCAGTAGTCCATGGTAGTTAGCCTGGCTGGTGGTCAACGATACACAACTCTGCAGTAGTCCATGGTAGTTAGCCTGGCTGGTGGTCAACGATAAAAAACTCTGCAGTAGTCCATGGTAGTTAGCCTGGCTCGTGGTCAACGATACATAACTCTGCAGTAGTCCATGGTAGTTAGCCTGGCTGGTGGTCAACGATACACAACTCTGCAGTAGTCCATGGTAGTTAGCCTGGATGGTGGTCAACGATAAAAAACTCTGCAGTAGTCCATGGTAGTTAGCCTGGATGGTGGTCAACGATACAAAAATCTGCAGTAGTCCATGGTAGTTAGCCTGGCTGGTGGTCAACGATACACAACTCTGCAGTAGTCCATGGTAGTTAGCCTGGCTGGTGGTCAACGATACAAAACTCTGCAGTAGTCCATGGTAGTTAGCCTGGATGGTGGTCAACGATACAAAACTCTGCAGTAGTCCATGGTAGTTAGCCTGGCTGGTGGTCAACGATACAAAACTCTGCAGTAGTCCATGGTAGTTAGCCTGGCTCGTGGTCAACGATACAAAACTCTGCAGTAGTCCATGGTAGTTAGCCTGGCTCGTGGTCAACGATACAAAACTCTGCAGTAGTCCATGGTAGTTAGCCTGGATGGTGGTCAACGATAAAAAAAATCTGCAGTAGTCCATGGTAGTTAGCCTGGATGGTGGTCAACGATAAAAAAACTCTGCAGTAGTCCATGGTAGTTAGCCTGGCTGGTGGTCAACGATAAAAAAACTCTGCAGTAGTCCATGGTAGTTAGCCTGTCTCGTGGTCAACGATACAAAACTCTGCAGTAGTCCATGGTAGTTAGCCTGGATGGTGGTCAACGATAAAAAAACTCTGCAGTAGTCCATGGTAGTTAGCCTGTCTCGTGGTCAACGATACAAAACTCTGCAGTAGTCCATGGTAGTTAGCCTGGCTCGTGGTCAACGATACACATCTCTGCAGTAGTCCATGGTAGTTAGCCTGGCTAGTGGTCAACGATACAAAACTCTGCAGTAGTCCATGGTAGTTAGCCTGGCTTGTGGTCAACGATACAAAACTCTGCAGTAGTCCATGGTAGTTAGCCTGGCTTGTGGTCAACGATACAAAACTCTGCAGTAGTCCATGGTAGTTAGCCTGGCTGGTGGTCAACGATACAAAAATCTGCAGTAGTCCATGGTAGTTAGCCTGGATGGTGGTCAACGATACAATACTCTGCAGTAGTCCATGGTAGTTAGCCTGGCTGGTGGTCAACGATACAAAACTCTGCAGTAGTCCATGGTAGTTAGCCTGGCTGGTGGTCAACGATACAAAACTCTGCAGTAGTCCATGGTAGTTAGCCTGGCTTGTGGTCAACGATACAAAACTGCAATAGTCTATGGTAGCTAGCTATTTTAACCTTGCACCATGGTCAACGATACAAAACTGTGCAATAGTCTATGGTAGCTAGTTATTTCAACCTTGCACCATGGTCAACGATACAAAACTGTGCAATAGTCTATGGTAGCTAGCTATTTCAACCTTGCACCATGGTCAACGATACAAAACTGCAATAGTCTATGATAACTAGCTATTTCAACCTTGCACCATGGTCAACGATACAAAACTGTGCAATAGTCTATGGTAGCTAGCTATTTCAACCTTGCACCATGGTCAACGATACAAAACTGCAATAGTCTATGGTAGCTAGCTATTTTAACCTTGCACCATGGTCAACGATACAAAACTGTGCAATAGTCTATGGTAGCTAGCTATTTCAACCTTGCACCATGGTCAACGATACAAAACTGCAATAGTCTATGGTAGATAGCTATTTCAACCTTGCACCATGGTCAACGATACAAAACTGTGCAATAGTCTATGGTAGCTAGCTATTTCAACCTTGCACCATGGTCAACGATACAAAACTGCAATAGTCTATGATAACTAGCTATTTCAACCTTGCACCATGGTCAACGATACAAAACTGTGCAATAGTCTATGGTAGCTAGCTATTTCAACCTTGCACCATGGTCAACGATACAAAACTGCAATAGTCTATGGTAGCTAGCTATTTTAACCTTGCACCATGGTCAACGATACAAAACTGTGCAATAGTCTATGGTAGCTAGCTATTTCAACCTTGCACCATGGTCAACGATACAAAACTGCAATAGTCTATGGTAGATAGCTATTTCAACCTTGCACCATGGTCAACGATACAAAACTGTGCAATAGTCTATGGTAGCTAGCTATTTCAACCTTGCACCATGGTCAAAGATACACAACTCTGCAATAGTCTATGATAACTAGCTATTTCAACCTTGCACCATGGTCAACGATACAAAACTGCAATAGTATATGGTAGCTAGCTATTTTAACCTTGCACCATGGTCAACGATACAAAACTGCAATAGTCTATGGTAGCTAGCTATTTCAACCTTGCACCATGGTCAACGATACAAAACTGCAATAGTCTATGATAACTAGCTATTTCAACCTTGCACCATGGTCAACGATACAAAACTGTGCAATAGTCTATGGTAGCTAGCTATTTCAACCTTGCACCATGGTCAAAGATACAAAACTGCAATAGTCTATGGTAGCTAGCTATTTTAACCTTGCACCATGGTCAACGATACAAAACTGCAATAGTCTATGGTAGCTAGCTATTTCAACCTTGCACCATGGTCAAAGATACACAACTGTGCAATAGTCTATGGTAGCTAGCTATTTCAACCTTGCACCATGGTCAACGATACAAAACTGTGCAATAGTCTATGGTAGCTAGCTATTTCAACCTTGCACCATGGTCAACGATACAAAACTGCAATAGTCTATGGTAGCTAGCTATTTCAACCTTGCACCATGGTCAACGATACAAAACTGCAATAGTCTATGGTAGCTAGCTATTTCAACCTTGCACCATGGTCAACGATACAAAACTGTGCAATAGTCTATGATAACTAGCTATTTCAACCTTGCACCATGGTCAACGATACAAAACTGTGCAATAGTCTATGGTAGCTAGCTATTTTAACCTTGCACCATGGTCAAGATTTGCTAAATCAGTTCGTCTTCCACCTCACAGACGATCAGGATCTTAAATGTTTACGTACCATCCTGTTATCCGGAACACTTGTATGGGTGAGTTCCTGAGTGGTATCTTATCATATTTAATTCAAGTACTAAACACAAAATCTCACCAATAATAATAACAATAATAATAACGGATTTTTATATAGCGGGTACTCCAGAAATGACCAGACTCACCACGCTTTACATAGTCATTACATATAAATACATGCACACGATAAAACATCGCTTTTGCTACAATACACCAAAAGACGGAACAGTAAAGGTAAGAACTATTTACAACTATGTACACAAATTACAAAACAAGACAGAAATAGACTATTTACAACTATGTACACACATGACAAAAAAAACAGAAATAGAATAGCAAAAACCTATTCACAGCTATTTATAAGCCCGGTTAGGCCCAGGAGGAAAAACAGTATAAATATTTACAGCCGTGTATACACTTACGGATCAGACAGAGACAAAAGAGGAGAGAATGGCAGCGGGATACAAATCAGTCTGAATAATCCAGTTTGAAGAGGTGGGTTTTGAGGGCCTTTTTGAATGCTTGTGTTGATTGTATGTTGCGGATATGGGAGGGAAGGGAATTCCACTGCTTAGGTGCGGAGTAAGCGAATGCACGTTGGCTGTATGTCTTAGTGCGGGTGACGGGAGTAGACAGACAGAAGATCTTAAAGTGCGTGAAGGGGAGTAGACAGACAGTAGATCAGCAAGGTAGGAAGGACAAGAATCTGTGAAGAAGTTGTGACAGAGAACAGAGTTTGTACTCTATGCGTTTTTGCACAGGAAGCCAGTGAAGGGAATGTAGTAGAGGTGTGATGTGATTGCGTTTCTTAGCTCGGAATACTAGTCTAGCTGCTGAGTTCTGAACCGTTTGTAGTTTGTCAATGATGTGTTTTGGGGAGTTAGCGAGGAGAGAGTTGCAATAGTCAAGACGAGAAAAGACGAGAGCGCAGACTAGGGTTTTGGTGGCAGTGACTGTAAGATAGTGGCAAAAGCAGCTGATTTGGCGTATGGCCGTGTATGCAGAGCGACAGACGTTGGAGATGTGGTTGTTGAAGGACAGGTCATCGGAGAGAATGTAGCCGAGATTTCTTGCTGAGGATGAGAACTGAATGTTTGTTGTCCCTACTGTAAGCGATGTTGGGAGAGGCGAGAGTGAGGAGGAGGTGTTGTGCTTGTGAATGAGGAGGGCTTCGGTTTTATCGTCATTAAGCTTAAGCTTGTTGAGTGTCATCCATGACTTAATGTCTGTGATGCAGTTCTCCAAAGTCTGAACAGTGGAATTAATGAGAGAGGGGGCAGTGGATTTATAAAGTTGTGTGTCGTCTGCAAATGACTGACTCTCAACAGCAAAAAAATAAAAAAAAGCCAAATCAATCAAATCAATCAGATCTACATTTGTTTTATTAATTCACTTAACACACTATTCCATCATCATCATGATCATACACTCTACATTCAGTTACTCAACACATCACAATCAACATTAATTACATCCCTTAAAACACTGCTCCTCCTAATTAAATTAACAAAATGCAGTTTAGATGTATAGCATGCCTTTCATAATGAATCCTCTTTTTCAAATATACGTCAGGTACTTACTTCTTGCACCCTCGATTTAAATGACTTTTCCTGAGGGTCCACATATGCAAAATCTATTAGCCTTTCAATTCAAAGACGGTCAAGATCTGAAAAGTTCCGCCTACTTATGATAGAATATAGATCCATTAGACTTTGTAGCCACTGTGATAAATTCGCTTATAAATTTATAAATGTGTGTGGTACATTTCACTGTTTTAATTATTATGCCCTATCTGTTTTTAAGTGCATGTTTATGATATTGGAATGAAGTGTGTGCTGTGTGGCGGCTCTGCATGTGTGTAGCGACAGACATGATCATGCAACACGTACCTTCTGGTTCTTGCCCTGCGACCCTTTCTCTGAGTCTCCATTACTCTATTAGTACGCTCCCTCTTCAAATAATCCTTTCTTTTTTCAATTTCACAGTTTCTTCAAGTCTATATCTCGCACAGAACAAATTCTTCGGTTTTACATCGAACTACACCGTTACGCGTGTGTTTGTGTGTACTGCTAGCCATGGACAGAGCGACCTTTGGCCTTGACCCCTCGACCTCAACCTCTGCATACGGTTTTCGCGGTGGCTCATGGGTGTGGTTCTGTCTGTCGTGCTTGCATGCAGTATGTTGGCTCGTGTGCGAACTGTGTGTGTGTGTGTGTGTGTGTGTGTGCGTGCGTGTGTGCGCGAAAGCCTTTGGGTTCTGGCCTATTATAGATGTGCGTTTTAAGGAAAGGCTCGTATAATTTTTAGAAAAGTTGTATAGTAACATAGTCACTTGAACTGTAATTCTGTAGCCCACTGCCTGTCTTAGCTTGCTACATGTGTGTGTTTGTGTGTGTGTGTGTGTGTGTACGTACCTAACCATAACAGTGGGTTTATGCATAGGTTACACTTACGTGCAACTGGGTTTAAAAAAATACTGGGTTCCAAAATCTGAAACTCAGTTTTTTTAAAACCGGCTTTGCAATAGGAATAACAAAAAAAGTGTATACGCAAAGTCTGAGCGGTGAAACCCACAATTGCGGTTGAGTCAACTTTGAGTTTGAGCCAGTTAACATGCCGCGATGTGTGTTCCCGCTGGTCAACCAGTCGAATACACGCACTGTCAGGGGAAGTAACTCGGAACGCCACACGCTACGAGCCGGCTGGCAAGATGGAGGTACGTGTTTTTTCGTTTTATTCAGTTGTGTTTTGTCCTTCTGTCTCTGTAAATTGTTCTTTAATCTATATTTTGTGCTTCTAGGATGTGGCTTTAAAATGTTCCCTTGTTAAAATTTCAAGCTTTTTCGGTGTGCTTTTGTACTTTTAAAATCATATCAATTTTCGTGTGGATGTTGTGGTCGATTGTCAACACAGGGTCAGCATTTTTGTTTGTTACTTTTTGAAGAACACAAAAATAAATTTGCTGCATTTTAAGCGTCCTTGTATCTGATATTAATGAAGAGTCTTGTGAAGTCTCTTGAACATTGAAACAGTTGCCATGAGAAATGTATGTCTCCTTTGTTAACACTGTGGTTTTCAAAACTTGCATTTTTTCTCATTTACAAAAAAGACGGTCAATGAAGATAGTACAAGAAGTAAATAAGGGAGGTATTGATGTGTTATTTTATTCATATGTAGATTGATTAAATAAATGTTTAAAAATATTTTTGCAGAATAACAATTTTAGTAGGCAAAATGCAATGTTATCAGAATAAAAAACAATAAGCTTTTAACGTGTACCATTTATTATACTGCAACTTTTATTTTTCTGTATTTTCCTTGTGTTCTGATGTAATTTAAAAAAAACACATGTTGCAACAAACAGTAAAATACAAAAATTCTGGCTGCCGTTACCTACATAAGTTATAGCTTTTGGTTTATGGTTCACCTGTCTGTTTTCCTTGGATGAAGGGAAATAGAATATGTGAAAACTGATTGATGCATTAAACTGCTTAACATTTGGATTTTTTGTGGAGACCAAGCGTGTTTGCCAGTATCAAATTGTTGTATCTGGCAAACTCCAACAGTCTCAGACCCCTGTCATTTGTCTCGTTGTTGCAGTGGGGTCCACATTAATAGCTAGAGCACCATTTTCAGATCTGCATCTACTCCATTTCCCAAATTGTTAGCTGTAATTCTGAGTAAGCATAATTATTTTAATAAATTTTGTTATTCCTTTTTTTCCCCAGAACATCCTGTTATGCCTCGAGTTTATCCGGTTGCGGAGAAGTCGCTGTAGTCCGACGACGACCCAGGAGGCGTTTGGAAGGAAGACGTCCCACTCCATCACCATCAACATCTTCATCGCCTTCATTGTACTCATCAGGTGACAGCTGGTGTGTGTCAGTACTTATTGAATTTTATAATATTGTTGTTCGCTTTGAAAAAAACACTCATTGATTGCTGTATAAAATCGGTGCCACAGCAAAGCAGTTAACAACTGGCAGCTCCACGACTGTGACCTGCTAACACAAGGTGTTGGTGGTATATTGTTTCTATATTGCAAAGGGGGAGGTGAGGAGAGCTTGGATGAGGGAGGAGAATGGGGGGGGGGAACATTAGTGTACATGGCAGAGCTAGACATCCTTGTTGAATAAGATCAAAGTTTTAGCTCAATTTTACAGTTGTTAATGGGGCACATGAAATGCAGATTACATTATTATAATGTACACAATTCGCTCTGGGCTTTTCAGGTTGTGTAGGTATGCTTTGGATTTTAAAAAGCAGGCATGTTGAGGAACCTTTGTACTTGTGCTTTCATGGGGTGGCCTCGTGGCGCAGTTGATAAGTCGCCGGTTTCCTATGCCGAAGGTCGCGGGTTCGATTCCCGCAAGGGGCGAACGTATGTGACTTAGGTACGAGACTATTGAGGTCACCGAGGATTTTCTCCGGGCACTCCGGTTTCCTCCATCCCTTCAATAATGGTACAGGATGCAGTCAATATAAAAATTTCAAAAATAAAAAGTTCGATTTTCTTCCGTCTTCTAATAGCGATTTCCCTGCCTTTACACCACCTGTTTGAGTGATGTATGTGTATTTGGTGTGTGAGAGGGTAAATGAGACAGGTGAGCGTGTATGTTGGTATAGATCGCCGCGCTTTGAGCCTTGGGGAAAGGCGCGTACATAGCATCCTGTATTATTATTTATTATTATTTACTGAGTAGCTAGTAAGCATAAGAGTTTCTATAACTATTTTATAACTTGGTTGCTAGTAGCTAGTGTGTCGAAGTGGTTAGTGGGAAAAAATGCTGTCCCACTTCCTCCGGGCTTTTGTGCCCTTTTTTCCCCAACCTCTACCCCCTAAACTTTAAATGTGTTTTGCTTGTTTCTTTTAAACTTTAAAGAGGGTGAGTAGTACATTCATGTACAAGAAAATTAAAGTCCCGAATATAATATTTCATTGATGAATCAGTAGACAGTATTGTCAGTCAATCCCTTTTTGTAGTTGAGCCAGTTCAAGCCTCTACTCTTTTCAACTTCCATTCCCTTCTCCCACCCCAGGCCCACCACCCCACCCTTTGACCATCCTCATCCCTTGGTTTGAAAATGTTCTTATGCCGCTGAATTTGTTCTGTTGTTTAAACCCTGTGTTCTGATGCTGCTACTTGTTCGCAGGAGGGCTGAAGAGCAGCATGAGGATTCTAAAGACTCTAATTCATCGGAAGGTTCAGTCAAGAAACAAGCTAGAAAAAGGCGTCAAAGCCAGCAGACCGAAATGCATACAACATCCCCATCAGCTTTGTTGCTGCCATCAGTGCTACCCCGTTCTCCAGGTGTGAACCAAGTGCCATGAATCGTTTAGATATAGAATATATATTCAAATTTGTTTGCAAATCTATTCAAGATGAGTCCTAAATAGTAAAAAATTGCATGTTTAAATAATAATAATAATGTTCGTCATTTGTAAGGCGCCTTAGCCTAAGGATCAAGGCGCTGGCCGATACAGGATCTAACTCAAACCGCCCGAGACGCCACCCGCAGCCTTTGGGCGCATGGTCTGACGCCCGGACAACTGAGCACAATCCTGGGCAGCCAGGGATGGAGGAGAAGGACCAAGTGCATGCTGGGTGTGTTCTTGTTACCGGCACTCACCCGTCTAGGACATGAGCGTCAGGATCTTTAAAGTCCGTTATGATGGAATGCATGCGACACAGACTAGACCTCGGTTTATACTCTCATCCGAAGGAGAAGGAAAACAGGAGTAAAGTGTCTTTCCCAGGGACACAACACAATGGCCCGGCCAGGGCTTGAACCCGGGACCTTCAGTTAATGTTGTCTGTCTGTCTGCCTTCCATCTGTGCAAAACTTTAAAGTGGCTAATTACACGAGACCTCGAAAATTATCAGTGATTGAATGACTACACTTCAAGGTCAAGGTCACAGGTTCAACAAATGTTAGTCAAGCTATGTCAATTTTCCACAAAATTTCTTGTTAATCCTAAGTTATTAATATTAACTAAACTTCAGCTTGTTTGATGCATGATAGGTATCAATGAGACGCACATGCATATTTTGTCAACCTTGCTCCAAGGTGAAGGTCATTGGAGATGTCCAAAATAATAAAATCTTTTGCTGTAGTTTATTTTATCGTACATGAGTGCATTTATAGCTGGAGGTCAAGGTCAAGAGCATCGAAATATCAAAGCTTGTATTACTTTGCATTTTAAACCCACCGTTTCAATCATTTAACTTTTTTTTTCTGGCATCTCATTTTTGTGTTATTTATTGGGAGTTTCATAAGGAGCATGTGAGTCATATGGACTTGCCTTTCCAGTGATTGATGGTGTTCATCATGTTCAAAGCTTTTTGAGGTGCTACTTGTCATTAAGTAATGGAAATTTACTGCTCTGTATTGTGTAGATTAGTTTTTAGGCCCGTTTTGTTATGTAGTAGATTTCTGTCTTAAACTTAAGAGAAAGCGTGGATTAATCAGGCAAAGTACCAAATTATATTTCTTTGCCAAGTTAATACATATGTTATTCTCGGGGTTCTTGTTCATCAAAAAGCAATGTCAAGACTAATGACTATATAATAATATTCTGCTCTTCACATGGTTTTATTATACCTTTGAGGTGCTGGAAAAAAAACTAATTATAAGTGGTTGCACTCAATTGATCCTTATTCAGAATATATTAACGTAACGGGAAACCATAAACAATTTATGTAAAACTTAACTATATGAAGTTGATAAAAAAGTAATAATAATATATACAAATTATGCTCTACTAGACACTTTCAAATAAAAATGTTAACAAATTATGTCTGTGTTATGTTGTTCATATGTTTGTTTTACATTACCAATTCTCTGCTTTTTTATTTTTCCATTCCTCTTCTTTTCCAATGAAGATTTGTATACTTTTCCACCCTTCTCATTCTTTCTTTTCCTCTGGAGATTTTATGCTTTTTCTCCACGCTTCTCCTCATTCTTTCTATTAATTCTTTTTCATACTCCTCATACTTTTTCTTCTTTCTCCTTCTTGCCTTTTCTTCAATGATTTGATTTAAATCTGGAAGTAAAGTAATAAATTGAACATGAAAAAATTATCCACAGTTAACATTTGAGAACGACAAGATATCTTTTTTTTGCAGATCTTCCAGTCTGGATTCAAATTAAAAAAAACTTTAAAACCATACAATACAAAGTAAATGTAAGCAAAGTAAATATGACAAAAATGTTTGCTTAATGCCGAATTTTTCTTTTCGATTTTTACTGACACCAGCTAATATTTTTTTTTTTTTGGGCTATGGGGAGAAAAAGAGGGTCATGCACTGACCTATCCAGAGGTACACTGTAACAACCTCAGACCTTTCGGTTCTCAGTTCAATGCTTTAACCACTGAGCTACCGCCCAGTTCTTAAAGTAAATGGCAAAAGTCTATCCTTCAATAACAGCTCTAATTCTGTACAGTAGCCTATATATCAACTGAAAATATTGTAATTGAAATTATAAAAACAAAATCAGAGGAAATTCTGAGCAATAGTAAAAGTTGTTTTATTAGTTGAATTAAACTAAAAGTGTCAGTGTACTGCACTCACGTACTGAAAATCTTGCAAATGCAACCTTGGCCATTTATACGTTTTGGTTGTGTCCGTGTGTGTGATAAACCCAGTTTTTCCACAGAAACCCAGATGTCCAATATGCATGTGTAAAAACCCACTAGTATCAAATGAACCCACTATTTCATAGCGCAATTTCTCCTTTTGTTTTTGTCAAAAATGAAAACGGTTGTGACAGATAACCTTACAAGAGGCTATTGTATCCGTTGAGTGAATAGGAGTAGTCTGTAATGAAGGGAAAGGATGGAACCCAGTTTGCCTTGTTTTGAACATAAACCCACTATTATAGTTTTGAACGTATGTGTGTGTGTGTGTGTGTGTGTGTGTGTGTGTGTGTGCGTGTGTGTGTGTGTGTGTGTGTAGGTTTGTGTGTGTGTGCGTGGTTGTTATCTCGATTCTGAGACATATTCCTGGTGTTTTATCTTGGCAATAAAATTATTTGACTTGACTTGACTTGACTACTTAAATCCACAAAACACAGTCCAGGCGAACAGTAGGTATCCTCATCGTCATAAATTGCACCAACATCTCGTCTGCAAACCACGTGACACATACTACGTGTCCGCAACGTCAGACTGACGAAGTGATAGGAATTATTATTTATTACTTGCCAAGTGAAAGGTGACTGTATTTGACATGCGCACACACAAACCTTCCTGTAAAGTTTCAAAGTGATCAACAATGTTGATTGTGGGCGAACACGGCAAGACAAGAAGACGACCGCACCATGGCGTAGAAAAACATGTGACCACCAACGTTACCTAAGCTACGCCCTCTCTCCCTCCCCCATATGTAAGGCTGACTACCGCACAGATCGATCCCACACCTGTCAGGCGTCATGGGTTTCTGGCCTGTGGACAAGGCAAGTTAGTCCCACCTTAGCCCGCTTGGCCACAACGCCACATGTCGTATTGGGCGTAAATTTAATGCATGGAAGTTTATGGTTTTTAAAGATCTACCTTCGACGCCGAATTGCTTTGACTATAAAACGCACACCCGACGTGCTGAGGCTGAATCGTCCCCTATACGCTTATGTGTCCGGGGACGTTAATCTATTTAACTAACTAACTGAGGCTGAAAACCACTGACCGAGCTGTATATGAGATAGGCAGTCACATAGTTAGCTACTAATATCCTATCCTATCCTGTCCCGTAACCCGAAGGTCGTAGGGGCACCACAGATGATCGTTTAACCAACATACTCCATCTTTCTCTGTCCTCAGCAGCCCTGATGGCTTCGCTCAGTGTCAAACCAATCCATTCTCGAATGTTGTCCTCCCACCTCTTTTTCGGTCTTCCTCTTCTTCTACCTCCTTGCACTGTGCCTTGCAGAATAGTCTTTGAAAGGCCTGATGATCTGGTGACGTGGCCATACCATCGGAGTTTCCGTTTCTTCACCACTGTTAGCAGGTCATCGTGTTGCCCAATGGCTTGTGTGATGGTCTGTCGGACTTCGTCGTTGGTGATGTGTTGGGTATAGGAAATGCCCAGAAGTCTTCGGTAGCACCTCATCTCCATGCTTTGTATTCTTCGTTGGGATCTGCTGTGAGGGTCCATGCTTCGCAAGCATATAGGAAGATGGAGATGACAAGGGAGCGAAGCAGTCTTACTTTGGAATGTAGACTGATGGTCCTGTCTTTCCAAATGGGCTTCAACCTTGTCAGGGCAGCAGTTGTTTGTGCGATCCTGGAGAGGACTTCCTGTCGAGACCCATTGTCTGATACAATGGCTCCTAAATATTTGAAGCTATGCACTGTGTTGAGGGATTGGCCCTGGACTTTGATGTCCGTGTTGATGCCATTGGTGTTGTTTGTCATCATTTTGGTCTTCTCTGCACTTATTTCCATTCCATAGGCTCTGGAAGTGGTGTCAAGCCTCTGTACAAGTTGTTCAAGTTCTTGTTCCTCTCCAGCCAATCCATCAATGTCATCTGCAAAACGAAGATTGGAGATTGCTCTACCCCCTAAGCTGACTGTGCCTTCATGGTCTGCAAGAGCATCTGACATGATGCGCTCTAGGAAGATGTTGAAGAGTGTTGGAGAGAGTAGGCATCCTTGACGCACACCGATTGTTGTTCTGAACCAGTTACCGATGGCGCTGTTGTGGAGGACTGCACTGGTAGCCTTGTCATACAGGCTTTTGATGACTTCAATAATTTTAGGGCTGATGTTGTACACTTTCATTGTTGCCCATAGAGCTGCGTGCCAGACTCGGTTAACGCCTTCTTGAAGTCTATGAACACATGATATAGATGTTGTTGGTGCTGTAGGTATTTCTCACAGATTATTCTGAGGTTGAAAATCTGCTCAGTGGTACTTCGCCCTGCCCTGAATCCTGCTTGTTCTTCAGCTATGATCTGTTCAGCTTGGGGTTTCAACCTGTTGAGTATTATTTTCAGGAGGACCTTGCTGGGATGGCTGATGAGGCTGATGGTCCGGTAATTTTCACACTCCTGAAGGTTACCTTTTTTGGGAACAGTGATGACAAGCGACTGGGTCCATGGTATAGGCCACTCCCCACTCTGCCAGATCTTGTTACAGATAATGGTGAGTGCATCAATCATCGCTTCTCCTCCTGCTTGAAGCAGTTCCGCGGGTATGTTGTCCACTCCCGCTGACTTCCCTTTCTTTAGCGCTTGCACTGCTGCCTCAACTTCTTCCCGGAGAATTGGGAGGATTTCTTCTTCTTCTCTGTTCTCGGGACATGCTAGAACTGATGGGTCTCCATTTGGTGTATGGTTGTAAAGGTCAGAGCAGTACTCTGTCCATCTGTCTAATAATACCGAGCTGTATATGAGATAGGCAGTCACATAGTTAGCTACTAATACCGAGCTGTATATAAGATAGGCAGTCACATAGTTATAGCTACTAATACCGAGCTGTATATGAGATAGGCAGTCACATAGTTAGCTACTAATACCGAGCTGTATATAAGATAGGCAGTCACATAGTTAGCTACTAATCCCGAGCTGTATATGAGATAGGCAGTCACATAGTTAGCTACTAATACCGAGCTGTATATGAGATAGGCAGTCACATAGTTAGCTACTAATACCGAGATGTATATGAGATAGGCAGTCACATAGTTAGCTACTAATACCGAGCTGTATATAAGATAGGCAGTCACATAGTTATAGCTACTAATACCGAGCTGTATATGAGATAGGCAGTCACATAGTTAGCTACTAATACCGAGCTGCTGTATATGAGATAGGCAGTCACATAGTTAGCTACTAATGCCGAGCTGTATATGAGATAGGCAGTCACATAGTTAGCTACTAATACCGAGCTGTATATGAGATAGGCAGTCACATAGTTAGCTACTAATACCGAGCTGTATATGAGATAGGCAGTCACATAGTTAGCTACTAATACCGAGCTGTATATGAGATAGGCAGTCACATAGTTAGCTACTAATACCGAGCTGCTGTATATGAGATAGGCAGTCACATAGTTAGCTACTAATACCGAGCTGTATATGAGACAGGCAGTCACATAGTTAGCTACTAATACCGAGCTGCTGTATATGAGATAGGCAGTCACATAGTTAGCTACTAATACCGAGCTGTATATAAGATAGGCAGTCACATAGTTAGCTACTAACACCGAGCTGTATATAAGATAGGCAGTCACATAGTTAGCTACTAATACCGAGCTGTATATGAGATAGGCAGTCACATAGTTATAGCTACTAATACCGAGCTGTATATGAGATAGGCAGTCACATAGTTAGCTACTAATACCGAGCTGTATATGAGATAGGCAGTCACATAGTTAGCTACTAATACCGAGCTGTATATAAGATAGGCAGTCACATAGTTATAGCTACTAATACCGAGCTGTATATAAGATAGGCAGTCACATAGTTAGCTACTAATACCGAGCTGTATATGAGATAGGCAGTCACATAGTTAGCTACTAATACCGAGCTGTATATGAGATAGGCAGTCACATAGTTAGCTACTAATACCGAGCTGTATATGAGATAGGCAGTCACATAGTTATAGCTACTAATACCGAGCTGTATATGAGATAGGCAGTCACATAGTTAGCTACTAATACCGAGATGTATATGAGATAGGCAGTCACATAGTTATAGCTACTAATACCGAGATGTATATGAGATAGGCAGTCACATAGTTAGCTACTAATACCGAGCTGTATATGAGATAGGCAGTCACATAGTTAGCTACTAATCCCGAAAAAACAATGAAAAGAAGAAAAAAAAAACAATTAGAAAAGCAAACCCATAGGATTCACATGTTTTCTTATGGAACTTGCAATATTTAACATGAAAATTAGTGCCCAGAAAAAAACACGAAATGAGTCTGTAGCATTAAACAACAAAGTAAACCCGACTTTGATCTTTCTGTGTTCTTGATCTTGAGATGACCTTGGCATCTGGCTCCAAATACGCTCATGAATTATCAAATAAAGTACAGCAAAAATTGAATTATGCCAAAAAAAGAACTGTTACCTTGGGATCACCTTGACCTTCAGTGACCTTGACTTTGGGATCAGCTTGACCCCAACGTGATCTCTCATGTATGTCTAATCAAATACCAGTTGTTATATACTGTGGGTTAAATAAACAGCCATTCCACTGTACAATTACCTATTTTTTGTATGTTTTTACAAGACCTATAATGACCTTGACCTTCAAGGTCAACAAACATTTCTTTTTTTTAAAATGAATGATCAATCTATCATCTCTAAATACAAGTTTGGACTTTCATAGTTTATGGTCAAGGTCACTTCAAAGTACCCATACTAACTGACTTTGGCCTGCTCCAGTGACCTTTATCTTATCTTTATCTTATGTGTGTCTCACTGATAATTATCATGCTTCAAAGAGTTCAGTAATAATAACCTAGGCAAAACGTGAAATTTTGTTAACAATTGTAATTGTGTTACTAACATTTGTTGACCCTGTGACCTTAACTTGAAAGTGAAGCCATTCATTCAATGAAAATTTAAGAGTTCTCATGGGTATATACCATCTTACCAAGTTTGGTTGTGATAGTTGAATTCAGTTTTGAAAAATGAATCCACCTGCAAGTTTCGCACAGACAGACGGCGGACAGCAGACAATCAGACGGAGAACATTTTTATAAGATGTCAGTTTGGAACTAGTTTTGGACTTATCTCGCACAAATTTGCAAAAATAAGGTTGTTTTTATTTGTGTTTTTTTGGGGGGAGGGGGGATAACAAGGGGGAGAGAGGGGGTGAGTAAATAGACTCACATATTGCAATGCACGTGAGTTAACAAAGAAAGAAGAAGGTGTTGATGATGTAGGAGAAGAAGGGGGGACTCACCACATGCATCTCCCTTCTTGTTCTCTATGAAGCCGTCAGCACAAACACACTTGCCACTGACATCACACATGGCGCCTGTAGCACATTCTGACGTCTCGCTTTCATTGTTGCACTGCGCGCCAAGCAACCGCTCTGTACACATCATCACTTTAAACAATAACAAATACTTAACTACTGCTACTACTACTACTACTACTACTACTACTACTACTACTACTACTACTGATTGTAGATCACCGGCGAGCAGGTCGAAGGTTATGTGCTTGTGACCACCAACAGGAGTCTTAACAGCATGGCTTTCACCACATATAGGAGCTACAAATGTTGGCAAACACTATTTTGGAAGTTGCAGACTATAAAGTCTACTGGAAACTATATCAGGAGCTAGCAAACACTACTTTGGAAGTTGCAGACTATAAAGTCTACTGGAAACTATATCAGGAGCTAGCAAACACTACTTTGGAAGTTGCAGACTATAAAGTCTACTGCAAACGAGTGCGGCAAAGCCCATTGTGTATAACTGGCATGCAGCTAATAGTGAACATGAAATTCATAGATTATTTAAAGTATTTTTTTAACAAACCAAAAACAAACGTTGCATTAAAACACACTGGTCTTGAGATGACCTTGACCTCCACGTGAACACTGTGTATGATCAAATAAAACTACTGCTAAAATCCTTTATGTCAAAACCAACAATGATCTTGCAATAACCTTCGCCTGACATATGATGCTTATATATTATCAAATAAACCAATGTTGATGGGTCAAATATACAACCGTTCCATTGTTTGATGACGCATTTTGATGTTTTTCATAAGACCTAAAATTATCTTGACCTTCAAGATTGCTGTAAAAACGTCCCGTACATGAATATATTTCATACAAGCTTGGACGCTTGGACTTTGGACCTCTCATAGATAGGAAGCCACGCTTTCATGGTCTGAAATTCTGTGGTTCCCAATAATTAGCCAAGTTAAAGTTTGGCACAGACGGACGATTCAGACATTTGTTGGATATGATTTATAGACTATTTAGGATTCATCTCTGGCAGATGTACAACAATCTCAAAACTAAAATTTTGGGTGAGTACACAGACTGACATTCCTGCAGGCAGACTATTATTGGCAGATTATTATTATTTCATTAGTAAAACTGGTTTTATATACATCTTAAATGTTAACCGTTTAGTGTGATTTTGATTAGTTTTGCAGGGTCCTGATTCAGCTCTTGGCACTTCGCTGGCCCCTTTAAACATTGACTATCTATTTATCTATACAGGCAGACAAAGGGAATCTTGCTCACCAATCGCCGGTTTCAAATACGACATAGACTGAACATTGTATTTTGAACAACTGTACACCCATGGACTGAATAATGTATTTTGAACAACTGTACACCATGGACTGAATATTATACTTTGAACAACTGTACACCCATGGACTAAAAATTGTACTTTGAACAATTGTACGCCCATGGACTAAATATTGTACTTTGAACAACTGCACGGCATGGACTGAATAGTGTACTTTGAACAACTGCACAGCATATACTGAATAGTGTACTTTGAACAACTGCACGGCATGGACTGAATAGTGTGCTTTGAACAACTGCACGGCATGGACTGAATAGTGTACTTTGAATAACAGTACGACCATGGACTGACACACAACTGTACGAAATGGACTGAATATTGTACTTTGAACAACTCAAGACTCAAGACTCAAAGTTTATTGTTTTTTGCTACAAGCAAAGACACGGAAATACACACACACATGCACACACGCAGACAAACTTACAAACACACACACACACCTACACACACACACACACACACACACCCATACATATATGTATTTACAAAACCATACACATGAGACACGGTATAGACAATAATACAACTCGTTAAAATTAGAAATACAATTAATTAAGTGTATGAACGCGAGTGCACACACATCCATACTGGCGTATTTTTACAACATTAAATGATGACACTGACAAATATATAAAACATACAATATAATATAGTAGATCGAGAGCATTATCCAAAAATAAGTGACGCATATACACACACACAGTCATCAGAACGTCGTTTCTACATGCCCACACACACACACACACACACACACACACACACACACACACATACGTGTATATGATGCCAAACGGGGACCTTGACAATGCACCTACATTTTGGAAACACAGGGAAGGAACTACGCTAGAAACACAAAACCAGCAGGAATCACACAGCAGCTTTAGACGAGTTATTTCCGATCTGGATTAATCAATTGGACGTCATGAAAAAAAGGTACATAATGAGGACTTGACGTAAGTCCTCATTTCGAACTTTCATACACACCAAGTCCTCATTTCAAACTTTTATACACACCGTCCTCATTTCAAACTTTTATACACACCGTCATATACGCACACCGTCCTCATTTGGAACTTTCATACACACCCATTCCTCATTTCCAACTGTTATACACACATTGTCAAAGTCCTCATTACAAACTTTTATACACAGTTTGTGTATAAAAGGCGGAAATGATGATTTTTTAGCAATAAGCAATTATAGCCTAGCTCTGTTAGTTGGGGAGAGGTGACTGTTTAATTAAGATTGAGATAGTTATGGGAAGGTGATGGGATACGACCCCCCAGTTATGGGATTGGTGATAGGATAGCTAGATCTATATTGATATATAGATGTCCAGTAAGAATGTAACATGCAAACTGTGTAGGGTACAGGTGTTATGTTTTCTGTGTATTGATTATGTTCCTTTCTCAGAGTGAAATAATAAAGTTATGTTGTATCTTGTATCTATCCGATCCTATCATATCCTGTCCCGTAACCCGGAGGTCGTAGGGGCACCACAGATGATCGTTTAACCAGCATACTCCATCTTTCTCTGTCCTCAGCAGCCCTGATGGCTTCGCTCAGTGTCAAACCAGTCCATTCTCGAATGTTGTCCTCCCACCTCTTTTTCGGTCTCCCTCTTCTTCTACCTCCTTGCACTGTGCCTTGCAGAATAGTCTTTGCAAGGCCTGATGATCTGGTGACGTGGCCATACCATCAGAGTTTCCGTTTCTTCACCACTGTGAGCACGTCTTCGTGTTGTCCAATGGCTTTTGTGATGGTCTGTCGGACTTCGTCGTTGGTGATATGCTGAGTATAGGAAATACCCAGAAGTCTTCTGTAGCACCTCATCTCCATGCTTTGTATTCTTCGTTGGAGATCTGCTGTGAGGGTCCATGCTTCGCAAGCATATAGGAAGATGGCGATGACAAGGGAGCGCAGCAGTCTTACTTTGGAATGTAGACTGATGGTCCTGTCTTTCCAAATGGGCTTTAACCTTGTCAGGGCAGCAGTTGTTTGTGCGATCTTGGAGAGGACTTCCTGTCAGGACCCATTGTCTGATACAATGGCTCCTAAATATTTGAAGCTATGCACTGTGTTGAGGGATTCGCCATGGACTTTGATGTCCGTGTTGATGCCATTAGTGTTGTTGGTCATCATTTTGATCTTTTCTGCACTTATTTCCATTCCATAAGCTCTAGAGGTGGTGTCAAGCCTCTGTACCAGCTGTTCAAGTTCTTGTTCCTCTCCAGCCAATCCATCAATGTCATCCGCAAAACGAAGATTGGAGATTGCTCTACTCTACCCCCTATGCTGACTGTGCCTTCATGATCTGCAAGAGCATCTGACATGATGCGCTCTAGGAAGATGTTGAAGAGTGTTGGAGAGAGTAGGCATCCTTGACGCACACCGATTGTTGTTCTGAACCAGTTCCTGGTAGCACTGTGGAGGACTGCACTGGTAGCCTTGTCATACAGGCTTTTGATGACTTCAATTATTTTAGGGCTGATGTTGTACACTTTCATTGTTGCCCATAGAGCTGCGTGCCAGACTCCGTCAAACGCCTTTTGAAGTCTATGAACACATTATATAGATGTTGTTGGTGCTGTAGGTATTTCTTACAGATTATTCTGAGGTTGAAAATCTGTTCAGTGGTACTTCGCCCTGCCCTGAATCCTGCTTGTTCTTCAGCTATAATTTGTTCAGCTTGGGGTTTCAACCTGTTGAGTATTATTTTCAGGAGGACCTTGCTGGGATTGCTGATGAGGCTGATGGTGCGGTAATTTTCACACTCCTGAAGGTTACCTTTTTTGGGAAGAGTGATGACAAGCGACTGGGTCCATGGTATAGGCCACTCCCCTCTCTGCCAGATCTTGTTACAGATAATGGTGAGGGAATCAGTCATCGCTTCTCCTCCTGCTTGTAGCAGTTCCGCGGGTATGTTGTCCACTCCCGCTGACTTCCCTTTCTTTAGCGATTGCACTGCTACCTCAACTTCTTCCCGGAGAATTGGGAGGATTTCTTCTTCTTCTCTGTTCTCGGGACATGCTAGAACTGATGGGTCTCCATTTGGTGTATGGCTGTAAAGGTCAGAGCAGTACTCTGTCCATCTGTCCAAGACTTCTTGTTCTTCTGTAAGGCATATGCCAGACTTGCGTTGGATCGTGGAGACTTTGGGCTGTTTGACACTAGTCAGCCTCTTCACAGTCTGGTAGGCCTTCTTGCTGTTGCTCTTGTTCAGACTGTTCTCTATTTCCTGGCATTGATCTTCTATCCAGTTCTCCTTTGCTGTGCGCATGCCTTTTCGGATGTCATTGTTGATTTTTTGGTAGACAAAAGCTCCCTGTGAGGTGTTCTTTTTCTTTTTTTTATATCTCTTCGTTTATCACACAGATCCAAAAGTTCAGGTGTGATCCACGGCTTTTCCTTTGGTCGGTGCTTGCCAATGATCTCAGTGGCGGCATCTGTCACAGCTGAGTTGAAGGTGGTGGTCATGGTGTTGACATCTACTTCCCCATCCCCCACAATGAGCAGTGGTGCAAATTTCCCTCCAATTGTGGCCTGAAATAGTTCTGCCACCTCCGGGTCTTGTCCAGGTCGAACTTCAGTCTAATTTACTTTGCTGTATTTACTCTCTTCAATTGGAGCCGGAAAGACATCATCACGAGATTGTGGTCACTTCCGATGTCTGCTCCTGGAAAAGTGCGTGTCCGGTCAATGTTGATGCTTGATCTGAAGCGTTTCTTGATCATGATGTAATCTATTTGGTTGTGATGCTCCCCGCCGGGACTGTGCCATGTCCATCGTCTGGAGTTTTTGTGGAGATCAAGCGTGTTTGCCAGTACCAGATTGTTGTATCTGGCAAACTCCAAGAGTCTCAGACCCCTGTCATTTGTTTCGTTGTTGCAGGGGGGTCCACATGTGTCTCCCCAGTTGTGGTGCGCATCTTGGCCAACCTTGGCATTCCAGTCGCCTTGCACTATGACTATGTCCTTCTTCGGCACTTGGTCAAGGACCGCCTGTAGATTTTCATAAAAATACTCCACTTCGCTGTCGTCATAGTCTGATGTTTCGGCAAAGGCCTGGATGATGGTGATGTTGAAAGAGGCTGCTCTCAGGCGGATGGTAATGAGTCTACTGGAGACTGGGCGGCAACCCATGACAGTGGCTAGAATGTTCTTGCGGACCAAGAATCCAACGCCGTGTTCGTGCCTGTCATCTCTTCCGCTGAAATAGAGCTTGTGGCCTTTGTCGGTCGTTGTTTCACCTAGGCCTTTCCAGCGCAGTTCGCTGATGCATAGAACGTTCCATTGATAATGGTCCAACTCGTGGGCCAGTTCTTCTAATTTTCTGACAGTAGCCCAGCACGACTTCCCATTTTCTGTCATTTTTAGCCTTATTCTGTATGCTTGCTTTGGTAATCTTGTGTCAGGCATACAATACAATACAAGATTATTGCTTTAGGTCCAGCGAGTGTCAGGCATAGCAAGCAGTTTTAACCAGTATTTAATACTTCTCAAGGTACTCTGTATTAATAATGGATGACGGCCTGATTCGCCATAGACCATTCTATTGGGGGTCTTGATTGTGGCATTCAAAAAAACGTTTTATTGCCATGAAATGCAACCTCTCTAGGTTTTCAAGCCTGAGCAGACCCCATACTTCTGAAGAAAATAGGAGAATATGAGTTATCTGCGAATCAAAGATCTTAAAAAATACATGGGTTGGCAAATCTTTAAATGTTTTCAAAATTTTTAGACACTCAAAAGTTGCTCTTCTGCCTTTTTGTACAAAATGATCAACATCTCTGGCAAAACTCATTCTAGTTGTGAACTTAAAACCCAAATAAATATAACTATTTCCAACATCAAGCCAAATGCCATCCAAAAACCATCTTTCGCATTGCTTCAATATACAACCTTTTATTTTAGTTTTATCTGTGTTAATAGTAAGTTTAAGATTAGAACATGCATTAAAAAGACAACTAAGCTGATTTTGAAGGCCAGGAGCGGAGTGTGATATGAGGGCTATGTCGTCAGCAAACATGAGTAAGAACATCTCAATCCAACCTGGCATGAGCTGTACCCCATGCTTACCATTCTATTTAACGTTTTCTGCGACAACATTAATGAACAGGGAAAACAAAGAGGGACTTAAAACACATCCCTGTCTCACGCCGACTGGGTACTCGAAAAGGTCTGTAACGCTGTTTCCCACTCGGACACAAGATACAACTGACTTATAAATAGATCTGGATGCGTCAAATATCTGTCCAAAGACGTCAAATATCTGTCCAAAGACGTCAAATATCTGTCCAAAGACGCCGGCATCACATAGCCTGCCAGAAAGAGAAATTCTGTTTAAAGGAGTTTACTTTGAACAACTGTACGTCCATGGACTGAATATTGTTCTTTGAACAATTGCACGACATGGACTGAATATTGTACTTTGAACAACTGTACGCCCATGGACTGAATATTGTTCTTTGAACAATTGCACGACATGGACTGAATATTGTACTTTGAACAACTGTACGCCCATAGACTGAATAGTGTTCTTTGAACAATTGCACGACATGGACTGAATATTGTACTTTGAACAACTGTACGCCCATAGACTGAATAGTGTTTTTTGAACAATTGCACGACATGGACTGAATATTGTACTTTGAACAACTGTACGCCCATGGGCTGAATATTGTACTTTGAACAACTGTACGCCCATGGGCTGAATATTGTACTTTGAACAACTGCACGACATGGACTGAATATTTTAGATTTTTTAGATTTTAGATTTTAATGCTTTATTGTCCCTTTTTATCGGGAAATTCTGGGCCGGCTCCCCTGGGGAAGGCGTAGTCGCAGCCTGTGGCGCGCCCAAACCCAACCTACCTAACATTAGTTGTGATTTTTGAAATTTAGAAATTCTTTAAATTTTTGAAATTTTGCTGGGGGAGCAAACCGGAGTACCCGGAGAAAACCCCCGAGACGTTGCCCGAGTCGAAAGTAAATAATATTCGGAGAAACATAACGCCCCGATGCAGGATCGAACCCACACCTGTCAGGCGCCATTGGTTTCTGGCCTGTGGACAATGCAAGTTAGTCCCGCCTTAGACCACTCGTTGTATTGTATTGTACTTTGAACAACTGCATGGTGTGTACAACTGTGTGTGGAAACAACGTAGTAAGCAACAGAAAGTGTAGACAAGAAGCAGACTCACTGCACTGCCGCGTGCTAGTGTCACACTGAAACCCACTGGCACAGACACGTGCTGTACCGTCCGGCAGCTGACAGGCCCCAAACAACGCCACTTCTGAACACAGAAACATCAACAACAATTAGATCATATATGGATTTCTCTTTTGTCTAAAATCACTTCGGTGAATAGACGTTAAATGAAATAAACAAACAAACAAACATGGATTTCTCAATAGTTCCACAACAATCATGGTCAGCTATAACGTCACACCATTAGTGTCATCGATAACGTGACAATATTCATGTCATATATAAGTTATACTGTCAGTGTCATCTATAACTTCACACTGTCAGTGTCATCTATAAAGCCACACCTTCAGTGTCATCTATAACGTCACACCATCAGTGTCATCTATAATGTCACAACATCAGTGTCAGCAATAATGTCACATCAGCAGTGTCATCTATAACGTCACACCATCAGTGTCATCTATAAAGTCAAACCATCAGTGTCATATATTAGGCCACACCATCAGTGTCGTCTATAACGTCACACTATCAGTGTCACCAATAACGTGTTACACAAAAGTGTTGTCATAATTATATCTTTGAATACTTTAATTTAGTCGGGAATCAGAACCAGCCAAAAGTATGTCGGTATGTCTGTCTGTTGTATATATAATTCATACAATTCACTAAAAATATTGTGCTTAAAATGTATCTCTTAAATATAGCCTAGCGGTTTATTTGACTGTAGACTTTGGGCCACAGACTACTATGAGAACACGGCCCAACCCCAATTGTTATTGTAATGTTCCCTGGTAAAGGACATACACATCGTTGCCTTGCATTGCAGGAAGCGTGTTGAGAGCACACTTGATTGCCCACTACACTCTCTGGCAGGTAACTGCTACATTATTAGCATGTAGATAGTTTAGAGTGCAGCCCAGCAATTTTAATGTAACAATACATGTTGTTTTAATATGCAAGGTAAGTGGGAATTTAATAGAATGGTTTGCCGGCTTGCTTTTTCTTTCCTTCAGCGCACAAGCTAAAGAGAGAGAGAGAGAGAGAGAGAGCGAGAGAGAGATAGAGAGAGAGAGAGAGAGAGAGAGAGAGAGAGAGAGAGAGAAAGAAAGAGAGAGAGGGAGAGAGGGAGAGAGAGAGAGAGAGAGAGAGAGAGAGAGAGAGAGAGAGAGAGAGAGAGAGAGAGAGAGAGAGAGAGAGACTGTACTTACTACACAGGTCGTCGTCACACATGGCATCGTCAGTACACTGCTGCCTTGGTCCACCACACTTACGACCCACCGCTACATCTGCAATCAAAAAACTACATCAATACATATCACACAAAAACATGCCAGTTGTCATAACTAAATCAGTATCACACACTAACATGCCAGTTGTCATATTATTTAATCAGTATCACATTGTAAAATGCCAGTTGCCATATAACTAAATCAGTACTACACACTAACATGCCAGTTTTTATCTTCTTAAATCAGTATCACACAGTAACATGCCAGGTGTCAAATTACTAAATCAGTATCACACAGTAACATGCCAATTGTCAAATTACTAAATCAGTATCACAAAAAAACATGCCAGTTGTCGTTGTCATCTTACTAAATCAGTATTACACAGTATCATGCCAGTCGTAATATTACTAAATCAGTATCACCCAATAACATATCAGTTGTCATATTTTTAAATCAGTATCACACAGTAGCATGCCAGTTGGCATATTACTTATACAGTATCACAAAGTAGCATACCAGTTGTCATATAACTAAATCAGTATCACGCAGTAACATGCCAGTTGTCATACAACTAAATCGGTATCACACAGTAACATGCCAGTTGTCATAATTATAACTATATCAGTATCACACAGTAGCATGCCAGTTGTCATTTAACCAAATTAGTATCACACAGTAGCATGCCAGTTGTCATATAACTAAATCAGTATCACACAGTAACATGCTAGTTGTCATATAACTAAATCAGTATCACACAGTAACATGCCAGTTGTCATTTAACCAAATTAGTATCACACAGTAACATGCCAGTTGTCATTTAACCGAATTATTATTACACAGTAACATGCCAGTTGTCATATAACTAAATCAGTATCATACAGTAACATGCCATTTGTCATATTACTAAGTCAGTATCCCACAGTAACATGCCAGTTGTCATCTTATTAAATCAGTGTCACACAATAACATGCCCGTTGTCATATTACTAATTCAGTGTCGCACAATAACATGCCCGTTGTCATATTACTAAATCAGTGTCACACAATAACATGCCCGTTGTCATATTACTAAATCAGTGTCACACAATAACATGCCCGTTGTCATATTACTAAATCAGTGTCACACAATAACATGCCCGTTGTCATATTACTAAATCAGTGTCACACAATAACATGCCCGTTGTCATATTACTAAATCAGTGTCACACAATAACATGCCAGTTGTCATATAACTAAATCAGTGTCACACAATAACATGCCAGTTGTCATATTACTAAATCAGTATCACACAATAACATGCCAGTTGTCATATAACTAAATCAGTGTCACACAATAACATGCCAGTTGTCATATTTTTTACATCAGTATGACTGGTTTATCATTCCTTGCATGCTGCATGTGCAGTTTCATTTGATGATCTTAAGCAAGAACTTCTTAAGAAATTTCAGTGCACTGCAGATGGATTCAGAGAAAAATTCAGATCGTTTCGGCCTGAAGTGGGAGAAAGTTTTGTAACTTTTTCAAAGCGATTTTCTCACTTGTTGGAAAGATGGATCCAACGATCGGATTGTGAAAAGACTTTAGAGAGTCTGTGGAATTTTATTTTGTGTGACCAGTTTGTTGCTTCTGTTTTGAGAGGTCTTGCTGTGTTTTTGAAAGAAAGAAATTTGACACATTTTGCGGCTTTGATGGACAGTGCTGACGCATTTTGTATGACACATCCGGAAAAGAAACTGGCACGGAAGTCAGATGATTCCATTTAGGCGTCCGCATCGGTAACTCAGAATGTGCCGACTCAGAATCAATTCCGTGAGACGAGTCAAAGATGGAATAATTTCCGTAAATCGGGATTGCGTGACTCTGCGCGCGAGAACTACCAATCCGCAGGTTCTGTATCAAATAGGGGTTTTGCACATCAAAACACGCATACTCAACAGGGCACAAAACAATCTGGCTGCTCGTGGACGTGGCAATACGTATTCGAGACCTGGTTCTCGTTTGACAGGTAGACCTCCTCTTAACAAAGGAAAGAATAGACAGGGCATAGTTTGCTATTGTTGTGGAGGTGTAGGTCACATATCTTCATGGTGTCCTTCTGCTACTGGCAATGCTGCCGTTGCCCAAGCCAACCCAGAGCCTCAAGATGCTGAAAGTGGTTTTCAGGAATACCAGGACCCTTCAGATGACACTAAGGTGCAGTCAGCTTTAGTCACGGAAGTCATTTGCTGGGTTTGTAATGAAAACGGTTGTCATCTCAAGCTGGTATCATGGTACCGTAAATGGCCTCAAATCAAGTGTGCTTAAGGACACAGGTGCTACAATCTGTGGCGTTCGTAAGACACTGGTTTCGCACGACCAGCACACTGGCGAAGAGTGTAAATGTTGGTTAGTCGGTGGAAACATTGAGGAATTTCCGTTGGCCGAAGTGTCTGTTGACACTCCATTTTTCTCTGGCACTGTTTTGTGTTGTGTCATTGATAAACCAGTGGCTGATTTGATCTTAGGAAATTTACCAGGTGTGTCCGACCCTTTTTCGGGCCCTACCACATCTATCCAAGATCAAGGTCATACTTGTTGTGTTACTACCCGTGCTCAAGACAAGAGACAAGGTATCCCCCAAAAAACTTTGAGTTCGGTCACGCAAGATTTGAATGTGTTGACATTGGAATTTGCTCGATTGCAGAGACAAGATGATAGTTTATCACCCTTATTTCATCTTCCAAGTCAGGTCAAACAATAGGACCCGCATCAATGTCCTACTTTGTTCAAAATGAGATTATGCAAAGGCACTAGGAAAACAACAAAAAGACATTAGGCCAGTTAGTAGTCCCCGCCACTCTAAGATCCCCAGTCCTTATCACAGCCCACGATACGATCATGGCAGGTCATTGTGGCATCTGCAGAATAACAGACACAATATTGTCTGAATTGTTTTTGGTCAGGGGTGTCCGCTGACACAAAAAGATACGTTAAAACGTGTGACATTTGCCAGAAAACATCATCAAAATGTCGAATCCCACCAGTTCCATTGGAAAAGATGCCGATAATGTCAGAACAATTCAAACGGGTTGCCGTTGATCTGGTAGGAACGATTTATCCGCCGTCTGAGGAAGGTCACAGATACAGTACATACTCAGCATCATTGACATAACCACACGTTACCCTGAAGCTATTCCGCTCAAACACATAGACTCTGTTTTGGTTGGTGAAGCACTATTTTCCGTGTTTTCTTGTATGGGATGCCCACAGGACATTTTGTCAGACTGTGGTACTCAGTTCAACTCGGATCTCATGCGCGGCATTCACCATTTGTTATCGATCAAGGCCATACATTGTCACCTTATCATGCACACGCTAATGGCTGTATTGAACGTTTTCATGGGACGTTGAAACCGATGTTGAAGAAACTCAAGTCAAAAACAACCAAAAGCATGGCATCGGTATTTGCCTGCGGTTCTTTTCGCGTGTCGAGAACTTCCTAGTGAGAGCACTGGATTCTCACCATTTGAACTTTTGTTTGGTCTTCACGCTCGCGGACCCATTCAACTCCTTGCAAATAGACTACTTGATCACAAGGCTCTCAACATGACGATGCAAAGAATTTGTACAAATATGTGATTGATCTCAAAAACAAGATCCTGGAATTTTGCGAGCTGGCTCAAGAGTACATCAAAAAAGCTGTAGCCAAAGCCAAACACTATTATCAGTGTACTCCATAGAGTCTGTGGGAAATGAACATCTGCTGTTATATATTTAATGCTGAAAATCAATTGGAATGTTGTATAATGATCTGTAATGTACTTTATTGGTTTTTGATTTCGTTGTATCACGGTAATATGCTTGGACTTGTACTGTGCATTTTCATATCTATTACGCTTCATGTGAATGCGTAATGCAGTATGTTTATATTTAATATAATTAATAATGACTATGTTTATATTTAATATAATTAATAATGACCCGTTTTTTCGTTTGTACAGTTTTAGTTGGATAACATTACAATACATTACATGATTATTGCTTTAGGTCCAGCGGACTCTTCCGAGCCAAATCAGGACCATTTAGTTGCATAAAAACTGTAGTATTTTTTCTTTCTGATAAAATTCAGAAAACTGGTGTTTTAGTTTTGCAGGAAGGGGGTATTGTCACGGACCGGTTTTATAGTATTTTGGTCCGATGACTTTATATCATTCTAGTCTCTTTCTGTGAGAAGATATTTGTAATATTTTTTATTGATAGCTAAATTTTTATTGGTTGAGCTGGTCACATGACAGTTCACCAATGCACATTCAAAAATATAATTATTCATTTTTTTCTAGACTATACTAAGCGTTGTGTGATCTGGACTTCTCGCAGCTGTGTCTGCATGTATATATTGTTTATTATTTGAAATGTTGTATTATAAATGTAATATTATTTTTTAAATTATTATATTGTAATGGTTATGTAATACAATTAATAATAAATAATTTTGATATTAGGGTGAAGGATGGAGTAGTGAGGAGATGAAGATGGCGGTTCATTATAAATTTTGAATAACGAATTGAAGTCAGATCATTATTTGATTTTGTATTATTATACTATCAACTGCTCAAGTAAGAATGCTACGCTCCTTTGTCATCTCCATCTTCCTATATGCTTGCGAAGCATGGACCCTCACAGCAGATCTCCAACAAAGAATACAAAGCATGGAGATGAGGTGCTACAGAAGACTTCTGGGTATTTCCTATACCCAACACATCACCAACGACGAAGTCCGACAGACCATCACACAAGCCATTGGACAACACGATGACCTGCTCACAGTGTTGAAGAAACGGAAACTCCGATGGTATGGCCACGTCACCAGATCATCAGGCCTTGCAAAGACCATTCTGCAAGGCACAGTGCAAGGAGGTAGAAGAAGAGGGAGACCAAAAAAGAGGTGGGAGGACAACATTCGAGAATGGACTGGTTTGACACTGAGTGAAGCCATCAGGGCTGCTGAGGACAGAGAAAAATGGAGTATGCTGGATAAACGATCATCTGTGGTGCACCTACGACCTCCGGGTTACGGGACAGGATAGGATAAGATAGGATAGGATACTATCAACGGATTAGCTCTGCGAAAGTACGTGAGTAGAAGTAATTGTATTTTGATTCTTGTTGATTTCTGTATTCGTTTAATTTCTTGTTGATTCATGTTTATGGTTTAATAGAGGCTGTGACACATAGTTTATTGTTATGAGTTAGAGAAGTTGTAAGACGGGAGAACACGCAGATTTCCACGCACGCATACACGCAATTCTCCAAATCTCCCTCTTCGTTACAACGTGAGAGCTTGTGTGTGTTATACAAAAGTCAAACAACAAAGAAAGCGAGCGTGATTGCAAAGGAATCCATTCACATCCTAGCCCAGCACTACCAACTCCTTCCTACCTGCCGCCATTTCAGAGTGCCAAAGGTTTCCACAGTTAGAGTTAGAAACATTTTCATACCCAAATTAGTACACATTCTTAATGAGTGTTGACTGAAAGCTGGGAGTGTGTATGTGTTATTTATATTTATATGCATGTGGCGTATATGTGCACTATATTTCGATTTTATCATTTATACTGCAGCAATTTTACTACTATCCAGTATCCCTTGACTATTCAATATTTAACTAAAGCATATCTTCTAATCTTCCTATACGCTTGCGAAACATGGACCCTCACAGCAGACCTACAATGAAGAATACAAAGCATGGAGATGAGGTGCTACAGAAGACTTCTGGGCATTTCCTATACCCAGCACATCACCAACGACAAAGTCCGACAGACCATCACACAAGCCATTGCACAACACGATGACCTGCTCACAGTGGTGAAAAAAACGGAAACTCCGATGGTATGTCCATGTCACCAGATCATCAGGCCTTGCAAAGACCATCCTGCAAGGCACAGTGCAAGGAGGTAGAAGAAGAGGGAGATCGAAAAAGACGTGGGAGGACAACATTCGAGAATGGACTGGCTTGACATGGAGCGAAGCCATGGGGGTAGCTGAGGATAGAGAAAGATGGAGTATGCTGGTTAAACGATCATCTGTGGTGCCCCAACGACCTCATAGTTACGGGATAGGCTAGGATATGGTAGGATATGATAACTTCTAATAGCAAACCTGTAAAAATTATTATAATCTTTAATTATAATTATTAAACAAAATATGTTTCTTAATAATTAGTGCAATATATGTTTGTGTGTGTGTGTGTGTGTGCGTGTGTGTGTGTGTGTTATTATGATGTTGAAGTGTAACGAGGTTGATGATTAATTTCCAAATATTGTGGAATATGCATTGTAAGGATACAGTACTGTGTCGGAAATGCTCCTGTTAAAATGTACGTACTTGTGGGTCAGTGCATGATGTATCTTTATAAATGTTTTTATACTATTATTATTATTATTATTTAAAACATATTATTATTATTATTATTATTATTATTATTATTATTATTATTATTATTATTATTATTATTATTATTATTTATTTATTTATTTTACTGGTGAGATAATAATTTTTTTCTGAATATGAATGGCAATAAAGAGGACAATGACGTCACTACTTACCACATTTCTGTCGTCTGCTGCAGGTCATACCGTTGAGGCACGACACCCTGTTGTTGACGCATGACTCTTCCGCCCCGTACTCTGTACATCAGATGTCATAATGTGTGATTAATGTTTAATATAGCACCGGTGGTCCAGGGCCTAGTTCAGCTTGGAATTATATATGTGTTACACGATAGAAACAACAATTCGTTTTTCTAGCAGTATGATTGTTACTGTATAGTATGATTTTCATGTACACAGTATTTGATTTTGTAGCTGTAGAGATGTTTTAAAAAAAATTGTATAATAAGTCATAGCCTGTCCTGCTACAGGATTTTACACTGTAGAATCATGTCTCCCACACCATCCTTATAATCATTGACTACCGAAGGTCTCTGCCTGTCGGGTTTGTGTCTTGTTGTATTTGTGATAGATTTAATTTTTAATTTTTTTAGGCGTCCGTAAATTTGGGGAATTGGTGAACACACCCCAGTGGATAAAACGAGTTGTTTTTGGTCATTCGCGCTACTTAATCCAATGGCGCCCGTATTCTAACTCTTGATGACCAAAATCACTGTTCTCAATCACTGCACTGTTATTGGTTTATTGTTATTAACTGCCTTGGTTATTACTGTTATTGTTATTAACTTCCTTGGTTTTTATTGTTATTGTTATTAACTGCCTTGGTTGCTTGACTGATTTACCAATATGTTAGGTCTGGTCTTGGCCTACGTGTAAACGCGGCGGCACAAGAGGTCGGTTTTCTTGGTGCATATAGTAGTTTTTTTTTTCTTTCTGGGCTGTTATTGTTCTCTTGTCTTAATTATATTTATGGTGGTTATTTATTAATATTGGTAATAATAGGATATTGTGTAAAAGCAACCGTTAGTGTGGTAGGCGGATTGATGTATAATTATTACTACCAGTGTTATTTGATTATTGCTTTATTGCTTTGGATTACTATTATTTTCATGGTACGCGAATCACAAACTGAATATGGGGTTGGGCCTCTGAACTCTGTACGGTGATTGTACGTGCCATGGCTTGAAACCGGAATGGGGTGGGGAGTGTGTGGGGAAGGAAGGTGGAGAGGCTGAATGCTGGAGGTTTTATATATATATAGTTCAGCTGGGAGCTCAGATGAAATGGTTGACTGGAAGGAGGTTAGTTAGTTTATCACTGTTTAAAGGGTCCGGCAAACTACAGTGAGTCGAATGAGGACCTCAAAAGTAGTAAATTAAAAATGTTCATATCCTACCCTATCCCATAACCCGGAGTTGTTGTTGCATCAATTTTTATTCATCAGATTAACATAAATTGTACTGATGTAACATACACAATTTACAAAATCTAACATGCGCACATCATAGATATTTTCCAAATGAAGTAATTAATTAATCAAACTATAGAGATCATCATACTACTAACTTTTACCAACATACATTCATTCCCTTGTAACACGGAGATCGTTGGGGCACCACAGATGGCGTTTAACCAACATACTGCTCAGCAATCCTCATCGCTTCGCTCAATGTCAAACCAGTCCATTCTCGAAAGTTGTCCTCCAACCTCTTTTTATGTCTCCATCTTCTTCTGCCTCCTTGCACCATGCCTTGTAGGATGGTCTTTGCAAGGCCTGGTGATCTGGTGACGTGGCCATACTATCGGAGTTTCCGTTTCCACCACTGTGATAAGGTCATCGTTTTGTCCAATGGCTTGTGTGATGGTCTGTCGGACTTCGTCGCTGATGATGTGCTGGGTATAGGAAATTCCTAGAAGTCTTCTGTAGCACTTCATCTCCATGCTTTGTATTCTTCGTTGTAGATCTGCTGTAAGGGTCCATGTTTCGCAAGCGTATAGGAAGATGGAGATGACAAGGGAGCGCACCAACC
Source organism: Oncomelania hupensis (assembly GCA_036898135.1). Taxonomy (NCBI): domain Eukaryota; kingdom Metazoa; phylum Mollusca; class Gastropoda; order Littorinimorpha; family Pomatiopsidae; genus Oncomelania; species Oncomelania hupensis. The sequence continues at coordinate 61,262,510 of CM072523.1, read as the reverse complement.
ACACTGACTCAACCAAAGCTTTTAGGTTTTGAAGTTAGTTCAGCCAGGCTAGCTATAAATAGCTTCGCCGGTGCTCTTCTTTTCTTTCCTTTCACTGGAAGGGAGGGTGTAGGCAAACTATAAATAGCCCGCAGCCAGCAAAATGTGGGGGAACCTCAGAGGGCTGCTCACACAGGCATTGAGCTGGTGTGCAACCTTACCTTGGAATGTAGGCTGATAGTCTTGTCTTTTCCAAATGGGCTTCAACCTTGCCAGGGCAGCAGTTTGTGCGATCCTGGAAAGGACTTCCTGTCGGGACCCATTGTTTGATACAATGGCTCCTAAATATTTGAAACTTTGCACTGTGTTGAGGTATTGGCCTTGGACTTTGATGTTTATGCTGATGCCATTGGTGTTGTTGGTCATCATGTTGGTCTTGTCTGCACTTATGTCCATTCCATAGGCTCTGGAGGTAGTGTCAAACCTCTGTACCAGCTGTTTAAGCTCTTTTTCCTCTCCAGCCAAGAGAGAGGAGAATAGAGAGTTCTACCACATGAAGCACTCAAGGTGCTGAAGTGCCAATAATACCTCTCACTATGCACACAATCACACCATTAACCTTTCTTTTGAAATATACCTTTTGATTATAATATATGCTGTTTTTAAGAGCATTTTAAAAGCACTCCAAAAGCACCCTGTAAAATCCTTCACCTGCTGTTAAATATGTATGTTCCCTGTGCCTGTACCTGTGGTTCTCTGACTGAGCTAATGGTTCTTCTAACATTGTGCACAACACACAAACAACCCACGCACGCACGCACGTGTGCTACACAAGCCACATGCTATTGTTCTAGAGCAACATGTTATTGTTACACAACACACAAACAACCCATGCCCATGAAGGCGAGCACACAAGTAGCAAAGTAACTGCTATGGGTCAATACTTCTCGGATGATAACATTGCTCTAGAACGTTCTAATCTAGAAATGCAATGCCATCTAGCGGCTTCTATTGATTAGGAAGCATTGGCAGCTAGCTAACTGTTGTGTGAGGATGTGTTACTAAATGTGAGTGTTATAAAAAGTGAACAATTTATGTGAAATTCTTTGGAAATATTGATGATTATGAACAATCTATTTTAATGCAAGAAAAATATTCTATTACAGAAGATAGTCAAAATATTAATACTGTTACTATTGGTTAGGAAGCATTGGCAGCTAGCTAACTGTTGTGTGAGGATGTGTTACTAAATGTGAGTGTTATAAAAAGTGAACAATTTATGTGAAATTCTTTGGAAATATTGATGATTATGAACAATCTATTTTAATGCAAGAAAAATATTCTATTACAGAAGATAGTCAAAATATTAATACTGTTACTATTGAAGAAATTACTTTGTCAGACAATAATGCTGTTTTATTAGCTCAATGAACAGCTTCTAAAATAAACTAAACCATCAGATGAAATGGTCATGTTTGTTAAAATAGCCAGTTTTGAACAGAAGGGAGCAAAATCAAAATTTAAGTTGTTCTCTTTATTTAAGAAAATATCTTGATATGTTATAGGACCTGCTCACAGTGGTGAAGAAACGGAAACTCCGATGGTATGGCCACGTCACCAGATCATCAGGCCTTGCAAAGACCATTCTGCAAGGCACAGTGCAAGGAGGTAGAAGAAGGGGGAGACCAAAAAAGAGGTGGGAGGACAACATTCGAGAGTGGACTGGTTTGACACTGAGCGAAGCCATGAGGGCTGCTGAGGACAGAGAAAGATGGAGTATGCTGGTTAAACGATCATCTGTGGTGCCCTTACGACCTTCGGGTTATGGGACAGGATAGGATAGGATAGGATGTTATAAGAACAAGTACAGAAAGGAAAAAAATAGTACATGGGAAACAGTACTTAATTATTCACAAACCCATTTACTAAGAAAATTATCTAAACATTTTTGTCAATTAAAAACATGTATTGCCTAAATATATCAATAACTGAGTTGGACAAGAAATAGGAACTTATTATAAAATATATGAAGGAAGATTGAACTTTTGCAAATAAGTGGAAAACGTAATTAAATTATTGAGGGGCGAGGCGTGTGTAGAGAATTTTCTTGACACCACTCTTTCATTAAAAAATATATAATTAAAAAACATGTCACATAACAGCACATAGCAATGCTGTCAACAACTGATGCTGTTGTTCTGAAAAGACCCTACAGCAAGGGCAAAACAGATTATTTTTTTAAGTCTACAATAAATTGACATAGCTAGTGTAAAACAGAGTGAAACAGCCTCTATGCAATGAAGTAACAATAACTCAGCTTTTCTTTTAACAGCAGCTGAGTTATTAGTGTAGAAGCCACCACACTGTTGATTTCAGTTTGTGATGCGGTGCAATGGTGATCGAATGTCAAGGTCTTTACCTATAACAAGGTGAAGGTTGGATCCGATGCGCCAGATGTGTGTAAATATGCATGTAAGAATGGAAGTGAGGCGAATGTGAAGGTATGCGCATAAGCTCGGCACTTTCAGTTTGTGATATGGTTCACCGGTGATCGAATGTCAAGGTCTTTACCTATAACAAGGTGAAGGTTGGATCCGATGCGCCAGATGCGCGGTAAGTATGCATGTAAGAATGGAAGTGAGGCTAAGTACTTTCAATTTATGATCCGGTGAGCTGGTGATCGAATGCCAAGGCTGTCAGTAGTGGCAAGGTGAAGGTAGGATTCTGTGCACAGGTGACCGAATGTGAAGGTCTCTAGCTATAGCAAGGTGAAGGTAGGATTCAGTATGCCGGTGATCAAATGTGATGGTTGTCAGCAACAGCAAGGTTAATGTGAAAGGGTCATAATGATTGACCCTGCAAATAAAATGAATTTATGCCCTCCCCACACTCACATCACTTAAACAGCATCAAGCAATATGACCTCCTCACACAAACACAACACTTAAACAATCAACAAGCAAAAAATGAGACTCACCTCCACTTACTTTATATTCACCTGCCCAGTGCAATGCCCTCATTATCATCATCATATTGTTAGTTAATTAAAACAATACTTTCCCCACTTCCCTCTTACCCTGCCTCTTGTCCCTAACAATTGCATCAAGCCTTATGATATTGGCTCCATTATTATCATCACTACTACTAATAGTAATAATAATAACTTATTTTTATATAGCGTGTACTCCAGCCTATGACCAGACTTACCACGCTTTACATAGTCATTACATAAAAGTACATGCACTCGATCAAACATCGCTTTTGCTACGATACACCAATAGACGGAACAGTAAAGGTAAGAACTATTTACAACTATGTACACAAATTACAAAAAAGACAGAAATAGACTATTTACAACTATGTACATAAATGACAAAAAAGACAGAAATAGAATAGCAAAAACCTATTCACAGCTATTTATATGCCCGGTTAGACCCAGGAAGAAAAACAGTATAAATATTTACAGCTGTGTATACACTTACAGATCAGACAGAGACAAAAGAGAGAATGGCAGCGGGATACTCACCCCAACAGGCAAACATTAAGCCATTCTCTCATCATCATAGTAGTTAATTAAAGTAATACTCCAGAGGGTATGGAGGTGGTTGGGGTGGGGATGCTAGCTAATGTAATGAGTTTAAAAGTACTTTAGCTAAGTAAGTTTGATAACTATTTATAAGATGACTTTATAAATTAAAAATTACTTACAAAACGACTTAAAGTGGTCTTCAGCAAGTAACTTTCAAGTTACAAGAACTAAATTATAAAAGAACTTTAAAAATAACTTTCTTACTTAAATAAGTATTTTATAACCAGTTGGCTGATCAGCTTTTAATAATAATTTCAAACACCTGCCCTTTTTAAGTTGCTCTTTTAATTTAATTCTTATCTCTTTTGATTCAATTACGTCATTTTCTTTTAAACAGTTCTCAAATCTTTACAATAGCACAAACATACAAACTTAACTTGTTCTCTAAAAGCTGTTAAAATGGAGTTTTATTTTTGGAGTTATATTTTTGCATTATTACCCATACACTAATTCCTGCATGACAGCCACTGAAAGCTAGCTTACTTAATGTGTTTTGTTTTAATACAATATCTTTTTCTGCACTGCAGTCATCAATAATAAATAAAGTGTTACCCTCAATTTCAAACTTGTTATACAAATAATATAAATGCTCACTTAGTTTATCTCTAGGATTAACAACAAAAATATTGTCATCAGTCCAAATAAATGTACGTTCTAAGCAAGTTTTATTATATTGAACAGTGGGACAAAAAGATGACTACATAATCAAAGTGTCTTGAGTATTTTTCTAACAAATCCAGAACAAAGACAGTCTTTCATCATGAAGTCATGCCAAGGATCATTCCACAGTCAGGATCTTGAGATAGAAAGGACGTCATTTTAATATAATAAATCTTTTAATCTTCCATTTTCAATGTTTAGCTGAGAGTCCATAATTATATACATGTATACTGCAATTGATTCTGATCTAGCATTTGCTTCCCTCTGCAATTCAATTGTTATACCATTAGTACCATTTTGAATTCTTCTTCCTGATCCATGAAGTTCATTGGTGGGTATGGTTTGAAAGTCTATCCACAATGAAAACTTATTTACAAGATAATCTTGCAGTCTAGTGTCATGCAAATGAAGATCCTTAGACATTAAATCAACAGTATCAGTCCTTAAACCTCCTCCACCCAAGATCTTCCTAATCTCATCAAACTGATGAAAAGGCAACATTTCATTCGTGAATAATTATAATTGATCAGGCTTACCTTCAATCACAACAGACACTTTTGTTATATTAGAATTGACAAAATGTCATGATTGTATTTATACTCTTTTACAAACAGCAACAGTACACCTTTAAAACTTCAAGCACGTGAATGTATTTTGATGATCCATAATGCATCTAATAAATCCTGGTTATAATGTCTGTAATGCACGATCCTGTCATAATACATTGCTAGTTTGCCATATTGGCCCCTAATCATCCAACTGAATTCAGCGTGAGTGACTACTTCATATGCAAGCTCAATGTCTGAGATTGTTTAGCTAGCTTCATTGTCAGAACTATTTATTACTTGATAGTAATCATTGATAATAATTTCGTAAGACAGCCTGTCTTTAAATGAACCTAGATGGAATGCCAGATGACTGTGTAACAATTCAAACTTGAATGGGAAATAAAACCTGTTTTTGTATATAGCAGCTAATGCATTTTCACCCTTGTTTGAAATGCTAGCATTGCCAGTTTTGATTCAAAGTTTTGCTACATTGGGGAGTTGGGTGGTGGTGGTTTGAATCCCTTGACCAACCAAAGCTTCCCTGTGATCTGTGTAACAAAACAAAACACCAGCATCATCAATACTTTGGATTTCTCGTTTATCAAGTTTAATAACGATTCTTTTAGTTATAGCTCTGCCTAGATTGTTCATTATGGTCCTGTTAGGACCTTCGGCAGAATTCAGACTAATTTTAAAAGACATTTAGGACTGCCTGGAACTATTACATCATCAGGGCCTAAATTTGGAAATCTTATAGTTAGTAGCTGATTAGGCTTTATGCTGCTTGGATTGTTTGCAATAATTATTGTGCTTCTTTGACCTTTGATGACTAAAAGGCGTCCTCAATTGACGTGTTGGGTCTAACAAGTTCCGGTAGCTTTTCATCTTTTATGTGATAAAAGAATAAAATGGCAGAAGGTGGTGAAGCTCCGGATGAAGTGTTTAAACCTAATAATGACCTTGACCTTGACACAACAAGCAGCCAAACAAGACTTAGTATTGGAGAAGAATTACGTCAAGTAACTGAAATCCAAAAAGCCACAAAAATCAAGTTTTACAATTACATCTGGCGTGCGTTACCGGACTATGTTTCTCCCAGCAACTTTGACCTAGACAAAAATAATCACTTGTATAGAAACATTACTGTCTCCAGTAAAAGAATAAGGAGTACAGTTAACTATGACAAAGAATCCAGATACATTTTATGCTTGATTTACTTTGAAAACCAAACTCTCACTGACTGTAATACGATCATTGGGACCTTCCAATAACAGAACATTGCATAGGCATGCAGTTGCTTCACTTCAACGAATAGCCGCATCATTGCCAAATTCAGAAATAGGCTTACACAACTTAACTGCATTACAAGTAAATACAGACTTAAAAAACCTTATTGGAAACAAATGGGAACACTAATGTGGAAACTAATGTTGATCAGGCTATGGAAACTATAAATGACCAGGGATACTCAAGGCTTAGATAAAGCTTTACAATCTGTGAGAGGGGAGACAATGATGAATTTAGCCAAGCTCGGTGAATTAGACAAACAAATAGAAAAACTAAAAAGTAAACTAGCAGGAGCTGATGACTTGAACTTAAGCATTGAGGTAAAACAGATGATTCAAAAAGGCTTGCTGCCCTTTACATGGAACGCTCAGAGAGGCTAGAAACCTTATCCATAAAAAGAGAAAAATTAATAACTAATTTTGCTAGAATAAAAGAAACAGTGCATATAATTTTACACGAAGACACTACACTTGCAGAAAGAATTACAACACTATTCAGAGAGCAGGGTGTAAAAATATTTAGCATTCTTACTGAGTTTGGGATGACTATAAGCACACTAGTCCTGCCTCTCACTAGAACCTCAGACATTAGTGGATCCAGCAGTGCCGGTGGATCCGGCGTATCCCTACTGGTGGTAAAACACCGGTTAAAGACTGGATTAAGAAAACATTACAAAACATAGCTAACATATTGAAAAGTCTAAGTGACAAACTTAACTTGTAGATGCACTTTTAGGGAATATTAGGGTCTGTCTTTTCATGGATATTTACACCTGCTTCTAAAGTTGTCTGGGCATCTCAGCATCTGTGGTCATTGTTTATAATAATATCCTGGTTACTGAAAATAATAAATCCCAAATAACCCTGCTAACAACAAACCGCCTGTAAGTGCTAGACGTGAAACCCCATGATCAATATTCCGTAGTGGTGGAGATAACAGTGACGGTGGTGAACTTAAACTTAAAGGTTCATTATTTACAGTATTTACTGTAGGATTGTAGCCTATATGAAACTGTGGGTCTGCAATCACTACATTGTTGTTGTTGTTTCATATAGTTCTTATCCTAAGCTGAAGGTCTGAAGGCAACATATGCAGTCCTAAACCAATTATGTAATCCACTTTTAATCTAGTATACTTGAAACTGTCTTGATATCTTTTAATACTCGCGGGTAAATCTACAGCCAAATTAAGAGAATCTTCTATGTTGACTAGAAACTGCTTTTGAGCGTCGAAGCTAATCCCCTCCCCAGTGATATTACTTCAAGTTTCCGCTTGTGACCCCAGAATGCACCATGCATAAATATGATTACATTCATTCAACCTTTCCACACCATGTTGGGTAAATCGGTTTGATGTGTCCAATATTAAAGTGCTGTATGCGGTACCTCTTTTTTGCCTAATATGAAGTAAAAGAACCTGGCTGTTGTGGTCAAATGATGTGAATCCAGGTACATAAGGCCCCGTGTATAAATTATCTACAGCATATCTAAATAAAGCCCCCATTCCGTCATTGAGGTCTAGTTTTTGTCTGAAATCTGTGTTAGTATCATTTCCGAATTCATTGCACAACCTTTAAAATGCTTTTTGTCAAGGCCATTGTTAAAGGGATTACAGTTTTGTCTGTTGGTAACAGAACCTGAAGTTCAGACAACACCCGCTTCAATTGATAATATAAATGGAACAAGTAAATAGACTTCAACATAGGATCTGGGTGATTAAGATGATGAACGTAAGAAACTCCGCATCCAGTTGTAGCGCATGACACAGCAAAATTAACTTGATTCTGAAAAAACTGCATACCCCCATTGTTTAGCCATTGGTTAGCTAAGAAGTCATTCATAATATCTGGTTTAAGATAATGATTAAAAATAGTATGGGGGCTAGTTTTGAAATGAACGTTGGCAGCCACAGCTATTGTTAGCTTGGTTTGGTCGACTGTCTTCTGATAATAATAAGGCCCTGTAGTAAACTGTGCAGCATTGTTATATTTATAAGGCGCATACATTTTTATTACTGTATTAAAAATATGTTTGTAACTTTTGAATCTGTAAAATCAGGTGTACCCAGTGAGCTTTGCCATCCTATTAACAACACAGACAGTGACCTTAAAGTAATCCTACTCGAAATATTCTACATGGTTAAATGGGTAAATACTAGTCATGATCTAAACAACAACTGGATAATGATTAATTAAAAAAAAAGAAATCGTATTCAAAACAGCTATTATGACTTCTGCAGACTTACTGAAGAACTGTTTAAACCCCATTTGATTGAAGCAAACATGTACCCTGCAAACTTGAGAGTAACTTTAACTTTCAATAAAACCCAGAATACAGATATTACCAGCGTTACACTTGCACTGAAGCTGGCAGAAATATTAGTTTCACTGGCAATGAATAAGCTTTATCTTTTGACTCCAGCAGCACTAGCACCATACGCAGCAGCAACAGTAGTAGCAGCAGTAATATAAAATTTATTGGAACAAAACCTATGACTTTGTTAATTAATAATAGATTGTGTACCTTCATCAACTGAAGACATCGGAAAACTTAGTAAACGGAACTCCTAGTACATTGCTAAGGATAATTTTAACTCAGAGAATCTTATTGCAATCCAGTTTCATTAAAATTTCTGCCTCAAAAACGTCACTTAAGTCAGGACTATTATACTAGTGTCTGCTTCAAAATAACAAACCAAAACAACCAAATTGTAGACTTTGATGATCTTACAATTATTCTTGAGAAAAAATAAAGTTTAATTAAAAAAATACAATGTCGAACGGCCCTATAATTTCAGTAACCTGTACTACCATTGAACTGAAAGACCTAGCAGACACAATTGCCTTTGATGCAAATGCTATTGTTGGGTCTATTTACGGTTTCGAATTTACACCAACTGCATATTATAAACGAACATTAGTACCGTCAGGATGTTATTAATACAGCGGAAGCTTCTATCAGTGTGGGATTATTGGTGACTGGAAGTGGTATACCAATTAGTATTGAATTAGGGTTTGCTGCCAGATTATCTGCAGTGATGTCAGTTCAACTAGCTGTAATTACTACTAAAAAATCTAAGAAACTAGAAAAACACTACCTCATTTCTAGCCTGGCGATACTAAAACTTACTACTACTAGCATGAACTTAATAATTTCAAAAGCTCTTAACAAATAAGTAATCAGCACAGCCAAAAGAAGAAACAAAAAGGCAACAAACATTAACAACAAACAAAGAACCAATACAAACAGTACAATCCTAAAAAAAATAATGTGTATTATTGATGTCTAGCTGGGTCAGTAGGTGCAAGTGGGTCCATAATATATAAATACCACCAAGGAAAAAAGAAACAAACCCACACAACTACTTGTAGAGAAAGAAACTGAATCATCTCCATCATTGAAGCCATAATTGGATCTGTTTTCAATGCAGTATTTTATTTTATTTTTTTATGATATAAGAAATGAGTGTACCATATGAACAAACAATTGAAAATCTTAAATACATACAGCTTATGCTATGATTGCAAAATCTCTTTTCAAAAGAAAACCTAGTGAATTAGGAAAGATGGATCTTTCAGATTTTGGTAAACTGGTTGGTATCTTTTCATTATCTTTTTTACTCAGGACTATCTTGTTAAACAAAAGATCATTCCCACAGACATTAATGTGTAATGTTACAACCATAATGCAGTGTGTTGTTTATTGTTGTTGTTTTTTTTTAAAAAAGAAGGGTTTAATTTTGTTGTTGTTTAAAAGGGTATATTTTATTTAAATTCCTACCATCTACGGCATGCAAACACAGGCACAAGGAACATAAATATTTAACAGCAGGTGAAGGATTTTACAGAGTGCTTTTGGAGTGCTTTTAAAACGCTCTTAAAACTTAAAACAGCATATATTATATTGAAAAGGTCGCCTTGAGCAACTTGTCGTTTATTTATAATTACTACTCTCTAGCCAATCCATCAATGTCATCCGAAAAACTAAGATTGGAGATTGCTCTACCCCCTATGCTGACTATGCCCATCGTGATCTGCAAGGGCATCTGACATGATGCGCTCTAACAAGATGTTGGAGAGAGTAGGCATTCTTGATGCAGATCGATTGTTGTTCTGAACCAGTTTCCGGTGGTGATGTTATGGAGGACTGCACTGGTAACCTTGTCATACAGGCAATAATTTCAGGGCTGATGTTGTACACTCTCGTTATAAAATCTTAATAAAAAACAACCCAGTCTCTCCTAAAAATTAAAATATCCTTTCACACTCAACCTATCTAAAAAAAATCTAGTTTTAATTTAATATATTAAAAATCGTTCTCTTGCTTTAATCAAATCTCAGCACTTAGAACTGAACATAATTTATCGCATGTGAAACACCAAGGTGGATCTTCACCTTTCAAAGAAACCCACGAGTCACATAAGTGTGCCCAATCTGTAATCTAGCCAATAGAGTTTCTTCTTTACGAGTGACAGCAAGTTGGACAGCGAATAGTTTGTTATTGGTGTGACCAGACCAATCCTTTTGCCAAAGCTATACACAATATGATCTAGTCACACAACGCAGGTCAGAGTAAGGGACAAACTGGAAAACCTCAGAAGGAAAATCAAGTCCAAAATGCTTTCTTGATGCGTTGCCACGTGTCTACGAACCCACAAAAAACAAAAACAACATTATTTTTCATTTAGACACAAGTTGTGTGTGAAGGTTATGAATGTCTGCCCAAAAAGGATATGTTGTATGATAATGAAATCACATAATTAGAAAGGAACGTCTCTTAGATTGTTATACTTGTTTCAGGGCTAGCAAACCAACTCTGAGCTCAGCTGTGTATATAGAGCAAAAATCAGGGAGGTACTGCTGTAGATGTCTCTCAGAAACTGATGCAGCAGCAACGGTTTGTTCTTTCTTTGAGAACTCAGTAAAAATCTTCTCATACCATTTATATAATGTACATTGTTCTAAACAAAGTCGTTTATAAATATCTTCTTCCTCTGTGGGGTTGCCGGGGGTTTCAATATAAGTAGTATCCCCACTTTCTGGAAATTTAGTGCTTTAAATTCCCACTGTTGCTGCCTTTTTCTTTTGTTCTTACTCCTACTCTGTTCTATCAATCTACTATACTATCTTCTTCTTCACCTACCTTTTTTTCTTTAAAACTCTTCCGAAACAAAACTCCTCCTTTGTGTGTGAGGTCTTTTGGGTCAGCTTGGGAATATTGGACGCTTTCTGCCATGTGGTCACTGGGGCTTCCTATGATGTTATTATTTGGCAATGTAGGCATTTGATATTTATGCGTTTTGTTGATATTTTATAGTGATGTTTAGATAATATTTTGTTTTTGTAAACGGGCGTTCGATAAATTAGAGTTTAGCCTCTGCGTCCCCTGCGTGGGATGTTTTTATTGTAAAGTGACCGGCTGTTGGATTTTTTTTGCTGCAGTTTATTATCCCTTTCTATCGGGAAACTCTGGGCCGCCTTCCCCGGGGAAGGCGTAGTCGTAGCCAGTGGCGCGCCTAAACCCTACCTACCTAACATTATTTGTGAATTTTTGAAATTTTTGCTGGGGGAGCAAACCGGAGTACCCGGAGAAAACCCCCGAGACGTTGCCCGAGTCGAAAGTAAACAATATTCGGAGAAACATAACGCCCAGATGCTGGCTCGAACCCATGGTTTCTGGCTTGTGGACAAGGCAAGTTAGTCCCGCCTTAGCCCACTTGGCCACAACGCTCGCTCTGCCGCAATGCCTTCAGTGTTACCACTAGGGTTGTTTCGGCAGATCTTTTATGCGGATCCGGGGCGAATCCTCTTTCAGTGAAGTTGTGGTCTTGATTTTGTGGTCCTAATTCGGCTCTTTGCAGTTTGCTGGATCCTGTAAGCAATGAATAACTAACTAACTATAAATATCTTCAGACGTATTGTTCTTGGCAAAGGATGTCAGACTTAAGTGCTATTTGCTTGTATGAATTAATGTTTTATTCTATACTGACTGTTTTTGTGTGAATGTGACTATCTACACTGTGAAATAATTTTCCTTTGTGCGTGTTGGGACAATAAAGATTGTGATTGTGACTGTTGCCACCGACCGTTACCTTTTCCGCTGACCAACAGCGTGATACAGTATGATAATCCCCTTCCATTTAGCGGAAGATGAGCGCGAGGAGCAATCGCAAAACCGCGCGGTTTAGCTGCGAGGATGGTCATATATAATGAACAGAGGATTTTGGGCCTATTCTCATACTGCCGGAAATTATAAGAGACAACTGAACTAGGCCGGCAGAGAACTTTGAGAACTCAAACTGAAAGCTGTGGGAGACTGGTCGGCCACGTCGCTGTACAGAGAGAGAGAGAGAGAGAGAGAGAGAGAGAGAGAGAGAGAGAGAGAGAGAGAGAGAGAGAGAGAGAGAGAGATAATGTGTTTAGGCGTCTTCTATATCATTCCTGGCTGTGACTTACTGCACCGGAAGTCTACAGGGTCGGCGACAAGGCCCTGTTTGCACAGACAGACATCGTTCTTGCACTCGGCGTTTTCATCCACACAGGCTCCACCACACGGTGCACCGCTTAACCCTGGCTTGGGCACTGAAACAATTCATGTCTGTGATATACTGGACTGAAACAATTCATGTCTGTGATATACTGGACTGAAACAGTTCATGTCTGTGATATACTGGACTGAAACAGTTCATGTCTTTAATTTACTTCGCTAAAACAGTTCATGTCTGTTGTATACTTCACTGAAGTTCACAGTCTGTAATATACTGCACTGAAACAGTTCATGTTTGTGATATACTTCACGGAAACAGTTCCCAGTCTGTGAAATACTGTACTGAAAGAAATCAATCTGTAATATATTTTGCACTGAAAGATTTCGCAGTCTGTGATATACTGCACTGAAAAATTCAAGCCTTTGATATATACTGCACTGAAACAATTCATGTCTGTGATATTCTTACTAAAAGATACCTATTAGTAAGAATATAAAAACAAACAAAAGCCAAGATTATTGTTCAGTTTTATTTTAAAACGAACGTTAAAATTCACAATTTGCAAGGAATGTTAAATAAAACATAAACTAAGAGAATGGCGCACGACAAATACTGGTACAAGCAAAGTGAAGCAACTTACTTTGACCAAACTTGTATAATAATAGTAAAAATAACAGGTTTTTATATAGCGGGTACTCCAGCCTATGACCAGACTCACTGCGCTTTACATAGTCATTACATAAAAATACATGCACTCGATCAAACATTGCTTTTGTTATGATACACCAAAAGACGGAACAGTAAAAGTAAGAACAATTTTTTTTCAACTATGTACAAAAATGACAAAAAAGACAAAAATAGAATAGCAAAAACTTATTCACAGCTATTTATATGCCAGGATAGACCCAGGAAAGGAAAACAGTACAAATATTTACAGTCGTGTACACACTTATGGATCAGACAGAAACAAAAGAGGAGAGAATGGCAGCGGGATACAAATCAGTCTGAATAATGCAGTTTGAAGAGGTGGGTTTTGAGGGCCTTTTTGAATGCCTGTGTTGATTGTATGTTGCGGATATGGGAGGGAAGGGAATTCCACTGCTTGGGTGCAGAGTAAGCGAATGCACGTTGGCCGTATGTCTTAGTGCGGGTGACGGGAACCTTGAGTGTGCGAGTGTCAGCAGAAGATCTTAAAGCGTGAAGGAGAGTAGACAGACAGTAGATAAGCAAGGTAGGAAGGACAAGAATCTGTGAAGAAGTTGTGACAGAGAACAGAGAGTTTGTACTCTATGCGTGCTTGCACAGGAAGCCAGTGAAGGGAATGTAGTAGAGGGGTGATGTGATGGCGTTTCTTTGCTCGGAATTTTAGTCTAGCTGCTGAGTTCTGAACCTTTTGTAGTTTGTCAATGATGTGTTTTGGGGAGCCAGCGAGGAGAGAGTTGCAATAGTCAAGACGAGAAAGGACGAGTGATCTACTGCCTTTTTCAAAGACAAAATTCAAGATGAAAATACATCAAATTGTTGTGTTGAGAACAACAAATTCTCAGTGTATTGCAATCATTGTAACATAAGATATTGTCATAAATTTATAGTGAAGATTTTATCAACCTGTGCTATGTCTGTGCAACAGTGGTAATGTGAAGATTTTATCAACCTGTGCTATGTCTATGCAACAGTGGTAATGTGAAGATTTTATCAACCTTTGCTATGTCTATGCAACAGTGGTAATGTGAAGATTTTATCAACATGTGCTATGTCTATGCAACAGTGGTAATGTGAAGATTTTATCAACCTGTGCTATGTCTATGCAACAGTAGTAATGTGAAGATTTTATCAACCTGTGCTATGTCTATGCAACAGTGGTAATGTGAAGATTTTATCAACCTTTGCTATGTCTATGCAACAGTGGTAATGTGAAGATTTTATCAACCTGTGCTATGTCTATGCAACAGTGGTAATGTGAAGATTTTATCAACCTGTGCTATGTCTATGCAACAGTGGTAATGTGAAGATTTTATCAACCTGTGCTATGTCTATGCAACAGTGGTAATGGTGATTGTGTGCTCGTGCCTAAGTAGTTTATACCGGCTTTTCTATTAGCTCCCACTGGGTTTTCTGTACAGGTCTATTTAGAACGTAGTACTGTGTTTTTTGATTTTGCTATTTGAAACTGCTTATTAATTAATTGATTTATATGTTGACGTGAAGCATTGATGTTTGGCATAACTTGTCTAAACTCATGTTTACCTTTCAAGGTCAAAGCTACATTGTAAGTTGTTGCTCTCTTTTGGTCTGTCGTTTAATAAGCGGTGTAAATCGAGTAAAAAAATTTTTTATGCAAACGTAACACTTGATATTAAAAAAAACTTGTAGAGTGCGTCGACGGGTTTTCTGACCTCTCGGCTTACCAAGGGTAGAAAAAGACGAAGCAAGACAAGAAGTGTATTACTGTTTCAGGCCACAACATCTTTCACAAACTAACAGAAGCACAATGTCACCAAAAGAAAAAAACACGTACTCAAATCCAAAATCATCAAACAAATAGCAGGAAACAAAGTTAGAACATTAGGCATAGTATCCTGACTTTCCAGCCAGACTCTTTCAACAACTAATAAGTAAATAAATAAAGTAATGTATAAATTAAAAGTAGTACCACATATGCCTTGTTTTTCGGTAGAGATGGAGGTGTCGCAGGCACATTTGTTGTTGCTACCACACGCTGCACCAGCCATACAGCCCCCCTGTATCTGACTGCACGACTCCTGCACCTGTATTCCTGTGTACCATCTTCATCATAATTTCCCTTATTACTGAGGAAACGTTTTGTTTTCCAAACACGTTATCAGGAAATTTATTTTAAAATTGTCGGGAATCACAGTGTGTTAGCTTGTCGGTTTGTGCCAGCTTGTAGGTCTGTCTGTTAGCTTGTAGGTCTGTCTGTTAGCTTGTAGGTCTGTCTGTTAGCTTGTATATCTGTCTATCAGCTTGTAGGTCTGTTTGTTAGCTTGTAGGTCTGTCTATCAGCTTGTAGGTCTATCAGCTTGTAGGTCTGTATATCAGCTTGTAGGTCTGTATATAAGCTTTCAGGTCTATCAGCTTATAGGTCTGTCCATCAGCTTGTAGTTCTGTCTGTCAGCTTGTAGGTCTGTCTGTCAGCTTGTAGGTCTGTCTGTCAGCTTATGGGTCTATCAGCTTGTAGGTCTATCAGCTTGTAGGTATGTATATCAGCTTGCAGGTCTGCCTGTCAGCTTGTAGGTATGTCTGTCAGCTTGTAGGTCTGTCTGTCAGCTTGTAGGTCTATCAGCTTATAGGTCTTTCGATCAGCTTACTTATAGGCCTACAGGCATGCCTACCCTCAATTTGAAGTTTCAGTATTAGCTTTTTGAAATGTCAGTATTATTATTACAATTTCCGTTTTAACTTTTACTACCTATTGTTTTTGCACTCATCCTTTTTGATAATATGCGAAGAATCCAGTGATAGATTGATTTGCTGCCACAATCTTCTTTTTCTTCTCCAAAGCCTCGTAATTCTTGATATGCTGTGGGCTTTCGATCCAAGTGCCGCTTGATGTCGTTCTATACCACCGGCGGAGATGCCAGACTGGTTGGCACAAATCGTACTTTTGAGTCAGAGCTGTCGCGAATAACGAAAGGACACTTTTCTGAATACGAGGCAATATTATGTCTGCCCCTTGCGCCGTTTCTTTGAAGATTCAGATTCACAATCACTTTGCTTAGCCATTCGTTTGGACGTCATGTTTTCAATCCGGTTGCGCGAGCACCGATCTTCACTGCGACTGCGCAAAAACTGGTTCGGCAAACTTCAGTGCATTTACCGGGAACTTCGATGCCACGTGTCTCTACTGCGACTGCGCATTGCGGTAACCGGGTTCGGCTGTCTTCGGAAAAACGTCAGGGGGTGCATTACCACAGGCCAACGAGTTGGATTTTTTTCCCAATGTTGTTTTTTTTTTTCTTTCTGGACTGTGAAACACGTATCCGTATTTTCCATAGCACTTGCTGAGTTTTTCAAATTGCCGGAAAAAAATTCGGAAATTCCGTATGGGTAGGCATGCTTGCAGTTATAGATCTGTCTGTTAGCTTGCTGGTCTGTCTGTCAGCTGGTAAGTCTATCAGCTTATAGGTCTTTCGATCAGCTTTTAGGTTTGTTTGTTAGCTTGTTGATCTGTCTGTCAGCTTATTGGTCTGCCTGTCAGCCTGTTGGTCTGTACATCAGCTTCTAGGTCTGTCAGCTTGTAGGTTTGTCTGTCAACTTGTTGATCTGTCTGTCAGCGTGTAGGTCTGTATGTCAGCTTGTCGGTCTATTACCTTGTAGGTCTGTCTGTCAGCTTGTAGCTCTGTCTGTCAGCTTGTAGGTCTGTCTATCAGCTTGTAGGTCTGTCTTTCAGCTTGTAGCTCTGTATACCAGCTTGTAGCTCTGTCTGTTAGCTTGTTGGTTTTGTCTGTCAGCTTGTAGGTCTGTCTGTTAGCTTGTCGGTCTATCAGCTTGTAGGACTATCAGCTTGTCGGTCTGTCTGTCAGGTTTTAGGTCTGTCTGTCAGGTTGTAGGTCTGTCTGTAAGCTTGAAGGTCTGTCTGTCAGCTTGTAGGTCTGCCTATCAGCTTGTGGGTCTGCAGGTCTATCAGCTTGTAGGTCTGTCAGCTTGTAGGTCTGTCTATCAGCTTATAGGTCTGTCTATCAGCTTGTAGGTCTATCTGTCAGCTTGTAGGTCTGTCTATCAGCTTGTAGGTCTGTCTATCAGCTTGTAGGTCTGTCTGTCAGCTTGTTGGTTTGTCTGTCAGCTTGTAGGTCTATCTGTCAGCTTGTAGGTCTATCAGCTTATAGGTCTGTCTATCAGCTTGTAGGTCTATCTGTCAGCTTGTAGGTCTATCAGCTTATAGGTCTGTCTATCAGCTTGTAGGTCTATCTGTCAGCTTGTAGGTCTGTCTATCAGCTTGTAGGTCTGTCTATCAGCTTGTAGGTCTGTCTATCAGCTTGTAGGTCTGTCTGTCAGCTTGTTGGTCTGTCTATCAGCTTGTTGGTCTGTCTATCAGCTTGTTGGTCTGTCTGTCAGCTTGTAGGTCTGTCTGTCAGCTTGTTGGTCTGTCGGTCTTTTTCCCGCCATATATCAAGGACCTTTGAACTGATTTTTTCCCAAACGTCCTAAAATTATTACTTGCTGTAGGTAAGTGGCCAATCTGCAGCTCCATCATATTTATTAATAATAATAATAATAATAATAATAATAATAATAATAATAATAATAATAATAATAATAATAATAATAATATTATTATTATTATTAGTAGTAGTAGTAGTAGTATTAATATTATTATTATTATTATTATTATTATTATTATTATTATTAACGTAAATTTGTATAGTGCAGTTTCTCCAGCTGTGCTCAGACTTACTGCGCTGTAGTTATTTAATAATTGTAGGACATGAACGTCAGGATCTTTAAAGTACGTGCGATGGAATGCGAGCGTACACAGACTAGACCTCGGTTTATACTCTCATCAAAAGGAGTACATGTAGTCAGTAATATTGTTTGAACAGAGGTCTTTTGAGTGCTCAAATGAATGGTTGGAAGATGAAGGATATTTCGGGTAAAGTGTTCCATTGTTTAGTTTAGTTTCTCAACACATAGTTTTAACCATCAATACAGCAAAACGATTGCTCTCTCTCCATAGGATTTCCTACGGATTCTAGGGAACCTCAGTATGCGCCAATAAGCAGAGGAGAGAAAACTATTGGCCAGAAGGAGTGTATACCGAGTGTAGTTCAAACATATATGAAGAAGACCGAGGGTAGATGAGACGGAAATATAAAAATGCATAGACCAAAGGTATTTGGCATAGATATTAAAGACAGAAATCAGTAAAGAGATTGTGGCAAAGAACAGATCAACTTTGAACTTTGAAACTCTGTCCTTTTATTTCACAACACATAGTTTTAACCATCAATACAGCAAAAGGCAATACGTCCAGGGGACGTTTTAGCACACAAGGAAAAAGATGGTTGGGAAAAAACATGAAACAAGCCTAAATGGCAACACAAAAACATATTTCATATCACGTGGACATTCACTTGATTCTTATCAATTTAAAAAAAATGCAAAGGAGAAAAAAATGCAATTAATAAGGAAAAAGTATTGGAAAATTGGTTGTTTTTCCCTAACGAAATACCAATAATTAAAAATTCACTTTCGTAATTCATTATCACATTTTAATTAGATAGTGTAGGAATGACAAAGTCAAGAAATGAAAATTAAGAGTAAAATCTTGTCTGCTAAAAAGGCGTTTGCCAGGACAAAAGTCGATGGAAAATAAATGTATTGCTATTATTTAAATAATGACAGTACAATATTTATAGAAATCAACCTTTTCTTGGACTTTAAAATCATTAACTGTCGTAATTTGAAAACATTTAGATGGTACTAAAATATTGAGGTAGACATGAAGTTCTAAATTCTTTCAGTAAAGGATTTCAAAAAGTAAGTAGATCTTTTATTGTCAATCCGTGTTTGTACAGAAAGCCAAAGCAGTGTAGTTTATGGAGTAGTCGTCTTATCATGTCAATGATGACGACGATGTTAATAAAAACAGCCAACCATTATGATCTCCCTTTTTAGCCTTAAGGACAAGCGTTGTTGCTGAGTTTTGAACTTTCTTTAATTTACTAATAATTTGATTTGGGCATCCTGACAAAAGAGAGTTAAAGTAATAAAGTCCGGAAAGCACAAAATAAAGGCAGGTAAAAACGAATGGAACTGAATATTTGCTCCACCGCAAATGTCAATGTCACTGGAGTCACTTTGTTGCCAAATAGGTTTTGCTATTATCCAAACAACGGCAGAACTGTATTTGTTTATGTGGTTACTTCAACTCATAAGCAATTATTGTAGTATAGTATGTTGCTCAGTATCTAATTTTCTTGTTCAAATCCCATTTGTTGGTTTTTATCTTAAGAATGACTAAACCGATTTTGATTAATTTTACTATGCAGACATTTTTACCACCACTAAGCCGTTTATATTCTCGTACATTGCTCTGTCATTAAGTTCAAGGTCGCCGAGATCAATTGTATAAATACTAGAATAGCAAAGCCCATATGACGCACAAGCTTCTTATGGAACTTGCAATATTTACCATGAAAATATGAATGCCTAGAAATGAAACGAAATGAAAAGGTGGCATTAAAATGTAAAATAGTACCAACCAACCTTTATATGCTCTTGACCTTGAGATGACCTTAACCTCCTGCTCCAAATAAACTTATGTACGATCAAATAAACTACAGCAAAAGTTGTATTATAACTAAAAACAGTGACTTTGGGATGACCATGACCTTCAATGATCTTGATCTTGGGATGACTTTGACCTTCACATGAACTCTGATCATGTCTGATCAAATAACTCGTTGTTGTATACACACCAGCTCAATGCCTATGTGAGCAGCATTCTTAGGTACTCCCACATGTTGCTGGCTGCGGGCTATTTATAGCTTGCCTACACCCTCCCTTTCAGTGAAAGGAAAGGAAAGAATGTTGTTACTTTCAGATTCCAACACACACGCACCGGCACACTAACCCCAACACACACTCACGCCTTAACCCACATCCCCCCTGTCCATCTCTCTGCACCCTTCTTTTTCTCCACTGTTCTCTGTTCTAGGGATTTTTCGTGTGTTGTTATTTCATATTCTTACACACGCATCCGCTCACGTACACAAACCCCAACACACACTCACACCTTAACGCACATCTCCCCTGTCCATTTCTCTGCACCCTTCTCCTTCTCTCCACTGTTCTCTTGTAAACATACAAACAAACAAACAAGGATGCTTATTCAGTACACGCGTGATCAGCTAATGCTTCTCAACCGCCACGACAACCACTACACGGCTAGTACAGACACAGTCGAAAACGCGCTACGCGCAATACGGATGAAAAGACGCGGTAACCGAGGAGGCAAACATCGACGCGGTGCACGCCGATCAAAACACACTCCTACCCCCACTCCTTCTTCTTTATCCGTCCCCCCTCCACCTCTCTCCCCCCCCTGCTCTTGTTCTGTCACCCTTCTCCTCCCACACTTCTTCCTATTTTTCTTCATTTTCTCCACTTCCTTCTTTTCTTGCCACCCTTCTTCCTCTTCTTTCTTCTCCATGCCTCTCTTCACACCAGCACCCCCCTCCTTCACTTCCGTCCTCTTCTGCGTCTGCTCTTTCTCCGTCTTCTTCTACTACCCTTTCCTCTTTCTGCTCCCTTGCCTTCCTCACCCCTCTCTCTCTCATCCTCTCCTTCTTACATCCCTCCCCCTCCCACCCAATCCCCCTACACTTCCCCTCCATCCCCTCTTTCTACCCCCTCACCTTCCTCCCCTTGCTCTTCCTCTTTTTCTCCAATCCCTCCCCCTCCCACTCCATCCCCCCACACTCCCCCACCACCCCACGCGTGTTCGTCATCGTCTGCTTCTCCCACCTCTTTTTCCCATCATTCCTCTAACCTGAAACTGTGTCTATTCAATGCTCAGTCTATCTGCAAAGATGGCAAGGCCGACGTGATTTCGGATTTCATCTCCGACAATGACCTAGATATTGTCGTGATAACTGAAACATGGCTCCGGCCAGTGGGTGACGAACCTACTATCGCAAGCGCCACTCCGAGTGGCTACCGACTTGCCTCCTTTCCACGCGCTTCCAGGGGAGGCGGCATTGCCATCATTTACAGGGACTGCCTTTCTGCTCACCTCTCTTTCACTCAATCTCTGCCCTTCACACATCCCTCATTTGAATATGTCGAGGCCAAAGCAACACTCCCCGGCCACTCAGTCATTTTCTCCTGCATCTATCGCCCTTCGCCTAGCTCCCAAAACAAACTCACCAACTCTATGTTCTTTACTGAATTTGACCTCCTCCTCGACCATTACAGCACACGATCCGGCAAACACATCCTCCTTGGTGATTTCAACTTTCACTTTGACAAACCTGATCACCCGGACACAAAACGCCTATGCAGGTCACTTTCAAACCACAATCTTACACAACACATCACACAACCCACTCACCGTCTTGGCCACACCATTGACTGGATCATCACTCGCACCTCCGATAAACTCTTTCTCGACTCTGACATCTCCTCTGTACTCCCCTCCGACCACCTCGCTATTCTCGTCTTCCTCAATCTACCTCCCCCTCACAAACAACAACTCCTTGTCTCTCGCCGCAAACTAAAACCTGTCAACCGTGAGATCTTCTTCGCCGAAGCTGTCGACCTTCTCTCTGACTCTTCCTCCTCTGATCTTGCATCTCACTTTGATTCCTCTCTCCGTAAACTTCTTGACAACCATGCCCCTGTCACCTCCTGCTCCAGGCCCGACCGACTCCCTTCCCCCTGGCTCACCCATGAGATAGCAACGGCCAAGCGTGAGCGTCGGCAAGCTGAGCGCCGTTGGCGCTTATCTGGCCTAACCGTTCACAGACAGATTTTCCAAACCATCAGATCCAAAGTCTGCAGACTGATCTCTGATGCCAAACGCAAACACCTCCAAAACAAAATCCTAGAATCCACTTCTTCCAAAACTCTCTACGCTACGATGAACAAACTCTTAGGCACACCTAAAGAATCTCCACTCCCCAACACACACAAAAAAGAAGAACTCCCATCCGCCTTTTCCACCTATTTCTCTGACAAAATTCAATCTCTGCGCAACACACTTGACATTCTGCCATCTCCGCCTTGCCCTCCTGACTCCCCCTTCACAGGCACCCCCCTCTCATTTTTCCGCTCTCTCTCTCAGGCAGAAGTTCTCAAAATCATAAAGACTATGTCTCTCAAAACCTGTGAACTAGACCCCCTCCCAGCTTCCCTGTATTTGGACGGTCTCCCAAAACTTCTGCCTTTCATCACCGATATCATCAACACCTCTCTAGAAACTGGCTCCGTTCCTGATATCTTCAAGTCTGCCATCGTTCGCCCTCTCCTCAAAAACACAACCTCGACCCAAATGACTTCAAAAACTATCGCCCAGTCTCCAATCTTTCTTTTCTGTCTAAGCTACTTGAAAAGGTTGTCCTCAACCAGCTCAACGCTCACCTCACCATCAACAATCTCCTCAGTCCCTTCCAGTCTGCCTATCGCAAGCACCACAGCACTGAAACAGCCCTTTTACATATTCTGAACGATCTTCTTCTCTCAACTGACTCAGGCAACATCTCCCTTCTTACCCTACTCGATCTCTCTGCCGCCTTCGACACTATTGACCATTCTATCCTCCTCCACCACCTTCAACACTCCTTTGGCATCACTGACTCCGCTCACTCCTGGTTTCTTTCCTACCTCTTCGACAGACGGCAGTCCGTTATCATCGATGGCATATCCTCTGACCCAGTTAGGCTCTCCTGCGGAGTTCCTCAGGGATCTGTCCTGGGTCCGGTCCTTTTTACACTCTACACCTCCCCTCTGACCAACATCATCCAGTCTCATCACATAAACCACCACTTCTATGCTGACGACTCACAACTACAAGACAAAGACGCAAGGGGGCGCAACTCTTGTGGTAGCGACCCTGTGCTCGTCGTCCGGATACTTTTCATTATTTTAATGTTTGTAGCCAGCAGTATGAAGTGAAGTTAGGCAGTGATATACATAAGAATGGAAGGACTCCTTTTATTGTGGACTCTGTCGCTAATCGGGACCACTACAGTGTGCTCGGCGTTCGAGTCAGTGACAGGCACAGTCGACCATCAATCCGCCATCTTGACTCGTGAATTTCTGTTGTCGTTTCGACACAACACTGACCCCAACCCGAACCTAGACTTGGAGATTTCCTTGCCTGCTGACTACTTCCAAGATGGCACTGAAGGCAAGACAAATAAAAGAAAGAAGAAGCGAGGATCGAGGGGAGGCGTACGCGAAAGAATCAGACGACGCGGCAGTCGTTTTCCCCTCCCCACCATTACCCTTTCCAACACCCGGTCGCTTGACAACAAAACAGACGAACTGGCAGCCTTGCTTCGCTACGACAGCGACTTTCGACGATGTAACATCCTCTGTTTCACAGAGACGTGGCTGCATGACGGCAAAGATATGGACATGGAGGGCTACACGTGCATCAGGGCCGATCGTAACAACGAACAGTGTGGCAAAAAAGGAAGGGGAGGCGGAGTGTGTATGCTCGTCAGCGAACGGTGGGCCACAAGTTTCACGGTCCGTGAGCAAGTATGCACTAGAGACTATGAAATACTAACGGTTTCGTTTCGTCCCTTCTACCTTCCAAGAGAATTTGGTCAAATAACAATAATCTTAGCTTATTGTCCTGGTCCCAATTTCAATGCAGCAGCAGAAAAACTGGCAGAGAGCTACCACACCGCCATTACCAGAGCAGCAGACCAGCCTGTATTTATACTGGGGGATTTAAACAAATGCAAACTTGCCTCAGTTTTGCCAGACCTACATCAGTATGTGACTGTAAAAACTCGCTATCAAAATACCTTAGATGTGTGTTATGGCAACATTAAAGATGCTTATGTTTCTGTTTCCAGGCCTGCCTTAGGATTGTCTGATCACAATGTAATTCATTTGCTACCCAAATACAAACAGCGAGTAAAAACAACAAAACCTCAAAAAACAGAGAAACTTGTCTGGGATCCAGAGTCCATTTCCACCCTTCAAAACTGTTTTGAAACTACTGACTGGGATGTGTTCTTAAATAACTGTAATGACCCTGAAGAATTAGTTCACACAGTGACAGGTTATATTACATTTTGTGAAGACAAAGTTGTTAAGAAAAAAGCAGTGACAGTGTTTCCAAATAACAAACCATGGGTGACAAAAGATCTCAAATTCCATCTGTCTCAAAAGAAGGCTGCTTTTCTATCAGGAGATATGTTACTCTACAAAGAAAAAACCAAAGAGTTTAACAAACAGGCAAAACTAGCTAGACAGAAATATAAAGATAAAGTAGAAGAGCAATTTACCACAGGGAATGTAAAAGAAGCATGGGAGGGTTTGAAAATAATGATGGGAAAATCATCTGGGCAGTCCAACCGACGTCGCTTGCACTCAGCTGAAGAAATCAATGACTTGAACCGCTTCTACGCACGCTTTGATGTTAGGGATACTAGGCAAGATTGTGATTCTCTATGTGAATCCTTAGCACCGGAATGTCTTGACTTGAGTGAAGAACAAGTAGTAACATGTTTTAAAAGATTAAAACCAAATAAAGCACCAGGGCCTGATCACATTACAGGAAGACTACTAAGAAGTTGTGCAAATGAGCTTGGTCACATTTTTCATGTCATTTTTCAAATGCTGTTAAATCTTCATACAATGCCTCGCTCATGGAAAACATCAACTATCATACCAATTCCCAAGTCCCCTTCTGCATTCCAACCAAATGATTTCCGACCTGTAGCCTTGACCTCAGTACTTGCAAAGTGTTTTGAATCTGTAGTAAGGCAGCATCTGCTAATAGATGTAGCCCATAGACTTGACCCCCTTCAATTTGCTTATAAAGCGTGTCGCGGAACTGATGATGCTTGTCTTGCCTTGTTCCATCTGATAGCAAAGCACCTGGACAAGTCTAAAACCTATGTTAGAATTCTGATGATTGATTTTTCCAGTGCCTTTAACTGCATGGAACCTTTTGTTTTATTAAAACGCATGGTTGATCTGGGCATCAACAACAACATTGTCCGGTTTGTGAATAGCTTTCTCCGAGATAGGCCTCAACGAGTAAGTTCTGGTGGCAGCATTTCTGATGAAATCATTGTTAATGTAGGAGCCCCACAGGGTTGCGTTCTGTCACCTACCCTTTTCTCAATATACACAGATGAAATACGATTTAATAGCACTATTTCAGCACTGTTCAAATTTGCAGATGACATGGCACTTGTTGGACTGCTACATGATGAAGACTCACTAGCAAGCTACTATGCAAACATTCACACTCTAGCCACATGGTGTACAGAGAGTTACTTAGAGCTTAATGTAAAGAAAACCAAAGAGTTGGTTTTTGATGAAAGGAAATCTGAAGCTAAATTTGTCCCAATTGTAATTGCTAATGAAGCTGTTGAGGTAACAGAAACATTCAAATACCTTGGTACAGTACTTGATACTAAGCTAACTTTCAGTTCTAATGTAGATTTTATCTACAAACGAGCACAACAACGCCTGTACTTGCTAAGGAAACTAAAATCATTTAATGTCAGCACAAAAACACTAGGCACAGCTTACCGGAGCCTCATTGAGAGCATACTGACATACAACATAGTATGCTGGTTTGGAAGCCTAGGAGTTAAAGATCATTCTAAACTTGCCCGTGTGGTCTGCTTAGCAGGGAAGATCATAGGCAGTGTTCAACAACCCCTAGAAGAGCTATATCATAGATCAGTGCGCAGGAAAACAAGTCGCATTCTTTCAGACAAATCTCACCCTTTGTTTTCAGAGTTTCAATCTCTCCCCTCAGGTCGCCGGTATGTTGTACCAATGGCTAAGAAAAACAAGTTTAAAAGATCGTTCATCCCCCAAGCAGTTTCACTTTTGAATTCCAAAGCCCAATTATCCAGCATCTAAATTAATGTACAACTTTTAGTTGTGAGTGTGGGTATGGATTGGTGGTGGGTGGAAAGAATAGGGTGTGCCATTGTAAAATGTGGGGGTGGGAGTGGGGGATTAGTGAGGGGGGTGGATCATCATAATTGTTATGATTGCTTGGATGTAATTTGCTGAGTTATGATATTCTTAATTAGTAGATTGAACTTGTTCTAGTCACATACTATATAATTTGTCATTTTAATGATCCTAACCATTGTTATGGTACTCTTTATGTAATCTGGTTATGAGATAGGTAACCTTGTCAGTTGTGTCTTTGCTGTGTTTCTTTTGTATTTCAAAAATTATAATGTTCTAAGCATGTTTTTACTGCATTGTATTATGCAATTGATTGTTGACTATGTTTAGGTAAATGTAGAATGTTCTAGTCATGCCTCTACCTTTTAAGCACTGCCATTATAATCATGTTTAGGCCGTGATATGTATAGTTTAAGACAACACTTAACTTGTGCTGTCATTGGGATACTTTGTGTGTGGATGTGTGCGTGTGGGTGTGTGTGTGTGTGCTTTTTTTTTTTGCATGAATGTAAAATTATTAGTTATTAGTGATGTGGAATTTAGGTGGTGAATGTCTGTATTTGATTGGAATTTAAGGTTGCTGTTGTGTCATTCGAAATGAATGTGTCTCTGCTAGTTGTGTATATACAATGGATATATTGCATGCTTCTTGCGGACGACGAGCCAAAGACAAATTTCTGTATGTGATGAACATCAGACAATAAAGTTATATTGTATTGTATTGTATTGTATTGTATTGTATTGTATTGTATTGTAAGACAAACCTGACAACATTCAGGCACTCCTGACTCGCACGGCCGACTGCTGTGAAGACGTGAAGGACTGGATGACAGCAAACAAACTTAAACTGAACGACGACAAAACGGAAGCCATGCTGGTAGGCACACGCCAGAAACTCCCTCAGCTCCCCTCCTCTCTCCATCTTCAGCTTGACGGTACCTCTATCCCTCTCTCCGACTCTGCCAAGAACCTTGGCGTTATCCTTGACTCTTCTCTCTCAATGACTAGCTTTGTCTCTGCAACCGCCCGGGCCTGCTACTTCCACCTCCGTCGAATCAGTCAGATCAGAAAATACCTCACCACTGAAGCTGCCACCAAACTTGCTGTCTCCCTCATCCTGTCTCGCATCGACTATTGCAACTCCCTTCTTTCCGGCCTTCCCGGCTCCACCACTCTCCCTCTCCAACGCGTTCAAAACAATACTGCCCGCCTCGTCCTCAGAAAGAAGAAATCTGACCACGCCACTCCCTTGCTCAAAGCCCTACACTGGCTTCCCATCTCCCAACGCATTCAATACAAGACCTTGTCTCTCTGCTACAAGTCCCTCAACAACTCCGCTCCTCTCTATCTCTCTGACTTACTTCACCCATACATTCCCTCTCGCTCTCTTCGCTCTGCCTCCGACCCTCTCCGCCTCCGCATTCCTCGCTCCAAACTCAGCACGTTCGGGTCCCGCTCCTTCTCCGTCTACGGCCCATCCATCTGGAATACTCTTCCACTCTCTCTCCGTCAGAAACCCTCTCCCACCTCCTTCCAGTCTGCCCTCAAAACTTACCTTTTCAAGCAGTTCTAACACTATGACCTCACTACGCACCCCATCGCCAGCTGTCTCTTGCATATAGTGTCTGGTCTGTTTGTGGTATGAGTATATTTGAGTGAATGTATTTTTTGCGTAATTGTTACATGTGTCATTGTCTAAAGCGTGCACATGCGTGCGTGAGTTGTGAGTGCGCGCTTAGAGTTATAATTATTATAAGATAAGCGCATTATAAATACAGTAATTATTATTATTATTATTATTATTATTATTATTATTATTATTATTATTATTATTATTATTATTATTATTATTATTAAAGAAGAGCACCGGCGAAGCTATTTATAGCTAGCCTGGCTGAACTAACTTCAAAACCTAAAATCTTTGGTTGAGTCAGTGTGTATACTATAGCCATTCCACTATGCGATGAGAAATATTTCATTGACTTTGACCGAAAATGACATTGATCTTCAAAATAAACGCATAAATGGAACATATGTAGCCGAGCGGAATATTTGACTCCCGACTCTAAGGCCCCGACCATCAGAATGCGGTCCAACCCGAACTGTTATTTTCATTTATCTCTCATAAGGGGACATACACAATTGTTGCCTTGCAAGGCGGGGAAGCGTGGTGGCTAAAAAACGGATTGCCGGTACTAACACGACACTCTCTGCAGGTCACTACCAAACACCTGCATACATTACCCACCGACATGTAGTCCTGCTCACCACCAAATTCAAAAGACGAATAGTCAGGCGGGAAGAACATATGCTTCACTCCCGCTGACTTCCCCTTCTTACATTATTATTATTGTTGTTGTTGTTCTTTTTTTCTAATTCTTTTTCTCCTTTTTCGAGAGATAGACAGAGAAAGAGAGACCGCAGACAGGAAGAGGGAGACTTACTGCAGACTTGTTGACTATCACAGCCATGACCGCTAGTGCACTCATCCGTCTTGTTGCACGCGCTTCCCTGATTCTTGCCTTAACAAAATATAGACAGACAGATCTGACAATTGTGGGAGTAACAGCGAGGGAAGAGAAATGTAGATAGAGAAAGAGGTGGAAAGACAGATGTGACAATTGTGGGAGTAACAATGGAAAGGAAATGTAGATAGAGAAAGAGGTGGAAGGACAGACAGATGTGACAATTGTGGGAGTAACAATGGAAAGGAAATGTAGATAAAGAGGTCGAAAGACAGACAGACAGATGTGACAATTGTGGGAGTAACAGTGAGGGAAGAGGAATGTAGATAGAAAAAGAGGTGGAAAGACAGACAGACAGATGTGACAATGGTGGGAGTAACATTGAGGGAAGGGAAATGTAGATAGAGAGGTGGAAAGGGTGGAGCATTAAGAAAGAGTTTCTACATGGGCGTTTTTTGTTGTCACAAATACGGCACAGGCCTCACACTTACGACTCAGGCATCATATTTACGACACAGGTGTCAGATTTACGACACAGGCGTCACATTTACGACACAGGCGTCACACTTACGACACAGGCGTCACACTTGCCGCACAGGCGGTGCCACACTTACAGGGCCGGACCTAAGTTTTTTAAAGTGGGAGTGGGGGGCCCAAACTTGTTATTGGGTTAAGCAAGGCAAGTTTATTCCAGAAAAATAACAACAACATTAAGGGCACATGGACATCGTTAAAATGCTACACACACATGCAACATAATTAATTACATAACATTTTATTTTTTTTATTAAAACTATTTATGTACACAAAGGGATTGCAGAAGGGTGGGGAGGGGAGCGATTGAGAGGGGGAAAGAAGAAAAAAGACATTTATTGGGGATATCAACTAGGAATCATAACAAACAATACAATTCAACTTAAACACATCAATGACAATCTACTGAAGTTGTTTACGGTACAAACAACCTGTAAATATCAGAACTATATTAATTTGTTACATGGGATAACAACGTTACAATTGTTTAATAATTAATTTTTGACATGGGATAGCAACGTTACAATTGTTTAATAATTACTTTTTGACATGGCATAACAACGTTACAATTGCTTAATAATTAATTTTTGACATGGGATAGCAACATTACAATTACTTTTTGACATGGGAAAACGTTACAATTGTTTAATAAATAATTTTTGACATGGGATAACAACGTTACAATTGTTTAATAATTAATCTCATTAGCCTTACAAGCTTTAAAAATACTGACTTTTTATTAGATGACAATAATTCTTGAAATTTGATGGCATTGGGATATCTATCATAATATGATTTTAATAAGATCATTACATTTTTTTCTATTACATTTTTGACATACACGTTCGTGTCTAAAAATGTTAAAATATCTGCCTCTCTGCATTGGCATTCTGTGGTTGAGTGTCCTAAACTTTAGAACAGATATTGCAAGATTTGTAGGTAGAACATGCAAATATTGTTCAAATTCAAAATGTAGCTTAAACATTCGATAATTATAGTAAAATTCATTATTGTTTATTTCCTCGAACCAGACTTGAATAAACTGATCATGTAGGCGTTGTTTAAATGTACACTTAAAAACTGAAGCAGAAGGCAAAATATTGGATAGCCCCTGATTTAACCAAAGATTACCAAGTCCTATATAATTTAACTCTTTCCGCACAGAATCGAGAAATGAAGATGTATAACCTTTATGCAAATCAAGATGAAACAAAAAGGTGTACGTAATGCTGGACAATGTGTTACTGTTATCAGGATGAACAAGCTTATACCAAAATTGTAACATTCTTTGCTTTGCCTGCAACTCCAGAGGAATCTGCTCTAATTCACCAAAAATCACTTCCGAAGGTGTAGACTTACTTAGCTTTAAAAGTAGTCTATAAAAACGCAGTTGCAGTTTAGTGGCAAGGTCACTCATTTGAGGGCACCATATCTCTGAGCCATATAACAAAATAGGAACAATAGTTTTCTCAAACAGATCAATTTGAATTTCTAGTGGTTATATAAGCTTTCTAATTTTTCGTAAAAGAGCAAACAAAGCTTTAGAGGCACGATCACATACATTTTTCTGGGCTGGTTTAAAGCTACTATTATAGTTAATTTTAATTCCAAGATACCGAAAATCATATAACACATCTAATTTAACACCACTGTAAAATACATTAGGTAGATTTCTGACTTTGCCTTTTGAAAATACGACTTTAGTTTTAGCAGCGTTGACTTTAAATCTATAACCTTGAATCTTAACACACATGTATGAAATAATTTTGTATTAGTTTTTTTTAAAGAGAGCATCTCTCTCTCCCTTTCTTTCTTTGTTGTAGTGTGTGTTGTGGACACTAAACAGTAGGCATGTACATAAAACAATATTTCCATCTTGAATATTTCAAAATTTTATTAAGTCAAGAACAGTCTGTTTTACTTCACAACATGCTAGACATTGTCACAATATCATATGTAATGATGTCAAGAAACTTGCATACACATTAATGAAGCAAAAACAACAAAGTACTTGCTAATGGTTGTACCCTTTGAAAATCCAGCTGGAGGTATGAATACCCTTTACATTTTGACTCAGAAGGTATGAATACCTTCACATTTTTTTAGGATCTTAAACACTGAATCTAGCGCTATCTGAAACTTGAAAAAGAGATCTTACAAAAGTCATTAAAAACTGCCGTGTTTTAATTTAAAAACACTAAATAAATAAATAAATACATAAATAAATACATTGGAACCCTTTTGCAACTTTTATCAAAAGCAGTGAATTTGTTTTTTCTTTTGAGAGGGCACTGGGTTTGACAAACATTACACATGCGAAAGACAAACTGAGAAAAGTTGTTCATTGCAAATGATAATATTTTAATTTTTTTATTTACCTTATTGCCCCTTTTTCATAGGGAAATTCTGGACCGCCTCCTCTGGGGAAAGCGCAGTCGCAGCCTGTGGGGCGCCCAAACCCAACCTACCTAACATTACTTGTGAATATGAAATTTTGCTGGGGGAGAAAACCCCCGAGACGTTGCTCGAGTAGAAAGTAAATAATATTCGGAAAAACATAACGCCCAGATGCTGGATCGAACCCACACCTGTCAGGCGCCATTGGTTTCTGGCCTGTGGACAAGGCAAGTTAGTCCCGCCTTAGCCCACTTGGCACGAGTACATTTGGAAGACATTATTCGTAGCTTAAAAAAATTGAATCATTATGATTAGTATAAGTTACTAATGGTGATGGCGATAGTAGTCAAGTGTATTAATTAATGATCTCAATGATAATGAGAAGGGTTAGGAAAGGGATGTGGAACTGTAATAAATGACGCAACGCAAAACAAAACCTATAGTACTCACAGTTTTTGCGCTCTTTTGAAGCATACCTCGAACACATCAGGAGTTGGCAACTTCTACACTCACATAAATGTTCCGTTTCCAAGCAAAATACGCAGACACTAGGGCTTATGGTTAGACATAGAGCTAGACACAAAAGATCGTCTGTTTTCAACGTCATCCTTGTTCGATACTTTCTGGCAAAGACATTTAGCACTTGTTGCACATCGACTGTCCTCTCTCTGTGGATGCGCATCAGTGCTAGCCCATTTAATCGATCTTGACCAATGGAGTAACGTAGACATGTCTTCAGAGGTTTTAGTCTGGAAATCGTTCTTTCACATTCCGCCGTAGCGATTGCACAGCAGTTTCAGCAGGATGTGGATATTTGGAAACATGTCACTACCACATGCCTTCAACGCTGTTGTGGTCGTTTGTGGCTTTTCAGAGTTGGAATTACGCCATTTGTTCACCCACCGATTCCACTCAGCAGGGATGTCTTGGCTGCTAGGCATATCGACCTGCCACAGTTTAGCCAGGTCTGCGACGCCTGCTGGAACAGTGTTGAATCCAGGGTGCGTTGACTTCAGTAAAGCTGACCTCACTAATAAGATCAGCCCGTTTGCTGCAACTTCAGCTTGGCCAAATCTTTGTTGAAGTTGGAGCAGAAGAAAATCTACAAAGGGGATAGCCACAGACCTTCGGTAGTACTGCTCAGGTGTGTCAGCGGGTGGGTTGTCTCTCAGGGTTTGCCTGTCGCCCTGCCTGCGCACTTCGAGGGCAACTCCAGCATCTGCAGCAAAGTCTGTGGTTTGTCGAAACCAGTTCTCAAACGTAGCATCCATGGAATTTCGCAAGCCCTGCAAACAAGGAGATCACATTCGGTATCTCCTGATACGCACTTATGATGTCATTCTCTTTCTTTTGCAAATGCCCGGTGGGACACTTAATGTATGCCAAGCCATTCTTTGCAGTTACCAGCGCAACAATGAAACTGCTGCTTTGAAGGCTCTTGAGTAGGCCCGACGATTGAGGTAAAGTGTCTGCGTCCCCAGCTGCCTAGTCCTTCAGCCACCATCTGACCGAGGCAGTCGCATACACTGCTGTGCATTTCATGGAACGTGTCCAGTGCCGTCAGCCGCTCCATCCATCTTGTTCTACACAGATTACCAGCTTCTTCTTTTTTGTGCCATTTGAATTGCTGCTCAAGACCTCTTCAAGTTTCCGTTGGCGCTTTGGAGAAAAAGAGAAGAAAAGAGATGTTTCCTTCAAGCCAATGAACATGCTCATAATCTGGGGTACACTGCACTTTTAATGACGCAGAGCTTCAGGCAGTGGCTGGCGCAATGGACGTACAATGCCTTGTCATTGATCTGTCGTATGCGGGCCTGCACCCCTTGAAATCTGCCCGCCATGTCAGCTGCGCTGTCATACCCTTGTGCTCTGAGATCCTGTGGGTCTAAACCCCAATTGTCTAAGCACTGGAAAATGTTGTTTGCGATTGCTTCTCCTGTTATCCTGTGACAGGAAACAAAACACAAGAATTCTTCCCTGACGTTAAAGTCAGAATCCACAAACCTTAAATTAAGACGATGGACAACTGCTCCCATCCATGACTTCATCCGCCAGAACAATGAAGTACTTTGCTTCGTGGACCTCAACAAGCAGATTCGCTGTAATTTGATGAGCAATGATGTCAATTATTGGATTTTGGGTGGTCTTTGAGACGTAGGCAGTACGAGGGTCGCACGTCTTTAAATGTTCGCCGAAACATTCGTCCCCTGCCTTGGTGCGAAATTCAAGCAGTGTGTTGAAGTTGCTCGCGTTCTCTTCCTCTAATACCCCTTCATCTCTGGAGCCCCTCAGTGCACACCCTTGCCGTTCGCACAACAGAACAGTCTCAGCAACGCTTGCAAGAATCTTGCGGTTGAATTCAACCCTTTCCGCAGCTTGAGTATCAAGCAAACTGATCACGCTTGTTGCCGGCTTGCTCATTGTTTGAAGAAAATTCTCACTCCTTTCCAGTGCATCTTGGTGATATTTACAAGCAGAATGTTCTTTGAACTTTTCTAGTGTTTTCTTCCAGTGTTTGAAGGCCCAAGACACAAACTGTTCAGTAGGGATGCTTCATGAAGTGGTAAAGAACACGCAGTGTTTGCAGTACAATCCATCTTCTGCAGGAGAATAAGCCATAAGCTAGCCATGGATAAGCTTTCAGCCACCTGCCTTGACAACGTCGTGAATGTCCTGACTGTGTCGTAATAGGACACTGATAGTTCTCTGAAGGGGTCCAATGTTCAGTGAGGAGAGAGAACTTGTCGTTGTCATTCAAAGTGGACAGTATCTCATCACCAACACACTTTCCAAAGTCCGGCCGGGTTTTGTGAAGTGAGCTGTCTGAAAAATTAACATGAAAAAAAAAACAATTAGTAATAATGCCAAAGTCAGAACTAAACTTGGCTGATTAATAATCTACAAATTAACCTCAACATTTTTCAGTTTGTTTCTTCTTCTTCTTCTTCTTCTTCTTCTTCTTCTTCTTCTTCTTCTTCTTCTTGTTCTTCTTCTTCTTCTTCTTCTTGTTCTTCTTCTTCTTAACTCAATGAATGGAGATAACAACTACTTACAATTAGACTCCGTTGTAGTTTGTCTAGTAGCAATGGAAGTTTTCTAAGGAGCAGCTGAAGTAGACGTCTGAGAGAAGTCAGACATGGAGGACTGAGGAGTGTCTGGCGAGCAGGGTCTGGGCACACTACTGGCAGTAGGACTGGCGCCTGTACAAAGAACATTTAGGGACTGTTATGTGCATGTGTGTATGTGTGTGTAGGTGTGTGTGTGTGTGACACTGTAGTGATTGTGTACTGAGAACATAAATAGATCATGCTACGTTTTTAAACAGAAAAAACAAACAAAAGCTAACGATAATTCAACTTCTACTGATAATTCCGTGAATATAATAACGAAGAGAGGGGATGGGGAGAAAAAGTAGGGCGCGGGTGGGGGTGGTCAGTAGGAGGGTAAGAAGCAGAAGACATTTTAGGAAACATAATAGATTGCTCCAATTGTTCAGAGTAAAGGGACAAAATACAGAAGACAGACAAGATCATGATACAACTTACCTACGGAATGCAAGGTAGTGGTTGTAAAACGTTCTTCTTCCTGGGATGTAGAACCCTCAGGCTTTGATGTAGCGGAGGTGGGTGACACATTAAGATTGGTGCAGGCCCGATTGCCACCTGTAATGAAAAAAAACATTCTATTTTAATTTAACCACAAACAGCCTATGCACAAAATATAGCGATGAAGATAAACAGAATCAGTTGTGCGTGGGCGCTCGTGTTTGAGAAAATCTTGTTCAAAATGTATTTTCTTTTCTTTCCTTTCTTCAATTTTAATGTCGTTTTCACTCGTCATTTGGGCTATGTGATGTCATTGATCCAGTATAGCCATTTTGGATCTAGTCAGTATACTTTCTCATTGTCAATACATGCTGAGCTCATTCTGTATACACAACAAAAGTAGTCATTATTTCTTTACCTGACTTGTGCCAAAACGATTCCAGACGTTTTGTACCTGCGGCGTCCTCAGGTTTTAGAGCTTTCCTTTTTGGCATATTGTCAAAATTTTCGGCGCAAAAAAAAAACTTCCAAAGTCGGAAGTAAGATTATGTCATAGCGGGTCAGCCAGCGTCTTTTGACCGCTTTGCAAACGAAATCTCAGAAGGCCTAACATGGTATAGGTACTATTACTAGAAGTTAGTCGACTTCAGAGACCGCAAAATAGGATACACCAAAAATTAAACACTACCTTCTAATATTCTTTGTTTTATCGTTTGTGGATTTTATTTGTTTGTTTGTCTTTCTTCTTACAAACACACACACACACACACACACACACACACACACACACACACACACACACACACACACAATGTTTTTTAAGAAGGGGGCGGAGGGGCCCTATAGCAGGGCCCGGCCCTGTGCTTACGACACAGGCGTCTCACTTACTACATAGACGTCACACTTGCGCGCAGGCGGTGTCACATTTACGACACAGGCGTCACACTTACGACATAGACGTCACACTTTCCGCTCAGGCAGTGTCACATTTACGACACAGGCGTCACTTTTACGATACAGGCGTCACTTTTACGACACAGGTGTCACATTTACGACACAGGCGTCACACTTACGCAATAGACGTCACACTTGCCTCACAGGCGTTGTCACACTTAGCCTACGACACAGGCGTCACACTTATGACATAAGCGTCACACTTACGACAACACAGGCGTCACGCTTACGACACGGGCGTCACGCTTACATCACAGGCGCAACACTTACGACACAGGCGGCACCTTTCCGACGCAGGAATCACACTTACGACACAGGCGTCACATTTACGACACAGGCGTCACAATCGCCGAACGGGGGTTGTCACATTTACGACACAGGCGTCACATTAACGACACAGGCGTCACACTTACGATACAGACGGCACTCTTACGACACAGGTGTTCGTTGTTGTCACACTTGTGACACAGGCGTTCTTTGTTGTCACACTTGCGACACAGGCTTTACACTTACTGCACAGACGTTTTTTGTTGTCACACTTGCGAAACAGGCGTTCTTTGCTGTCACACTTGCGTTCTTTGTTGTCACACTTGCGACAGAGGCGTACTTTTTTGTCACACTTACGACACAGGCTTTCTTTGCTGTCACCCTTGCGACACAGGCGTTCTTTGCTGTCACACTTGTGACACAGGCGTTCTTTGCTTTCACACTTGCGACACAGGCTTTACACTTACCACACAGACGTTTTTTCGTTGTTAACTTACGACACATGCGTCACACTTACGAAATCGCAGTTCTTTATTGTCACACATACGAAACAGGCATTTTTTGTTGTCACACTTACGAAATAGGCGTCACACTTACGACACATTCGTCACATTTACGACACAGTCGTCACACTTACCAGACATGGTTCACACTTACAACACAGGCGTCACACTTACGACACATTCGTCACACTTACGGCACAGGCGTCACACTTACGACACATTCGTCACACTTATGGCACAGGCGTCACACTTACGACACAGGCATTATACGTATGACATAGACTTCGCGTTTACTATACAGGGGTCACACTTATGACATATGCGTCGCACTTATGACACACGCATCACACTTACGACACAGGCATCATACTTACGACATATACGTTATACTTACGACACAGGTATTGGCGGCCGTCACACTGAGATCCAGTCTGACAGTCGTCTTGATGTTTATTGCAGTCCGCATTGATATTTAGTCCTGAACAATGCAATACAATAGCAGTCAAGTCAGTATATCGGTATTGTAGATGAACTGGAAAAGTATTGTTAGGAGCGTACTAAGGCCCTAGTAAAACCATTCACTGGTTAGTGTTGGGACTACTTCCTAAAGCTCAACATTAGAGACAGCAAGAGGTCGTTGTTGATACAGCTCCTGTCCCAGAATGTTGATGGGAAGAGAGGTGAGTGTTACCACGATAGTGTGATTCAACTCAGTAGGCTTTGATTTTTATGGAACAGGGACTATTCGGTATTCCCACTGTTGTCAACACAATGACAGTCATTTAGGTACAGAGGTGTGAGGAGTTGTACACAGTGGTGGACCTTGTAACTGATGTCAGTAGTACTACATTTGTATACAGAGGTATGGAGTTGTACACAGTGGTGGACATTGTAACTGATATCAGTAGTACTACATTTGTGTACAGAGGTGTGAAGTTGTACACAGTGGTGGACATTGTAAATGATATCAGTAGTACTACATTAACTGATGTCAGTAGTACTACATTTGTGTACAGAGTTGTGAAGAACAGTGGTGGACATTGTAACTGATGTTAGTAGGACTGCATTTGCAGCAAGCGACACGTGTTGTTTTCCTAAGGTGGTACAAGTCAATTGTTGATCTCTTATTTAATATCACATTGATTTTAGCAGCCCATAACGGTCCGACAGTGCGTAAATGCAGCTATAATGAAGCATACATATAAGAAGGCATACGTTTACATGTCTGGTGATGTTCCATTATGGGAGAAAGAAAGACAGAGAAGGGGAGAGAGATATAAAGAGAGGGAGGTGCGAAAGAGAGAGAGAGAGAGAGAGAGAGAGAGAGAGAGAGAGAGAGAGAGAGAGAGAGAGATTCAGATTCAATATTTTATTACAAGAAGAAAATGATTTTAGCATTAATTTGCTAATCTTACAATCAGTCCTTTCACACATTTACTTTAATCATTCATCCGCATTCATGCAAAGACAAACATAGATTTGAAATTAAAGGAATAAACAAGCTAACTTCATAACAAGGAAACTAACAATACTAAAGATAACACATTTAACTGGAACCATGTAATTTAATAAATTTAATAAAGAGAGAGAGGCTTGACGGACTGAGTGGGAAGAGAGGGAAGGGGGGGGGATGAAAGAAGAAAATCAATTGATGCATGCTAGAATGTATGATTTTTGAAATTATTTATATGTTGTAAATCTTGTACTTGAAGCTGTTTAACAATGTGCATTTTTTAGTTCTAAAGAAAGAGTGATCCATAACAGGTGGCCTTTAAAAGAGAAGCTAGAGTTTAACATGTCAATTCGTGGTTTTGGAAGTCGGTAGTTATCAGAATGATATTGTGTAGGAAATGACATTAGTTGATCACGTAAGTAAGAAGGGGCTATATTATTTTTTACTTTAAACATCTGCATGGCTAAATTATACTTGAATTGTGTTTGTAAAGGCAATATTTTAAGATCTGTTACTTTTTCATATGTTGTTAATTCTCGATTATCTGAGATCAATCTAATCCCACGTCTATGCAGATGATTAAGTCTTTTTAGTTGATTTGCTGAAGCATTAGACCACACAAAAGAGGCATAGTTGATATGTGATAGACAATGGGCTTGGAAGAAAATTTTTCTGGCAGAAGATTCAATGTAAGGTTTTAGTTTAGCAAGAAGAAAGAGATTTTTGGATAACTTCTTACATATATTATTTATATGGGAATGCCATGTACAATCTTGATCAATAATTATACCTTATACTTTGTGCTCTGAAACTTGTTCAATCTGTGAACCATTAATATTCAGATTTAATTTTAAAGGTTCATGCTGTCGCTTTTGCCGTGATGTGAGGACCATGCTTTTAGATTTTTGTGGATGAAGAATCATACGATTATGGCTGCACCAATCCGTTATTTCGTGTATACTCTTCTGTAAAGATGCTTGTATTTTATTTACAGATTTACCAGAGCAGTGCAAAGAGCCATCATCGGCAAAAAGGTCACAACTTGTATTTTTGCTAGTAATATGGAGTGGTAGATCATTTATATAAATGCAAAATAGTAAAGGACCTAAAACTGAGCCTTGGGGTACACCACATGAAATGGTACCTGGAGAAGAATATCTTCCATTGACATATACACGTTGGATTCTTTGTGATAGGTATGATTGCAAAAGATTGACGACATTGGGATTTTTGAGGTAGGTAGAAAGTGTTTGCAAGAGAATGGAATGATTGACTAGATCAAAAGCTCTTTTGAGGTCCATGAATATGGCTCCTGTAATATTACCATAATTCATTGCAATCAGCCACTTGTCACATAGCCTGATCAGAGCAGTTTGGCAAGAATGATAGGTGCGAAAACCTGACTGATACCTATGAAGGAGAAGATGATTTTCAAGAAGAGCAAATATGTGTTTCTGTAAGTGTCTTTCAATGGGCTTAGATAAGACATTTAATAATGATATAGGTCGAAAATTGTTTGGGTTTGTGTGATCTTGTGTTTTGGGGAGAGGAATAATGTTTGCACATTTAAATTCATCAGGGAATGTTTCCTTTACTATGCTTAAATTGTAGATGTAGGTGAAGGGTAAAGCGATGTAAGGAAGAGCAAGTTTTAACAAACATGAGTTCATGTTATCTGTACCCGAAGATTTTTTTGTTAGGTATATCAGTGACATATTGTATTACATCTTGAAGTGTCATAAGTGGAAGAATGAATGATTCTTCTGTACCAATTCTTTCATTACAAAACAACGTTAAATTAGATGGCACCCAATAATAACAATTTACTGAAACGGAGTCCTGTAGAAGTGGCGTAGCTACAGACAAGAAGTGATTGTTAAAATCATATGCAGAACAGTGTGCATTATTGACAGTCGGCCTTGTATTCTTGTTAGTAATTTCATTCATAACTTTCCAAATAGAAGCTATGTTAGAATCATTGCGAATAATTTTTTCAAAGTATGATTTTTTTGCAGCTCTTACCATTGTTAGAACTTTTTTTCTTTCTTTTTTGAAGTAATTAAACTGTTTAGTTTTTTTTAATTTAAATAATCTCTTAGTTTCATTGCCGTCATTATGTCTGAAGTGATCCACTTTGGAACAGAACGTTGCCGAACTCTTTTTTTTTCGAAGGGGCGCATGAAGGTTAATAACAAACAGAAATGTTTTATACCAAACCTTCAATGCTATATTAGGATCATTTTGCGTGTATAGATCGTCAAAGCTGACGAAACTTAAATCACGAAGAAAATTATCTGTGTTGAAATTTTTAAAAGACCGATATATCATTTTTTTAATGTCCGTACGTGGCTTCTGTTGGTAATTTGCTTAACCATGTACAACTAATAACACTATGATCACTTATGCATGCAGAGTTCAGTTCAGCGTTTACAATGTTTTGCTCAGCGTTTGTGTAAATGTGGTCTATGAGTGTAGAGGTGCGTGCTGTAACTCTTGTTGGCGTAGTTATTAGCTGGGAAAGACCAAAAAGAGAACAGGTTGAATCCCAAAATGGTTGATGTTTTAAGAGGTTAATATTAAAATCGCCAAATAAGAGGACATTGGCATTTTTGGTAGTAACTTTATCCATCATTTTAATAAACTCATCATACCACTCTGTTGGTGACTTAAGATATCTGTAAATAAAACCAATTATTAAAGGATGAGCTGGAGTTGGTTTACATTCAATCCACATGCATTCGATGTTTAATAATTCAAGATCATGACGTTTAACTATATACGGTGTAAGACTATTATGTATATAAATTGCCATGCCTGTTTCACCTCTTAGTTTTGAGTCTTTTCTGAACATTGAATAATTTGCAATTGATAATAAATTGTCAGAATGTACATCTTTGAGTCTAGTTTCACTGATACCAAGAATATGAATGCAAGTGAGCTAGTAAGAAGTAGATTTATATCATTTATTTTATTAGAGATATGGTTTATGTTTATGTGTCCTTTTCGTATGTTGTTTGAATGTGATGCACGTGAAGAAAGTGTGCTAATGATGAATTAATAGATGACGAGAGCGAGCAAAGGTAATACTAAAAAAGAATCAATGGTTATTTAAGTGTGATAAATATTTTATAGTGAGTGGGGTAGAGGTGGGGCAGTCAGAACAATTTAACAAAGAGAGAGAAAGAGAGAGAGAGAGAGAGAGAGAGAGAGAGAGAGAGAGAGAGAGAGAGAGAGAGAGAGAGAGAGAGAGAGAGAGAGAGAGAGAGAGAAACTGACTGCATTTGCCGTCGGTTGAGCATTGAGTATTTTCAGGACAAAAGGTAGGATCCGCGATGCAGTTGTCGCCCACTCCCAGAGCTGCACATTGTCATGTCAAATCAAAGTTAAAGCAAAGTCAAAACAAAAATTACAACAAAGCCAGACAAAAGTCAAAACAAAAATTACAACAAAGCCAGACAAAAGTTAAAACAAAGTCACAATAAAGTAAGATACAAGTCAAAACATAGTCACAATAAAGTTAGACATAAGTCAAAACAAAGTCACAATAAAGTTAGACGCAAGTCAAAGTCACAACAAAGCCAGACAAATTCAAGGTCACAACAAAGGGACAGCAAGTCAAGAAATGTTAATAAACTGGCAGTTGGATATTTGGATTTTATTCCTCACCAGTGCTAGTGAAATTCGGGATGCTCTCAGCGAAAGCGCAACCCAGGACAAAGGGGAATATGACCCATAGTGCATGCTGGGTGTTTCTGGCACTCACTAGGACGTGAGCGTCAAGATCTTTATAGTCCGTGCGGTGGAATGCCTGCGAGCACAGACTAGACCTTGGTATATTCTCTCATACCAAGTTGCAGATGACCACCGATTATGTCATCTTCATCATCATACGCAGCAGCAGCAGCAGAAGAAGAAGAAGTAGAAGAAGA
The DNA here is from genome assembly GCA_036898135.1 of Oncomelania hupensis. Lineage (NCBI taxonomy): Eukaryota > Metazoa > Mollusca > Gastropoda > Littorinimorpha > Pomatiopsidae > Oncomelania > Oncomelania hupensis. The sequence goes on along the minus strand of CM072523.1, from coordinate 61,220,276 downwards.
AGAAGAAGAATTCCCTTCCCTCCCATATCCGCAACATACAATCAACACAAGCATTCAAAAAGGCCCTCAAAACCCACCACTTCAAACTGCATTATTCAGATTGATTTGTATCCCGCTGCCATTCTCTCATCTTTTGTCTATGTCTGATCCGTAAGTGTACAAACGGCTGTAAATATTTATACTGTTTTTCTTCCTGGGCCTAACCGGGCATATAAATAGCTGTGAATAGGTTTTTGCTATTCTATTTTATGTCTTTTTTGTCATTTGTGTACATAGTTGTAAATAGTATATTTTTGTCTTTTTTGTAATTTATGTACATAGTTGTAAATAGTCTGTACCTTTACTGTCCCGTCTTTTGGTGTATTGTAGTAAAAGTGATGTTTCATCGAGTGCATGTATTTATATGTAATGACTATGTAAAGCGTGGTGAGTCTGGTCATAGGCTGGAGTACCCTATCCTATCCTATCCTGTCCCATAACCCGAAGGTCGTAGGGGCACCACAGATGATCGCTTAACCAGCATACTCCATCTTTCTCTGTCCTCAGCAGCCCTCATGGCTTCGCTCAGTGTCAAACCAGTCCATTCTCGAATGTTGTCCTCCCACCTCTTTTTCGGTCTCCCCCTTCTTCTACCTCCTTGCACTGTGCCTTGCAGAATGGTCTTTGCAAGGCCTGATGATCTGGTGACGTGGCCATACCATCGGAGTTTCCGTTTCTTCACCACTGTGAGCAGGTCATCGTGTTGTCCAATGGCTTGTGTGATGGTCTGTCGGACTTCAACGTTGGTGATGTGTTGGGTATAGGAAATGCACAGAAGTCTTCTGTAGCACCTCATCTCCATGCTTTGTATTCTTCGTTGGAGATCTGCTGTGAGGGTCCATGCTTCGCAAGCATATAGGAAGATGGAGATGACCAGAGATCGCAGCAGTCTTACTTTGGAATGTAGACTGATGGTTCTGTCTTTCCAAATGGGCTTCAACCTTGTCAGGGCAGCAGTTGTTTGTGCGATCCTGGAGAGGACTTCCTGTCGAGACCCATTGTCTGACACAATGGCTCCTAAATATTTGAAGCTGTGCACTGTGTTGAGGGATTGGCCTTGTACTTTGATGTCCGTGTTGATGCCATTGGTGTTGTTGGTCATCATTTTGGTCTTCTCTGCACTTATTTCCATTCCATAAGCTCTGGAGGTGGTGTCAAGCCTCTGTACAAGCTGTTCAAGTTCTTGTTCCTCTCCAGCCAATCCATCAATATCATCCGCAAAACGAAGATTGGAGATTGCTCTGCCCCCTATGCTGACTGTGCCTTCGTGATCTGCAAGAGCATCTGACATGATGCGCTCTAGGAAGATGTTGAAGAGTGTTGGAGAGAGTAGGCATCCTTGACGCACACCGATTGTTGTTCTGAACCAGTTCCCGATGACGCTGTTATGGAGGACTGCACTGGTAGCCTTGTCATACAGGCTTTTGATGAGTACCCGCTATATAAAAATCCGTTATTATTATTATTATTATTATTATTATTATTATTATTATTATTATTATTATTATTATTATTATTATTATTATTATTATTATTATTAATAATAAGAAGAAGAAGATGAAGAAGAAGAAGAAGAAGAAGAAGAAGAAGAAGAAGAAGAAGAAGAAGAAGAAGAAGAAGAAGGCAACGACAACAATTAGACTATAGTGAACTTGAACAGGCGGTATTTCTAATTCACAGTGGATGCCTATCTGGCACTGTACACCAATAAGGAAGAAAATACAAGAGAAGCGCGACAAAACCTGTCCACCGCACTAGAAAAGCAAAACCCATCTGACTCACATAATCCTAATTGAAATTGCAACATTTTACATGAAAATGAGTCCCCAGAAAGAAAAAAAAAGAAAATGAAACTGGCATTAAAATGCAAAGTAAATCCGACTTTGATCATTTGATGCTCTTGAAATTGAACTGACCTTGACGACCTGCTCCAAATACATATGCACGATCAAATAAACTATTGCAAAAGTTGCATTACGTAAAAAAACTAAACTTGGGATGATCTTGAACTTCGATGACCTTGACCTTTGGATGACATTGACCTTCATGTGAACTTTGATGCTCATGTATGTATTTATTACTAAATATAGAGTCATTCCACTATATTTTGAAACATTGTTTTAATGTTTTGGGCCTTGACCTTCAATATCAACGCAAAAAACGGAACATATATGAAAGACCAATCTATTGCTTATATATAAGACAAGTTTGGACTTAATATCTCTCATAGTTTACTTCAAAGTAACCTACCAATGCGAACCTACTTTGGAAAGCTCCAGTGACTTTGACCTTGAAGCGAGGTTGACTAACCTATGGGTGTCTTTTAGATATCTATTTAGGTCTTTATTATCACTTATTTTAGGTCTTTGTTATCACTTATTTTCGGTTTTTATTATCACTTACATTAGATATTTATTATCACTTACATTACATATTTGTTATTACTTACTTTAGGTCTTTGTTATCACTTATTTGAGGTCTTTGTTATCACTTATTTGAGGTCTTTGTTATCACTTATTTGAGGTCTTTGTTATCACGTATTTGAGGTCTTTGTTATCACTTATTTGAGGTCTTTGTTATCACTTATTTGAGGTCTTTGTTATCACGTATTTGAGGTCTTTGTTATCACTTATTTGAGGTCTTTGTTATCACTTATTTGAGGTCTTTGTTATCACGTATTTGAGGTCTTTGTTATCACGTATTTGAGGTCTTTGTTATCACTTATTTGAGGTCTTTGTTATCACTTATTTGAGGTCTTCGTTAATGGTTGCTATAGCATAGCAGTGTCAGTTTGTGTACTCACACCTGACAACAGCATCTCCCCCCCCCCATACCCTTACCTTCCCTTCTCCCTCCCAAATAAATTTCAAGAGTTTTGAAACCTGTCCGAGATGTGTCCTGAATAGTCTAAAAATTACATTATAAAAAATAGTGTCGGTCCGTTCGACCATCTGTCCGCTGTCCGTCTGTGCGGAACGTATTTTGACTATTCAAACAAAACTTGGTAAGGTGGTGTATAACTAAGAGTACCCAAACTTATCAATGACTGAATGACTTCACTGCAAGGTAAAGGTCACAAAGTGAACACATGTTGGTCAAAAATTACAATTTCACAGAACTTGACTTATTCAAAGTTATTAACTTCAAAACGGCGTTTGACCGAGTCTGGCACGCAGCTCTGTGGGCAACCATGAGAGTGTACAACATTAGTCCTAAAATTATTGAAGTCATCAAAAGCCTGTATGACAAGGCTACCTGTGCAGTCCTCCACAACAGCGCCATCGGAAACTGGTTCAGAACAACAATCAGTGTTCGTAAGGGATGCCTACGCTCTCCAACACTCTTCAACATCTTCCTAGAGTGCATCATGTCAGATGCCCTTGCAGATGACAAAGGCACAGTCATCATAAGGGGTAGAGCAATTTCCAATCTTCGTTTTGCGGATGACATTGATGGATTGGCTGGAGAGGAACAAGAACTTGAACAGAGCGTATGGAATGGAAATAAGTGCAGAGAAGACCAAAATGATGACCAACAACACCAATGGCATCAACACGGACATCAAAGTCCAAGGCCAATCCCTCAACACAGTGCATAGCTTCAAATGTTTAGGAGCCATTGTATCAGACAATGGGTCCCGACAGGAAGTCCTCTCCATGATCGCACAAACAACTGCTGCCCTGGCAAGGTTGAAACCCATTTGGAAAGACAGGACCATCAGTCTACATTCCAAAGACTGCTGCGCTCCCTTGTCATCTCCATCTTCCTATATGTTTGCGAAGCATGGACCCTCACAGCAGATCTACAACGAAGAATACAAAGCATGGAGATGAGGTTATACAGAAGACTTCTGGGCATTTCCTATACCCAACATATCACCAACGACGAAGTCCGACAGACCATCAAACAAGCCATTGGACAACACGATGACCTGCTCACAGTGGTGAAGAAACGGAAACTCCGATGGTATGTCCATGTCACCAGATCATCAGGCCTTGCAAAGACTATTCTGCAAGGCAGAGTGCAAGGAGGTAGAAGAAGAGGGAGACCGAAAAAGAGGTGGGAGGACAACATTCGAGAATGGACTGGTTTGACACTGAGTGAAGCCATCAGGGCTGCTGAGGGCAGAGAAAGATGGAGTATGCTGGTTAAACGATCATCTGTGGTGCCCCTACGACCTTCGGGTTACGGGACAGGATAGGATAGGATAGGATAAAGGGTTAAGATCATGGCGGCAAAATGGAAATGAATTCATCTAATTCCGGTAGTGAGCTTGAATGAATATCGCATGTGGGAGCGCATGCGCTCAAGAAAAAAGCACTGATAAGCCAAGTTATTTGAATTTCCACCATCAACTCTGAGCACCTTCTCTTAGAATACACAATACAGACTATTCAGCCAAATGACCACAGTTACAATGCTTATAGAAAATTGGCCAGATGTTGGTAAACAAGTCACACACACAATTTTACAAAACAGGCAAATATCATCTTTCCTGTAGTAATAAATATCACACATAAAACACTTAACAATTCTTCAAAATCTGAAAGACGTCATTGCAACATTGGACGTAATGACACTGGACACATAAATTATCAAACATGGACATAAGCTTATGTATATCATAGACAAGCCAATTATACAGAATGCTTAAAGAAAAGAAGCACGCATGCACACACTCAAAAGAAGGCACAATATCTGTTTAAAAGAACACTATTGCAATGAGAGAACACAAGAAACATCTATAATCATGAATAAAAGTGCATGTTAACATACAAAGAAAACATAGCTCTCCCCTCTCTCTCTCTCTCTCTACCTCTCTCTCTCTCTCTCCCTCTCTCTCTCTCATGAGACACTTCACAGAAAACGGCATAAGCACACGTACTTAATCGCGCACACACAGATACTCATGATACACCTCACACTTTCGCGCCAAGGAGGCTCAATCTCTCTCTCTCTCTCTCTCTCTCTCTCTCTCTCTCTCTCTCTCTCTCTCTCTCTCTCTCTCTCTCTCTGTCTCTCTCTCTGTCTCTCTCTCTCTCTCTCTCTCTCTCTCTCTCTCTCTCTCTCTCTCTCTCTCTCTCTCTCTCTCTCTCTCTCTCTCTCTCTCTCTCTCTCTCTCTCCGATCACCTTCATATGGCAAAAGTCTGGTAAAATCAACCCATTTTGCCAAAACATGACGTCGATACAGTATGACGTAAATCTAACATCAAAGACTCATTTTAGAGACACGGCGGATAATAACGAATACAAAGACACCATTCAGCCACTAACCGTCGATTACGGGTACCACAAACTTGGGTTATAACGAAAGAAATATGTTTTCTCTATAAGCGCGTTCGAGCGTACAAACACAATCAGGGCGGACGAGGGGGGGGGGTTTCCGGGGTTTCCGGAACCCCCCCCCCCCCAGCCCAAAAAAAAAAAAGGAAAAGGAAAAGAAAGAAGAAGAAGGAAAGAAAGAGAGAGAGAGAGAATACAATTATAAAAATAAAAATAAATAAAAATAAACATAAAATAAATAAATAAATAAATTATATATATATATATATATATATATATATATATATATATATATATATATATATATATATATATATATATATATATATATATATATATATAATTTTATTTATTTTATTATTATTTTTTTTATACGAGTATTTGACCACTCCCACACTATGCAAGCCCTCGCAATCTTCTCCCTAAAAAAGTTCAATCATTGCAATCATTCTAAACAATCTCCAGACAAACACCGTCTTTCGTGCTCCACAAAGAGCAAAGCTGATATTTCCCGTATTCGGCGACATTCTATTTATTTATTTATTTATTTATTTATTTTATTTTTTTTATTATTTTATTTTTTAAGGGGGGATAGCGGGGAGGGGGGTGGGTTTTTTTCACCACTGTGAGCAGGTCATCGTGTTGTCCAATGGCTTGTGTGATGGTCTGTCGGACTTCGTCGTTGGTGATGTGCTGGGTATATAGGAAATGCACAGAAGTCTTCTGTAGCACCTCATTTCCATGCTTTGTATTCTTCGTTGGAGATCTGCTGTGAGGGTCCATGTTTCGCAAGCATATAGGAAGATGGAGATGACAAGGGAGCGCAGCAACCTTACCTTAGAATGTAGACTGATGGTCCTGTCTTTCCAAATTGGCTTCAACCTCGCCAGGGCAGCAGTTGTTTGTGCGATCCTGGAGAGGACTTTCTGTCGGGACCCATTGTCTGATACAATGGCTCCTAAATATTTGAAGCTATGCACTGTGTTGAGGGATTGGCCTTGGACTTTGATGTCCGTGTTGATGCCATGGGTGTTGTTGGTCATCATTTTGGTATTCTCTGCACTTATTTCCATTCAATAGGCTCTGGAGGTGGTGTCAAGCCTCTGTATTAGCCGTTCAAGTTCTTGTTCCTCTCCAGCCAATCCATGCGCTCTAGGAAGATGTTGAAGAGTGTTGGAGAGAGTAGGCATCCCTGACGCACACAGATTGTTGTTCTGAAACAGTGTTCGATGGCGCTGTTGTGGAGGACTGCACTGGTAGCCTTGTCATACAGGCTTTTGATGACTTCAACAAATTTTAGGGCTGATGTTGTACACTCTCATGGTTGCCCACAGAGCTGCATGCCAGACTCGGTCAAACGCCTTTTTGATGTCTACGAACACATGATATAGATGTTGTTGGTGCTGTAGGTATTTCTCACAGATTATTCTGAGGGTGAAAATCTATTCAGTGGTACTTCGCCCTGCCCTAAATCCTGCTTGCTCTTCGGCTATGATTTGTTCAGCTTGGGGTTTCAACCTGTTGAGTATTATTTTCAGGTTCCTGAAGGTTACCTTTTTTTGGGAAGAGTGATGACAAGCGACTGGTTCCATGGTGTAGGCCACCCCCCACTCTGCCACATCTTTTTACACATAATGGTGAGTGCGTCGATCATCGCCTCTCCTCCTGCTTGAAGCAGTTCCGTGGGTATGTTGTCCACTCCCGCTGACTTCCCCTTCTTCAGCGATTGCACTGCTGCCTCAACTTCTTCTCGGAGAATTTATTCTTCTTCTCTGTTCTCTGGACATACTAGAACTGATGGGTCTCCGTTTGGTTTGTGGTTGTAAAGGTCAGAGCAGTACTCTGTCCATCTGTCCAAGACTTCTTGTTCTTCTGTAAGACATAAGCCACTTGCTTTAGATCGTGGAGACCTTGAGCTGTTTAACACTTTTCAGCGGCTTCACAGTCTGGTAGGCCTTCTTGCTGTTGTTCTTGTTCAGACTGTTCTCTATTTCTTGGCATTGAGCTTCTTTCCAGTTCTCCTTTGCTGTGTGCATGCCTTTTCGGATGTCATTGTTGATTTTTCGGTAGGCATCAGCTCCCTGTCGGGTGTTCCTTTTCTTTTTCATCTCTCTTCGTTTATCACACAGGTCCAAAAGTTCAGGTGTGGTCCACAGCTTCTTCTTTGACCGGTGCTTTCCAAGGATCTCCGTGGCGGCATCTGTCACAGCTAAGTTGAAGGTAGTGGTCATGGTGTTGACATCTACTTCACCAGCTCCCAAAATGAGCAGTGGTGCAAATTGCCCTCCAATTTTGGCCTGCAATATTTCTGTCACCTCCGGGTCTTGCAGTTTGTCCAGGTCGAACTTCAGTCTAGTGCACTTTGCTGTGTTTACTCTCTTCAAGTGAAGCCGGAAAGACATCATCACAAAATTGTGGTCACTTCCGATGTCTGCTCTTGGAAAAGTGCGTGTCCTGCTTGATCTGAGGCGTTTCTTGACCATCATTAACATTTACCGAGTAAGTCCCTTTAATAGAATTTTGGAAACCCCCCCCCCCCCCCCCCAAAAAAAAAAAAAAAAAAAAAAACTAACTGATCCGCCCCTGCACATAGTAAATAGAAATTGCAGACTACTTACAGCAGACGTATTTGTCTCCGTTTTGTTTACATTCCAAGCCCCCAGAACACTGCTTGTTGCCGTCACAGTTTTCGTGCGGAGGAACCACTACACACACACACACACACACACACACACACACACACACACACACACACACACACACACACACACACACACACACCCGACACCCACATCCACACAGAGGCCAAGGTTTAATCCAGGACTAAATCCAAACTGGTGACAGTTGTTGAGATCTCTCCGTGCACGAACCAACTTGATGATAAGACATTGTCTTGCCGTCCTGTATGCCATTATTCAAACAGGGCTTGCTACCAATATTTTTGGTGCTTTTTAAAAATAATTATTACCCTTTCAGCTAAATCATCTTTATCAAAAAGCATATTTTCTAAATCATCATTTGTTTACAAACAATGTAAGATTTCTCTAAATAATTTATATTTCTCCGTAAATAACGTTTTATTTACCTAAACAATTCATTGTTTACCTCAATAAATCATGATACAGGTAAATAAGCATTGTTGCTAAATAAGGAATTATTTATCTTTATAATGCATTAGTTAGCAGATTGTGTTAAATAAAATTTAAAAATGTTTGTAAATAAATTGTTTACCTATATAATGCATTATTTAGCAGAATTTGCTAAATAATGTTTGTTTCTTTTAATGTCTTTTTTACCGAAATGATAAGACACACACACAGACACGACCGAGAAACACATACATACACAATTAAAAAATGTAACACGAAAAAAAAATTAAAAAAAACAACTGAAATTACCAAAGCTAAATATAAAACGATAAATAATAATAATAATAATAATAATAATAATAATAATAATAATAATAATAATAATCAATCAATCATTAAATAATTGAATAATAAGTATATTGTAAAATAAATAAATTGAGAAAAAAATATAATTAAGATTAAAAAAAAATCAGTTATTATAAATATTGAGCAACTGAAGAGCCAGCAAACATTGTTGCTGAACTAATGCAAACCTCAAAACTAATATTGCCCAGAGACGTAACATTGGGAGGCAAACTATTACACAATTGATAGCAAACATTGTGGCTGAACTAATGCAAACCTCAAAACTAATATTGCCCAGAGACGTAACATTGGGAGGCAAACTATTACACAATTGATAGCAAACATTGTTGCTGAACTAATGCAAACCTCAAAACTAATATTGCCCAGAGACGTAACATTGGGAGGCAAACTATTACACAATTGATAGCAAACATTGTGGCTGAACTAATGCAAACCTCAAAACTAATATTGCCCAGAAACGTAACATTGGGAGGCAAACTATTACACAATTGATTGGGTTCAAATGAAACATGTTTCAAAGAAAGCATTTCATTGCATATGCATTTGATATTCTTACAATATTTAGTTCTAATGGAACTAATGCTCTGTGGGTTCGGGCATTAAATAGAATAGACCCAACGTTTCCCGGCGTGTCGTAAGAGGCGACTAACAGGGGTGATGTTAGCACGGCATCACTGGGCGAAAGTCTTCTACACAGAAGTCACCGGCCAGGGCGGAGGAACCTCACGTTACTACAGGTTCAACGACCATGTGCTCAGGGCCAAGGCGAGCCACACTGTATTCGTGGATTTCGGCTGTGGCCAACAGCCTGGAGAGGATTGGGCACCACCAGGTCTTTTTTTGCCCAAGACACACTACATGATGACACAATCCACTACTTCCATACCGGATCGGTCGTCGCCCGGGCCGTCACCCGGCACAAGGACCGCGCCTTCCGTTGGCCACCAGGACGGAGGTGTTAAGTATGCTACTGATGGACAATTTAGCAAGATCCGCACGAGAAACAACATCGTCATAGGAACCTGGAACGTCAGGACCCTAACTGCGGAAGGAAAATTAGAAGAACTGGCCCACGAGTTGGACCACTATCGATGGAACGTTTTAGGTATCAGCGAACTGCGATGGAAAGGCCTAGGTGAAACAACGACCGACAAGGGCCACAAGCTCTATTTCAGCGGTAGGGATGACAGGCATGAACACGGCGTTGGATTCTTGGTCCACAAGAACATTCTAGCGACTGTCATGGGTTGCCGCCCAGTCTCCAGTAGACTCATTACCATCCGCCTGAGAGCAGCCCCTTTCAACATCACCATCATCCAGGCCTACGCCCCAACATCAGACTATGACGACAGCGAAGTGGAGGATTTTTATGAAAATCTACAGGCGGTCCTTGACCAAGTGTCGAAGAAGGACATAGTCATAGTGCAAGGCGATTGGAATGCCAAGGTTGGCCAAGATGCGCACCGCAACTGGGGAGACACATGTGGACCCCACTGCAACAACGAGACAAATGACAGGGGTCTGAGACTCTTGGAGTTTGCCAGATACAACAATCTGGTACTGGCAAACACGCTTGGTCTCCACAAAAACTCCAGACGATGGACATGGCACAGTCCTGGCGGGGAGCATCACAACCAAATAGACTACATCATGGTCAAGAAACGCTTCAGATCAAGCATCAACATTGGCAGGACACGTACTTTTCCAGGAGCAGACATCGGAAGTGACCACGATCTCGTGATGATGTCTTTCCGGCTCCACTTGAAGAGAGTAAATACAGCAAAGTGCACTAGACTGAAGTTCGACCTGGACAAACTGCAAGACCCGGAGGTGGCAGAACTATTTCAGGCCACAATTGGAGGGAAATTTGCACCACTGCTCATTTTGGGGGCTGGTGAAGTAGATGTCAACACCATGACCACCACCTTCAACTCAGCTGTGACAGATGCCGCCACTGAGATCCTTGGCAAGCACCGACCAAAGAAGAAGCTGTGGATCACACCTGAACTTTTGGATCTGTGTGATAAACGAAGAGAGATGAAAAAGAAAAAGAACACCTCACAGGGAGCTGATGTCTACCGAAAAATCAACAATGACATCCGAAAAGGCATGCTCACAGCAAAGGAGAACTGGATAGAAGGTCAATGCCAGGAAATAGAGAACAGTCTGAACAAGAACAACAGCAAGAAGGCCTACCAGACTGTGAAGCGACTGACAAGTGTCAAACAGCCCAAAGTCTCCACTATCCAAAGCAAGTCTGGCATATGCCTTACAGAAGAACAAGAAGTCTTGGACAGATGGACAGAGTACTGCTCTGACCTTTACAACCATACACCAAATGGAGACCCATCAGTTCTAGCATGTCCAGAGAACAGAGAAGAAGAAGAAATCCTCCCAATTCTCCGGGAAGAAGTTGAGGCAGCAGTGCAAGCGCTAAAGAAAGGGAAGTCAGCAGGAGTGGACAACATACCCGCGGAACTGCTACAAGCAGGAGGAGAAGCGATGATTGATGCCCTCACCATTATCTGTAACAAGATCTGGCAGAGTGGGGAGTGGCCTATACCATGGACCCAGTCGCTTGTCATCACTCTTCCCAAAAAAGGTAACCTTCAGGAGTGTGAAAATTACCGCACCATCAGCCTCATCAGCCATCCCAGCAAGGTCCTCTTGAAAATAATACTCAACAGGTTGAAACCCCAAGCTGAACAAATCATAGCTGAAGAACAAGCAGGATTCAGGGCAGGGCGAAGTACCACTGAGCAGATTTTCAACCTCAGAATAATCTGTGAGAAATACCTACAGCACCAACAACATCTATATCATGTGTTCATAGACTTCAAGAAGGCGTTTGACCGAGTCTGGCATGCAGCTCTATGGGCAACAATGAAAGTGTACAACATCAGCCCAAAAATTATTGAAGTCATCAAAAGCCTGTATGACAAGGCTACCAGTGCAGTCCTACACAACAGAGCCATCGGGAATTGGTTCAGAACAACAATCGGTGTGCGTCAAGGATGCCTACTCTCTCCAACACTCTTCAACATCTTCCTAGAGCGCATCATGTCGGATGCTCTTGCAGACCATGAAGGCACAGTCAGCATAGGGGGTAGAGCAATCTCCAATCTTCGTTTTGCAGATGACATTGATGGATTGGCTGGAGAGGAACAAGAACTTGAACAGCTGGTACAGAGGCTTGACACCACCTCCAAAGCCTATGGAATGGAAATAAGTGCAGAGAAGACCAAAATGATGACCAACAACACCAATGGCATCAATACGGACATCAAAGTCCAAGGCCAATCCCTCGACACAGTGCATAGCTTCAAATATTTAGGAGCCATTGTATCAGACAATGGGTCCCGACAGGAAGTCCTCTCCAGGATCGCACAAACAACTGCTGCCCTGACAAGGTTGAAGCCCATTTGGAAAGACAGGACCATCAGTCTACATTCCAAAGTAAGACTGCTGCGCTCCCTTGTCATCTCCATCTTCCTATATGCTTGCGAAGCATGGACCCTCACAGCAGATCTCCAACGAAGAATACAAAGCATGGAGATGAGGTGCTACAGAAGACTTCTGGGCATTTCCTATACCCAACACATCACCAACGACGAAGTCCGACAGACCATCACACAAGCTATTGGACAACATGATGACCTGCTAACAGTGGTGAAGAAACGGAAACTTCGGTGGTATGGCCACGTCACCAGATCATCAGGCCTTGCAAAGACTATTCTGCAAGGCACAGTGCAAGGAGGTAGAAGAAAAGGGAGACCGAAAAAGAGGTGGGAGGACAACATTCGAGAATGGACTGGTTTGACACTGAGCGAAGCCATCAGGGCTGCTGAGGACAGAGAAAGATGGAGTATGCTGGTTAAACGATCATCTGTGGTGCCCCTACGACCTTCGGGTTACGGGACAGGATAGGATAGGATAGGATAGGAATTTAGATATAAGCCATTGTCACTACAGCCTGGGAATTCAATTATGTTGTTCAAATTGTTGATTAAAACGACATTGGGTTTTTATTTCCTTTTTAGTTAAAACATGCATCTCTTTAACTGACAATGGTATGTTTAAAACTACAGCATTTTTTTCCAGCACCACTTTTTGCAGTTCTGTTAGCCCAGTCGTTAAAGATAAATCCACAATGAGAAGGAACCCAACAAAAGTTAACTTGTGTTCCATTACTTATAATACTATGAAGCAAATTCTTAATATAAATAATTATTTATTTTCTTTCTTTACTGTACGTCTTGTTGGACAGAAGTGACTTTGTGACAGAGTGTGTCAGGTTAGAATTAGGTCCTTCTGTAAGGGAAGAGTTGCGTTGTTTCGAACCACCCAAAGTCTTGCGCCCTCATCGGGACAAGAATGGTCAAAAGATGTTAATGGAAGGATTCTAATTGTCATTTATTCAGGAAGGAATAAGTGTAGGGTTGTTTCCTAAGGTCGTGTGCCTTGTGTTAGGCACCTTCCAAGGCTCAAGTACTTCGTCGGTATTGAGATGCTCCAGTAATAGCATAGGAAATAGCCTAATAACGAACTTGATACTCTCAACTATTAACCAGTGGTGTTGTACTGTGCTGTATTGTTTGGTGTTGTGGTGTGTTGTGTACGTATATCCATGTGTCACAGGCCGAGAACTTAACAGGTGAGTTGAACCCTGTAATTCATTTTCTTAGTGGCTGTGCATTCCGAGACTGCGTACGTGAATGAATGATGGTGAATGAGGGGGAAAGGGTTGTATTTTGATAAATAATGGTTTTATTGATTTTTATATGATTTTCATATGAGACTCTTGTTTACATATGTAAATGGAAAATGTTGTTGATGTTGTTGCCAAATGGGGTTACCAGGGGTGATGACGAAGTATGCATGTTAAAGAGAGAGAGAGAGGTGATGAATGTGAAGGAAGGGAGACAATATACTATGTTGGAGAGGGGTGATGAAGGTGATGAATATGAGGGAAGCGTGTTTGTATTATAGCATGATAGAGATAATTATGAATGAAGGGAGATAATGCACAATAACATGGAGAGGGGTGATGAAGATGGAGGAGAGGATGAGATGAATCAGGATTGTGTGACTGGAAGTGCCTATCCTATCCTATCCTGGATTGTGTGACTGGAAGTGCAATTGTAGTAATTATGTATATTTATATAAACAACTATGTTTCATGAAAGAGAGGAATTAATAGAATTAAGAACTGAATTGTGCTATTGAGATGCATGTATAAACAGGTCAAGATGGCGGACGGTGGAAGGCGTATTTTGTTATAGAATGTTTACATTTTGTGGATGAGCTAGTGAGACCCTTTATTTGTTCGGCAGATTGGGCTGTTGTCTTCGTCTACTATTTTCTCTATTTCTACTGTTCTACTTCTGCCATTGCTGCTGTGAAGTGTGGACGTTGTCGTGCCTCGCCACCACCACCGCCACGTCCTTCCTTCGTCGTTGGCGCCGCTGCTGGGTGTGGTCCTCCATCGCCGCCGGGACTTGCCCTGGTGCTTCGGACGACCGGGAGCTTTCCATCGGGGTCACAGGATACACCGCACCGATACTCATACAGATTCGCATTCAGCACATAAACATGTTCCTCTATCGTCAGCACTTCGTGTGAATTACTTCCACTATCTGTATGATCATCCTCTATAGTCTATTCTGAGCTCAGCTAAAAACAATTAAATTACGAACAGCGAGACTGAACTATAAGTTAGTTTATACAGTACAATTGAATTTCTAAAGATTTGCTGGGTTGTTTGCTCAGTCTGAAATTGTATTTATATGAAATTTAAGTGATCATTGCTCTTGTTGCATATTGTTGTGGGCATTTTGTCTGTATACAGTTCTGGGGTTTTCAGTTAGACAAGGGAGGTAATTTTTAGTAAATACTGGGTTGGGGGTCTTGATAGGGGTTGAGGGTGGTTTAGTATCCCATATCCTGTGTATGCGTGTTTGTTGTTGAATAAAAGAATGTGATTGTTCATCTGGCATTTTGTGTTAGTTTCTTTGGTTTGAGTTCTATTCCTTCCACTGGTTGCTTTGAGCTGAACGTCGCGGAACCCACTCGGGTGACGTGACAGCCTCTATAGCTGATTTTGAGTCAACACATATAACTACATTATAGCAATTTAATGGTATATTTATTATTTTATTTATAGCCATCAATACTGCTATCAATTATGCAGTGACAATTTAATATTCCTTTCTAAGTTCTGGAGTGAAAATTCATTATCTTCTTCTCAAATAAAATGTATCTGTAATTTTAAATTTTGAATAAAAAAATGCTGCTCCCCCATTGCCATTTTCTAACATCAATCCATCAGTTTATATTTTAAGTTGTGTGGAATATTTTTCATATAACTGATTACGAACATCATTATTATTAAATTAAACCGACGTTATTATTTTTCGTATCATTTGTTAAATGAGTTTCGTAGATAGCTTTTTATATACAAAATCTATTTTCTCAAACTGTTTCAGAATTATGTCATTTGTATAAGTTACTATTGTGTGAATTTTTTTTTTTAAATGGGGGGAGGGGGGAGTAAGGGTAGCATGTTAGGATAACATATAGCTGATCTGATTTCGAGCGAATGTTGCTGCCGAATGGTCTAAGGCGGGACAAACTTGCCTTGTCCACTTTCCAGAAACCAATGGTTTCTGACAGGTGAGGGATCCATCCAGCATCTGGGCGTTATGTTATGCCAAATATTATTTATTTTCAACTCGGGTAACGTCTCTGGTTTTTTCTTCGGGTACTTCGGTTTGCTTCCCGAGAAAAATTTCCAAAACATAAATAATATTAAGTAGGTTGGGTTTGGGCGCACCACAGGCTGCAACTACGCCTTCCCCAGTGGAGGCGGCCCAGAACTCCCAATAAAAAATGGACAATAATGTGTCCAGAAAAAATAAAACAATCTAAACTATAGTTCTTCATTCGTACTATCCGTACTATGCGAAAGGCTAAAGAGATTGCGAGAGACACCACACACGTCCTTGCTAAGCATTTTAAACTTTTACCCTCTGCTCGCTGTTTTCGAGTGCCGAAATGTTCCACTGTTACAACCAAATGCAGCTTTATACCAAAATTGATCGAACTTTTGAATAAGTGTAGCGGAAAGGGAGGCGACTGGTTGAGAAGTTGTTTATCGTGAATTTCTTGGTTAGACTAGCTTTGGGTGGCTCCTGCTGTACTTCTTTGGGGACGCCATTGGGTTATGCGGAACAAGGCGACACGACATTTGTCCTCCCCAGCTGACCACTCGCTTTCTGCTTTTGGCGGTGAGCGGGACGACATTGTCGGCAAATTAGATTCATAACTTTGGGAAAAGGATTGGCTCTGAGGACTCGGTCAGGCGGGCTGGAGTGTGAAGCGGGTAACGGGACGGCCGCAGGCTGGGCGAGGCCTTTCCCCTTTCTTTTGGGGAGGCGGGCTTGGGCCAAGCTCGGACCGCTGGTTAACTCTTCCCGTGGACCGCTTCAGCTAGGTGGCGGTCTCGGCCGTTCACGTCGGCTGGCATTTAACAGTCAACTCAGAATTGGTACGGACCAAGGGAATCCAACTGTCTAATTAAAACAAAGCATTGCGATGGCCATCACTCGGTGTTGAAGCAATGTGATTTCTGCCAAGTGCTCTGAAGGTCAAAGTGAAGAAATTGATCCGCATCGATGCCGATTATAATGGGCCGGCGCCCCTCCGTATTTTAGTCGTTATATATATATATATATATATATATATATATATATATATATATATATATATATATATATATATAATATATATATATATATATATATATATATATATATATATATATATATATATACCTCTCTTTCTCTCTCTAATAAATACATTATATATATATATAAGAGTCATAGTTACTCCCGCCGTTTACCTGCGCTTGATTAAATTTTTTCACTTTGACCGTCGAGCTTCAGAGCACTGGGCAGAAATCACATTGCGTCAACACCGAGTGATGGCCATCGCAATGCTTTGTTTTAATTAGACAGTCGGATTCCCCTGGTCCGTACTAATTTTGAGTTGACTGTTAAATGCCAGCCGACGTGAACGGCCGAGACCGCCACCTAGCTGAAGCGGTCCACGGGAAGAGTTAACCGGCGGTCCGAGCTCGGCCCAAGCCTGTCTCCCCGAAAGAAGGGGAAAAGGCCTCGCCCAGCCCGCGGCCGTCCCGTTACCCGCTTCACACTCCAGCCCGCCTGACCCAGACCTCAGAGCCAATCCTTTTCCCAAAGTTACGGATCTAATTTGCCGACAACGTGGTCCCGCTCACCACCAAAAGCAGAAGGCGAGTGGTCAGCCGGGGAGAACAAATGTCGTGTCGCTTTGTCCCGCATAACCCAATGGTTCCCCAAAGGATTCTGCACAGCAGGGAGCCACCCGTGGCTAGTCTAACCAAGAAATTCAAGGTAGACAAGTTCTCTCCAAAGCCTCAACCAGTCGCTTCCATTTCAGCTATAGAAGTATAAATGATTTTTGACGGTTGTGTGGGGTGTAGGTGTGTGCGTGTGTGTAAAACAGAGAGAGTTAAACGATTCCTTTTAATCACTTGTCGCGTGTGTAGTAGATGCTAATTTGTGCAACGACAGCTGCTATGTAGGTTTTTAAAATATAAGTTTTCCCCTGTTTGTGTAGTTATCTCTGTCATTAGAATTGATTTGTATGATCTTATATACATTTAAAAATACAACATGAATGTCTTTTACTTTCGAAAGTGTTTGCACTGAAAACTTGGGCGTTGGGAAACTTGGGCGTTGAAAGTTTGGGCATTGGAAACTTGGGGCATCGGATACTTTGAAAGTGGAAACTTGGGCATTGGAGACTCGGGCATTGAAAGTGTTTGCATTGAAAACTTGGGCGTTGGGAATCTGGGCTTGGGAAACTTGGGCATTACAGACCACCATTCTATCTGGAGGCTAAAGGGCCATTCTTCTGTGGTTAAAGATAGTCCAAGCCTCAAGTAAACCAACCAATCAAAAGACAAACGTACGGCATTTGTGGAGTTTAGCGTCACAGACTGTGTTCAAAGCACAACCCCCCAACGTCTTTGGTGAGCATGACCCTCCATAGGGCTTCGCTGCAACAGGCACAGCACAGTGACAGTGTTGCTGTTACTATCACGACGTGAATAACTGTAGTACATATGTAGCTTTTAGTCAGTAATGTTAGTAAGTCAGTCAGTCATTGAATAGATCGAAGTACCTAAGTAAGTAAGTAAGACATTCGGATTTAAAGTTTAACAGACCTTTAAAGGCAGTACTAATTCTATTGATAATACAGCACACAGATGGCAACTCTTAAATTTTTATAACAGATTCTGGGAATACTTTGAAATAGTCGGGAATCAGAACGTTCCAAATGTCCGTCCGTCTGTCAGCCTGGTGTCCATTATACGCCAGATGTAAAGGACCACTTAATGGAATTTGAGTGAACATTACGTGGGCTAGTGGTGTCCATTATACGCCAGATGTAAAGGACCACTTAATGGAAATTAAGTGAATATTACCTGGGCTAGTGGTGTCCATTATACGCCAGATGTAAAGGAGCACTTAATGGTATGTCAGTGAACATTACTGGGCTAGTGGTGTCCATAATACGCCAGATGTAAAGGAGCACTTAATGGTATGTCAGTGAACATTACTGGGCTAGTGGTGTCCATTATACGCCAGATGTAAAGGAGCACTTCATGGTATGTCAGTGAACATTACTGGGCTAGTGGTGTCCATTATACGCCAGATGTAAAGGAGCACTTAATGGTATGTCAGTGAACATTACCTGGGCTAGTGGTGTCCATTATACGCCAGATGTAAAGGAGCACTTAATGGTATGTCAGTGAACATTACCTGGGCTAGTGGTGTCCATTATACGCCAGATGTAAAGGACCACTTAATGGAAATTAAGTGAATATTACCTGGGCTAGTGGTGTCCATTATACGCCAGATGTAAAGGAGCACTTAATGGTATGTCAGTGAACATTACTGGGCTAGTGGTGTCCATTATACGCCAGATGTAAAGGAGCACTTAATGGTATGTCAGTGAACATTACTGGGCTAGTGGTGTCCATAATACGCCAGATGTAAAGGAGCACTTAATGGTATGTCAGTGAACATTACTGGGCTAGTGGTGTCCATTATACGCCAGATGTAAAGGAGCACTTCATGGTATGTCAGTGAACATTACTGGGCTAGTGGTGTCCATTATACGCCAGATGTAAAGGAGCACTTAATGGTATGTCAGTGAACATTACCTGGGCTAGTGGTGTCCATTATACGCCAGATGTAAAGGAGCACTTAATGGTATGTCAGTGAACATTACCTGGGCTAGTGGTGTCCATTGTACGCCAGATGTAAAGGACCACTTCATGGAATGTCAGTGAACATTACCTGGGCTAGTGACCAGCCTCCTCGGCCACCATCTTTGCTCTACCACCAAAGGTCAAGGTTCCCTGGGGTCCATTCGTTGCTAAAAAAACGGTTTGCTCTATATCTAATAAACGGTTGATACACGCCATATTTCGATTCAGCATGAATGTTTGAATCTATGTAATTGGACTTCGTTTCCACACAGCCGTTCACCTAATAACAAGGCAAGAGTCTTTGTCTTAAAGTTTCTCTAACATCTAATAACAAGGCAAGAGTCTTTATCTTAAAGTTTCTCTAACATCTAATAACAAGGCAAGAGTCTTTGTCTTAAAGTTTCTCTAACATCTAATAACAAGGCAAGAGTCTTTGTCTTAAAGTTTCTCTAACTTTATTCAGGCAAAGACGTAAAAAGCATTCAAATTCATTCAAAAATTGAATCTTTCCTCAATAAGCACTCACAACAAAGATCCTTAGAGGAAACACGTACTGTTACGTCACAGAATGTTCTGCAATGTTCGAAGATTCGGCTATTTGTTGCGAGATAGATCAATATTGCTAGAACAATACCGACTAAAGAAAACCAAAATATGCCAAGTTTTTCCACAACAGCATAGAACCAAACCTAAGGTACACGAATGCTATCATTGAACAAAAACGTGAGTCATTTTCTGGTGCTCTCAATCTAGGAACGGCTGAACCGATTTTAATAATTATTTGTAGACAGGTACTTCAGCTTATGGTAAATCATTCAGTGGGTGTCCGTTTGTCAGTCAGTTAGTCTTTCTGTATTAAATAATTACGACGATAAGAAGCGCAGCGAGGGAACAAGGAAAGGTAGGTACTTGAGGCCACTGCGACGCAGGCTTGTGGAGGCAATTTTCCAATTAGTTTCCCCAGCACCTTATCGTTGGGAGAATTAAAGTTAGTACTACTATTCTCTTTAACTGTACGTTGATCGGGTCTTACAATGTTATAACACATACAGCAAAGAACAGGGCTCAACTACAATCTGAAGAAAAGTAACACTGCACAAAGAAATAACAGAGTCTCCTCCTTAATTGTTCATCTTTTACTAATGATTTCAATGTAATAAAATATTGAATACAACAATCCACATCGTTGCATGCACATCAAAATTAAAATTTTTATTAAATTTTCTTTCTGCCTACTTCATCTTTCGTCTGTTCGGTTCACCTCACTTTCATCCTTGAAAAATCAATGTTATTATCTACTTCACTATCTGCTTCTTTCTCTGTTTCCCTCCTTCTCTATCTGAGCTCTTTTTTATCTGCACCTCCCCCCTCCCCCCTCCCCCCACTACCTTCCCCGTTCACTTGTGCTGTCTTATATCCTTAATATCCCTACCCTATCTTATATCCTTAATATCCCTACCCTATCTTATATCCTTAATATCCCTACCCTATCTTGTATCCTTAATATCCCTACCCTATCTTATATCCTTAATATCCATACCCTATCTTGCACTGCTCCAATCGTATCTCTTCTTTCTGTACTGACTCCTTTACCTGCATAATGCAAGCTCTTTTTTCATCGGGAAAAGGTTTCCCACCTTTGCAGTGCGTTACAACTGCGAATTCTTTAGTCTTAAATACCATGTATCAGCTGTCAGCATCAGGTACCAGCTCAACAGTAGCTGTCTGTTACTGCTGCCGAATTATTTAGTCTTAAGTACCATGTATCAGCTGTCAGTATCAGGTACCAGCTCAACAGTAGCTGTCTGTTACTGCTGCCGAATTATTTGAATTAGACTGAAGTACCATGTATCAGCTGTCAGTATCAGGTACCAGCTCAACAGTAGCTGTCTGTTACTGCTGCCGAATTATTTGAATTAGTCTTAAATACCATGTATCAGCTGTCAGTATCAGGTACCAGCTCAACAGTAGCTGTCTGTTACTGCTGCCGAATTATTTAAATTAGTCTTAAGTACCATGTATCAGCTGTCAGTATCAGGTACCAGCTCAACAGTAGCTGTGTGTTACTGCTGCCGAATTCTTTAGTCTTAAGTACCATGTATCAGCTGTCAGTATCAGGTACCAGCTCAACAGTAGCTGTCTGTTACTGCTGCCGAATTATTTAAATTAGTCTTAAGTACCATGTATCAGCTGTCAGAATCAGGTACCAGCTCAACAGTAGCTGTGTGTTACTGTTGCCGAATTCTTTAGTCTTAAGTGCCATCTATCAGTTATCAGCACCAGGTACGAACTCAACAGTAATTGTCTCTGCTTTTCCTTTGCACAGCGTTATTGGGACCAACAGCCAATTGCCGCTTTACACCACATTCAACATCACATTAAGTCAATACATACAGGCCAGTTTGGTGTTGCTATGTTTTTGTTAGTGCAACACCAGCAGCAGCAGCAGTAGTATTAGTAGTAGTAGTAGTAGTAGTAGTAGTAGTAGTAGTAGTAGTAGTAGTAGTAGTAGTAGGAGTAGTCTGTCCGTCAATATATGTATGTTATGTACAGTATGTATGCTATGCATAATGTGTATGTTTGACTGTGTGTGAAGTACTCACTACATCTTTTGTATTTATAGTCACAGGTGGCGCCAACGGCACAAAACGTGGTATTACTACTACAGTCCTCCCCAGCTTCTAGTCCTGTCATAATAATAATAATAATAATAATAATAATAATAATAATAATAATAATAATAATAATAATAATAATAACGATGATGATGATGATGATGAGGATGATGATGATCATCATCATCATCATCATCATCATCATCATCATCATCATCATCATCATAGTCTTTCTCGTCGTAGTCGTATATATACTACTCAAAATAATACAAGGGCCACTTGGACATATGGGTCTCTCTTTAAATCAGAAACACGAATTCAATTTATTAGTTCATCATATTTTATTGCAATCATTTCTGCATCAATAACAAAAAAGATGTTAGACATCAGTCGCTTAAAATTCGAGTAAATTAAATTTAACTGGATAATTTAACTATATATATACTAATCAAAATAATTGAAGGGCCACTCTCATATTTCATTTAGTTTAATTATGTTTTGCTGTTATCAATAATATCGCTTATATTGCTTATTTTGAAACTTATCCTGTACAGTAACATTCAAGACAATCTTATTCTGACAAGTAATCACATGTGTGAGTTTTGAACGTTCTGCACTGAGTTGATAAACAAACCCAATTTTTACCAAAAATAAATGACCCTAATTTACTGTTGTCTTGCTAATAAAGCAAAATTTTCAACATTAAAAAGTGATTTGCACGCGAAAGCCTTGCATTTTGTGAGTTCAGTTCAACAATCGGCGCTTTTTTCTGGGTATAAATGGCAGCGCTTTAAAGTTTTGCTGCTTTTCTAATCATGCCTCCAAGGTGACGATTGGCTGATGCGGATAGAGGCAGAGCTATTGCATGGCTTCAGGAAGGGGTGGGGGTGAGAGAAGTTGGCAGGCGGCTGGGAGTGTCCCACTCCGTTGTCCAAAGGCTGCAGGAGCGCTTTAACAACACTGGAAGCATCCAAGAACCAAGAAGATCCGGACGCTCCCGCGTTACCACTGCAAGACAAGACCATTTCATCACCCTGTCAGCTCTGAGGATGCTACAGCAAACACCATCAGAAGACAGCTTCACGCAGCCAGCAATGTTAATGTCAGCGACCAAACAATTCGCAAAAGTATACACGAGGCAAACCTGCGATCAAGACGACCAGCAGTACGGCCTTTGCTCACCCCAGCTCACCGTGCAGCGCGTCTGGCCCGGGCTCGGCGTCATTTGGTGTAGGCTAGGCAAGGTCAAGGGTGTTCTTTACAGACGAGTCTCGGTTCTCCTTGTCTTTCAACGACAGTCGAGTGAATGTTTGGAGGCGTCCACGGGAGTGTTTTGCTGATGCGACGGTGCGCGAGCATGACCGCTTTGGTGGTGGATCTGTCATGATGTGGGGTGGCTTCGCATTAAACTTCAGAACACCCTTGCTCCAAATTCATGGCAACTTAAACGGTATTGGCTACAGGGATGACGTCCTACAACCTAGGGTTCTCCCAGCTTTGCGGGCCATTGGGTAAGGTGCCATAGTACAGGACGATAATGCCAGACCCCACCGAGCGCGTATCGTCAATGACTTCCTGCAGCAACAGCACGTCATAAGGATGGATTGGCCGGCTCGATCACCCGATTTGAACCCCATAGAACATCTGTGGGATGTCTTGGGTCGACAGACACGGGCAAACCTCCCTCCAGGAGCTAACCTTGAAGTTCTGGCCCAAGTTCTCCAGCAAGAGTGGTTGGCCATCCCAGGAAACCCTCCATAACCTGATACGGTCCATGAGACAACGATGTCAAGACTGCATTGATGCAAACGGTCGCCACACCCGATACTGACTCTATAGATTTTTGGTTTCTAAAGTTTTGATTTTATAAACGAGGGGTATGTCCAGTTAAATTGAATTTACTCGAATTTTAGTCGACTGATGTCTAAAATCTTTTTTGTTATTGATGCAGAAATGATTGTAATAAAATATGATGAACTACTAAATTAAATTCGTGTTTCTGATTTAAAGAGAGACCCATATGTCCAAGTGGCCCTTGTATTATTTTGAGCAATATATATATATATATATATATATAGTTGAAATAAAGTCAAATTTTCTGTAAGTAAAGAGGGAAGACAAAAAACTCCAGCTGTATTTTTTATGCCCTTTACTTTTAAATTTTCGCTATAAGCTTCTTCAGGAAGAAATCAATGTCAAATGGAACACATCTATATATATATATATATATATATATATATATATATATATATATATATATATATATATATATATATATATATATATATATATATATATATATATATATATATATATATATATATATGTGAACAAAAATATGGATATGTGAACAAAAATATGGATATGTGAACAAAAATACAGAGAAGCGAAATCACCTAAATATTATTGCAATTATAATGATGAAAAGTCTTCGCATAAATCTATGATGATTACATTCATAAACTCTAAACTCTAATCACAAACCATTATCTCTCCCACTCAACCTCCCCTCCCTCTCTCACTTTCTCCCTCTCCCTCTCTCACCCTCTCTCTCCTTCCCTCTCCCTCTCTCTCCCTCTCTCTCATATACACACACAACGCATTCTGTCAGACCAAAAGAGACGGGGGGGGAGGGGGAGGGGGAGGGGGACAGATGTGGCGGTCTTAAGTATGAATATGGTGAAAGTTCTACCACATGCATAGTCAACGTCAATCCGTGAATGTCTTTACGGCTGTTCAGTCCGAAGGACAGAGTGCCAATGTTGCAGGAATAGTAGAGTTCCAGTCTTAAGAGTTCTTCTTCCTCCCTAACACTGTCAATGGGAAAGATCTGGAGAAAGTCTAGGTTGCCATCGAGCGGGTGGGGAGTGTGACTGCAGTGATGAGCAACCATACACATTTTTACCAGCTGTTTCTTGCTGTCAGACTTGTGGTTGCGCCAGCGTGGCTTTAGTTCCTTGCAATAGCCTGTATGCCACCATGCCCACTGAGGATGCAGTTTGCATATGACGAGGTAGAATACAAGTCTTGTAGTGCATGTCAGATGCTTGCGGATGTGCCATGTCCGTCTATCCCAAGGACTCACCAATGTGTGTTTCTCTTCTGAGTGGGCACATGTGTCGCACCTCTTTGCAGTGCACGGAAAAAATCCGGGAGCTTCATAAGGTCTGTGTTGTACAAATCTTTTTGGTACAGTGGGTTTGTACATTTCTCCCAGGTTCGGTCAGCTGCAATTATCAGGTTTTTAGGAAATATCTTCTTGTTCTTCGAGTTTTGGTATAGGATGTTCAAATTCTTGCGGATGATGGCTGATTTAGAAGGAACACGCGGATAATATGTGGTGACCCATGCAATTTTCTTAGGCTTTTTTCTCTTGGTTTGTGTGAGCATGGTGACTCTGTCTTTGTTGGCTCCTTTCCTCAGTTCCTTCACTGCCGTCTGATAGCTCCAGCCAACCATATTGAAGTATCGAGCATACTCTTGAATTCTGTCTTCCAGGATCTCATATATATACATATATACAACACAAACAATATTACCAAGTTCGGCTTTGATTGTTGAAAATAAATTCTGAGATATTAATCCAATTGCAAGTTTTGCACAGGCGGACGGCGAACGGCCCACAGACAGACAGACGGATGGACGGACTGACACATTTTTCTAAAATGCCCTTTTGGGACTATTTAGGATTCCTCTCCCACAGATTTGCAAAAATCAGGGAAAATGTCATTTTTTGCGTGTTGGAGGGGTGAGGGGTGTGTGTAGATAGACTGAAACTGCTATGCATGCCAGTCAATAAATATGTATATAGACTGAAACTGCTATGCAAGCGAGTCAATAAATGTGTAGATAAACTGAAACTCCTATGCATGCCAGTCAATAAATGTGTATATAGACTGAAACTGATATGCATGCGAGTCAATAAAAATGTAGATAGACTGAAACTGCTATGCATGCGAGTCAATAAATGTGTAGATAGACTGAAACTGCTATGCATGCGAGTCAATAAATGTGTAGATAGACTGAAACTGCTATGCATGCGAGTCAATAAATGTGTAGATAGACTGAAACTGCTATGCATGCGAGTCAATAAGTGTGTATATAGACTGAAACTGCTATGCATGCGAGTCAATGTGTGGATAGACTGAAACTGCTATGCATGCGAGTCAATACATGTGTATATAGACTGAAACTGCTATGCATGCGAGTCAATACATATGTAGACAGACTGAAACTGCTATGCATGCGAGTCAATACATATTTAGATAGACTGAAACTGCTATGCATGCGAGTCAATAAATGTGTAGATAGACTGAAACTGCTATGCATGCGAGTCAATAAATGTGTATATAGACTGAAACTGCTATGCATGCGAGTCAATACAATACAATACAAGATTATTGCTTTAGGTCCAGCGGACTCTTTCGAGCCAAATCAGGACCAAACATCAATAAATGTGTATATAGACTGAAACTGCTAGGCATGCGAGTCAATAAATGTGTATTTAGACTGAAACTGCTATGCATGCGAGTCAATAAACTAGAGCAAAAGTTGTATTAAACAGTGACCTTCACCTTCGATGACCTTGACAATAACAAGTAGTAGACTTACGACACACATTGTCCGAGTCACAGATGGAGTTTGGTGGACAGTGTGTGGCTCTGTTTTGACACGACACGCCCAGGAACAACTCTGTCACAATACAACATTCGTCAGTAACAACTGTCACATTACAACATTCGTCAATAATAACTCCGTCACACAACATTCGTCAGTAACAACTCTGTCACATAACAACATTCGTCAGTAACAACTCTGGCACATAACAATATTCGTCAGGAACAACTCTGTCACATAACAACATTCGTCAGGAACAACTGTGTCACATAACATTCGTCAGTAACAACTGTGTCATATAACAACATTCGTCAGGAACAACTGTGTTATATAACAAAATTCGTCAGGAACAACTGTGTCACAAAAAATATTCTTCAGGAACAACTCTGTCACAAACAATATTCGTCAGTAACAACTCTGTCACATAACAATATTCGTCAGGAACAACTCTTTTCACATAACAATGTTCGTCAGGAACAACTCTGTCACAAAACAATATTCGTCAGGAACAACTCTCACATAACAATATTCGTCAGGAACAATTCTGTCACATAACAATATTCGTCAAGAACAACTTTACCACAATAAAAACAATCGTCGTTAACAACTTTGTCACATAACATTCGTCAGGAACAACTGTGTCACATTACAACATTCGTCAATAATAACTCCGTCACACAACATTCGTCAGTAACAACTCTGTCCCATAACAACATTCGTCAGTAACAACTCTGTCACATAACAATATTCGTCAGGAACAACTCTGTCACATAACAACATTCGTTAGGAACAACTGTGTCACATAACATTCGTCAGGACCAAATGTGTCATATAACAACATTCGTCAGGAACAACTGTGTTACATAACAAAATTCGTCAGGAACAACTGTGTCACAAAACAACATTCGTCAGGAACAACTCTGTCACAAAAAAATATTAATCAGGAACAACTCTGTCACAAAACAATATTCGTCAGGAACAACTCTGTCACATAACAATATTCGTCAGGAACAACTCTTTTCACATAACAATGTTCGTCAGGAACAACTCTGTCACAAAACAATATTCGTCAGGAACAACTCTGTCACATAACAATATTCGTCAGGAACAATTCTGTCACATAACAATATTCGTCAAGAACTGTAGAAGTTATGATAGAGAAATATAGAAGGTTGCATGCATACACGTCAGTCCAGATTCAGCTTTTCTCTTGGTTTATTCTCACTCTCAGTTGGCCTTATATAACAGTTATAGTGAACACATAACATAGACATTCATACATGGACAATGAATTCAGTTCATGAATTAATAAGATTCATTCACACAAAGCACATAACTGAGTTGTAATCTGCTACATCTCTCTTCTCAAAAAACAAAGTGAAACATCAACAGATTTTAAATAATCAAAATTAGGGCACTTAATGTTTTTAAAGTACATGGACATCAATTGAAAAAACAATAGAGAGTGTTAGTTACTGAAAATATGAGATCCAAACTTTTGACAATTAAAAAGTAATGGACAATGCATTAATTATGCAAAATAAACATTTATGACAAATTTTGAAAGATACAATTTTCCGGAACCTGCCTACTTGAAGCAAAATTAAATAGTCATTTCTCTGGAGTATAACGGTCTGGTGGCTTACTGTGTCGCCCATAGCGTGTAACTGTAGTGCCCGGTGGCGGTGCCCTGGCAGGCTCTGCGGTGGCTGGTGGCATGACGTCATCATTGGCCGGTGGCTCTGGTCGTCTGACGTCATCTGGCCCCTCGGCTTGTGGTGGAGGCGGTAGGACCAGCGGCTCCTGAGTCTGCCTCAGCAAGGCTCTGTTTCGGCGGTACGTGGCCCCGTCCTCGGTGCGCACGATGTAGGAGCGAGGTTGCGGTGCAGTCGACACCACGACAGCTGGCTTCCAGGTGCCATCTCGTGCCATCTGCATGCGTATGGCTTCTCCGGGATGGAGATGGGGAAGGGGCTGGGGAAGGGCCGTCTTGTTGTAGTCTTGGGCTTGCTGCGCCTGCCGCTGCCTCATGGTCTGCTGAACTTGTTCTTGGGGCGGAACACTGGGCTGCAGGTAGGCGTCTGTTGCTGGCAGCCTGGTTCTCAGACGCCGGTTCATCAGTAGCTGGGCTGGCGACGCGCTGTTTGGCAATGGCGTCGTTCTCAGCTGTAGAAGGGCGATGTACGGATCTTGCTGCGTGGCCTTGGTTTTCTTCAGCAGATTCTTTATTGTCTGGACATTGCGCTCAGCCAGGCCGTTAGATCTGGGGTGCATGGGGCTGGAGGTCGTGTGTCGGAAGTTCCAGGCTGAGACAAATCTTGCGAACTCTGAGCAACTAAACTGGGGCCCGTTGTCTGTGATCAGTTCTTTAGGGATGCCGTGACGTGCAAACTGGGACTTCATGGCAAGGATGACGTCGGCTGATCTGGTGGACTGCTGAAGGGGGGACACCTCGCAGAATTTGCTATAATAGTCCACGATCAACAGGTAGTTCTTGCCATCAAACTGGAAGAGATCAGCAGCGAGCTTCTCCCATGGCAGAGAAGGCACGTCGTGGCTCATCAGGGGTTCCTTCTGCTGGGCGTTCTGAAATTGCTTGCAGACTGCACAGCGAGCGACGAGGTTGGTGATCTGGGCTGACATGCCGATCCAGAAGAAAACTTGCTTGGCTGTTGCGAGACATTTGTCGCGGCCCATGTGACCCTGATGAATTCTCTGCAGCATGTCGTTCTGAAGGGACTTGGGGACTATCAGCTGTTCTCCTTTGAAGAGCAGGCCGTCGCTCTCGCTTAGTTCGTCTCGAATGCCCGTATACGCTCGGATTTCTTCAAGGGTGTCCTTCTTGTGGTCTGGCCATCCCTCTAGTATGTGGCGACGAAGAAGTTGAAGCGTTGCGTCTTTGGCTGTCTCCTGCTGAAACAGTTCAAGCTTCTCGTCTGAAAGGGGTAGGCTTTTAACGATGAGGTGTATTTGAGCCTCCCAGTCGTCGCTGGCTGGCGCCTTGCATGGTAACGCTGCTCTAGAGAGAGTGTCTGGAATGTGCATGTCTTTGCCTGCCTTGTAGACGAGCTGCACGTTGTACTTCATAAGGCGGAGCAACATTCTCTGAAGTCGTGGTGGCGCTGCTGACAAGGGCTTCTTGATGATCGATTCTAGGGGCTTGTGGTCGGATTCAATGGTGACAGGCCGCCCGTAGACATAGTAGTGGTAGTGTTCAGCGCCGAAGACCACGGCCAGCATCTCTTTCTCTATGTTGGCATAGCGCTTCTCGCAGTCGGTGAGTGACCTTGACGCGTAGGCTACCGGACGATCGTCTTGGATCAGGACAGCGCCAAGTCCGTCTTGTGATGCATCTACTGACAGTAGGACTGGTTTGCTGGCGTCGTAGAAGGCCAAGACTGGAGCTTGCGTGACGAGCTTTTTCAGATGGAGGATAGTGTACTCGTGCTGTGGTAGCCACTGCCAAACGATGTCTTTCTTGAGAAGGTCTCGGAGAGGCGCTGTGACGTCTGACAGGTTGGGGATGAACTTGCCTAGATAGTTGACCATCCCGAGGAACCTCTCCAGCTCTGTGCGACTTGATGGCGATGGCATGTCTTGGATGGCTTTGTTACACTCAGTTTGATGTTGGTGTTTTCTATCAGTATCTGATTCAGCCCCGATGCTTGAATTCCTGATAGGGTGTAACTCAGATTCGTTTATTCACACAGCCCGTCCAAACAGCATACAAGTCACAAAGTCCACGTATGAAGTTTTCCACTTTTATTCAGCACACACCAACAACTGCATACAATTCTCAATTCAACTCAACAACTTTCACAGCAACTTTCCAAATCACTATCAACAACTTTTTACTCTCTCTCAACATCGACTCGGCTCACGATTAAATAACCTCTCTCTCTTCTGGAACGATTTGGTACGTGGTAGAAATGACGCACTGCCACCAATCGAACTAAAGATCGTCATCACTGACTTACGTCATTCACATTTTCTCTACTTCCGGGAACATTCACGACCTTCGATATCCATCCGGAAATTTCTATCAAGAGTAAACACGCAGATCCAGAAGATTCTCAAATAATATCGACTAACGCAAATTCTCCAGGATCGCACAAACAACTGCTGCCCTGACAAGGTTGAAGCCCATTTGGAAAGACAGAACCATCAGTCTACATTCCAAAGTAAGACTGCTGCGCTCTCTGGTCATCTCCATCTTCCTATATGCTTGCGAAGCATGGACCCTCACAGCAGATCTTCAACGAAGAATACAAAGCATGGAGATGAGGTGCTACAGAAGACTTCTGTGCATTTCCTATACCCAACACATCACCAACGTTGAAGTCCGACAGACCATCACACAAGCCATTGGACAACACGATGACCTGCTCACAGTGGTGAAGAAACGGAAACTCCGATGGTATGGCCACGTCACCAGATCATCAGGCCTTGCAAAGACCATTCTGCAAGGCACAGTGCAAGGAGGTAGAAGAAGGGGGAGACCGAAAAAGAGGTGGGAGGACAACATTCGAGAATGGACTGGTTTGACACTGAGCGAAGCCATGAGGGCTGCTGAGGACAGAGAAAGATGGAGTATGCTGGTTAAGCGATCATCTGTGGTGCCCCTACGACCTTCGGGTTATGGGACAGGATAGGATAGGATAGGAACGCAAATTATCAACGTTATACAAAGCCTCTCCTAACAACAATGCAAACTCAAATCAAAGGTAAATAAACTCCATTATTGAATACTTTGCAAAACGAAACGATTAGATCTATCGTACACGCTTCCGACATACTTTCGTTCACGTTTCAACGTAACATAACCCCCCACTCAAGAAGAAATTTACCTAATTTCTTTCAACAACGTTGAAACGTAATGCACAAACAAAGTTCAGAATTAAAACTTATTTCAGTCTGTCTGAACACTATCAACGTTCTCAGTTCATTCACACAGAGTCAATGGTTTTCATCTTCAAATCTGTCTGGATATTGTCAATGTTCACAGTTCATTCACACAGAGTCAAAGTTTCTCATCTGCAAGTCTTTCTGGATACTGTCAATGTTCACAGATCATTTACACAGAGTCAATGTTTCTCATCTGCAAATCTTTCTGGATACTGTCAATGTTCACAGATCATTTACCCAGTCAACGTTTTTCATTTTCAAGTCTGTCATTACCAATATTCTTAGTTCGTCCTCACATTCAATGTTCTTTCGTTCGCAAGGAATCGACGCCCTCGTCAGTTGCGGTCGTCATCGGCCCAGGGTCAAAGACGATGATCACGTGGTCTTCTCTGGAATCAGTGCGTCCTCCGTTGTCTCCTTCCATCGAACGTCCGATGAAGTCGACGTTGTCAGTCCCCAGAATGCATTCGCTGGGTCTCACGATCAGGTTGGCTTCTGCGGGACGGTGGAACAGCTCCCTCAAGGTCTGCAGATGCTCCTTCCAGGTCTGGGTGTGGACTTCATGTTCGACCAAAGTCGTAGAGCCTGGGACATCATTGAAGTTATGGGGAAAATCGCCCATAATGTCCTCGAGCTCCAACGTTTGACCTTCCGTCAAGCTCGGTCCTAGCTTAACATCATCGATGCCTTCTTTGCTGTGGAAGTCTCCCAGTTCCAACAGTTCTTCGCTGTCAAAGCTGTTGTCGATCTCAGCTGCTGTTGCCACATGCACAGTCTCTGATGGCCTTTCCACGTACAGCTTAAGGAGGTTGGCGTGGTATATCTTGGAATGCTGGCCGACCTTCACCTTATAGTCGTTGATCCCCACCACGGTCTCCACTTCGTACGGGCC
This sequence comes from Oncomelania hupensis, assembly GCA_036898135.1. NCBI lineage: Eukaryota > Metazoa > Mollusca > Gastropoda > Littorinimorpha > Pomatiopsidae > Oncomelania > Oncomelania hupensis. Next base: position 61,188,151 of record CM072523.1, on the reverse strand, counting down.
TTTCCACTGCATCAGCAACTTATTATGATCGGTAGGTAGCAGCACCAGCACTTTGTTGCCAGGTTTGAACTTCCTGTTCACAGCCCTACGATCGTAGTAGTGCTTTCCACAGTCTTGGGACTTCTTCAGGTTTTCTCTGGCTATCTCGAGAGTCTGCTCCAGCTTCTCCCGTAGCTCAAACACGTACTGGTAGCTGTTCTTCACCTCTGGGGTCTCTACTTCTTTCATCCACAGTTCTTTTAGGATATGCATCGGCCCTCTGATGGTTCTTCCGTACAGCAGCTCGAACGGAGAAAAGCCGGTGGACTCCTGCGGTACTTCTCTGTAGGCGAAAAGTAAGGCGTTGATGTAGCGATGCCATTGTCTGGGCTGCTCGCTGCACAGTTTCTTCAGGGTGGACTTCAACGTAGCATTGAACTTTTCGACAAGCCCGTTGCACATCGGATGGTAGGGTGTCGTAGTCAAATGCCGGATGCTCAGCAGTCTGTTGACCTCCTTCATGCAGTCAGAGACGAACTGCGTCCCGAGGTCTGTCAGGATCTCTTCAGGCACTCCAAGTCTACTGAACATGTCCACTAGCGCCTCTGCAACAGTTTCAGTGTCAATCTTCTTCAGAGGCACTGCTTCTGGGTACCGAGTCGCATAGTCCACTAAAGTCAGTACCCATCGATGACCTTCTTCACTTGGAGGTTTTATTTCGCCGATTAAGTCTAAGGCCACCCTCTTGAAAGGTCGGTCGATCAGAGGCATCCTCTGCATAGGCACTTTCGGGACCCTTCCTCGAGGTATGGTCTTCTGGCAAATGTCACATGATCGGCAGAAACGGCTGACGTCCGCATGAAGTCCTGGCCAGTAGAACACCGCCTGGATTCTGTCTGACGTCTTCTTGATACCTAGGTGACCTCCCATAATTGAGTCATGCGCTACTTCCATCACCTGGCGCCTTAGGGGTAACGGTACCAATACCTGACGTAGTGGTTTCCCTCCGTTGACCCTCGGGTGCTGGAAGATTCGGTACAGGATCTTGGCCTTCACCTCAAAATAGACCGTACCACTGCCTTTGGTCACGTGGTCTTGGCGGTTCCTGTACTTGTTTAAAGTGCTATCAGCTCCCTGGAGCTGGATAAGCTTATCTCTGTCCACGATGGCAGCTTTAGAGTTGTCGGCGACCTTCAGTGGCGTAGACGTCTTGTCTCTCTTGGCCTGGGCCCTGGTAGTAACGGCACCGACGATCTCTGGTCGGCAGGGCTGAGCCGGAGTAACCACATTGTCCCGTAGCAGCTCTGTAAAGTCTCCATCGGGAAATGGCAATGGATCCTCCTCCACAACTTCGACGTGTTGAGTTGAGGCAGGACTCCACTCTGGATCGGGGTCGTCGGGTCGTCTCGCGCCGTCGATATTCCCGATCATCAAATCATACAGCGGCTTCTTCAGGCAAACCGCTTCGACTTCGCCTATGTAGAAAGGGGTGTTGACATGAATCTTCGCAACTGGCGCTCTCACACATTTGCTGTCGGCCATAAGTGTCCATTTAGAATCGCCAGTGAACTGTTCTTTAGCGATTAGGTCTTCTCTGACGATGACCCCACTGCAGCCAGAGTCTCTTAAAACAGTCACTTCATGATTTCCGACGCGTCCCTTGGAAACTGGCATGTTCTGGACGGTCACAGCTGCGCTGGCGACGACAGGGATGGATTTTCCGTTGGCAAGGAGGAGTTGGCCATCAGTCATGCACTCTTGCACGTCCGCAGGGGTAGCTGTGCGCTCGGTCTCACTCGGAAGAATGACGCTCCCGCCGCACACTTGATGGTCAGATCTACTGGTTTGCCGTTGATTGGAGAAACGTCTCTGTCGGTTGCCCACCGCTGCATTGTCCGTACTGCTCCGCTGTACGCTACTTTTGTTTTGAGGACAGTTAGCTGCTCTGTGGTCTGTAGCGTTGCAGGTGAAACAGCCTCTTGAATGCCCTTCCCTGGGAGGAGGCGTGGAGTCAGTGTGTCTCTGGCTCGTCTGGCTCCCCTGGATCTGGTTCCCATGGCTTGCCGTCTTCTGAAAGTGTTTCGTCGCGCTGGGTGGCCCCAACGTTTTCTCATGAGCGATGAGATATCTTTCAGCAGCCTCAGCAACGTCTTTTAGCGTCTGCAACTTTTGTATTTCCAAGTGGATCGCGAGGTCCTTAGGGCAGGCGTTGAGTAATTGTTCCCTCACGATCAGCTCATGGAGACTCTCGTAAGTCTTCCCCTTGCCTGATAATTCCACCCACTTGTGTAGATATGATGACAGGCGCTCCACAAATTGCTTTGGTGTCTCGTCTGACAAAGGCCGGCATTCACGAAAGCGTTGACGGTAGCCCTTTTCTGTAAAGTTGTAGCACTGCAATAGGGCCGCTTTCAAAACGTCGTAGTCTTTGGCGTCATTATTCGACAGTCTACTGTAGACATCGAGCGCCTTCCCCGTCAGTAGTGCGCTGAGTATGATCGCCCAGTCTTGACGTTGCCATTTAGCGCTTTCGGCGAACCTTTCGAACCTCGCCAGATAGCTGTCGATCTGGTCCTTATCGTCGACGAATGCTGGCAATTTTGGAGCTTTGAAGTCGCTGATAAGATGTGGCGCGCGCTGCTGTTGTTGGATGCGCGCCATTTCTAACTGGAATTGACGCTCAGCTTCTCTTTCTTCACGGCGACGCTGCTCTTCTTTTTCTAGACGCTTCTCTTCTAATTCTCTTTCTTCACGGCGGCGTTGCTCTTCTAATTCTCGTTCTTGTATTCTCTCCTGGGACTTGACGTACTCCGTCAACTGTTTCCCTTTTAGATTCAGTTGACTCCCTTTCTGCCAGAAGTCAGCCATCTTGATGCTTCTGGAAAGTTCTTTTCTGGAAAGTTCTTTTTCTAGAAAGTTCTTGACTGTAGAGTTCTTTTTTTCTGGAAAGTTCTTGACTGTGCTGTACCTTTCTAGACTGTTCTAGAACAGCACGCTTTCTGCAGTAGCGCTGATGCTTGTCACTAGTCGCCTTCGCTGACGCAGGCCCCGCTGTCCTCGTCGTATGCGACGCTGCACCACGCTGGTGTTGATGTATACGCTCCTGTGCTGAAGTAGACGCGACGTCCGCTCGCCGCTCTCTGTAACACTGGCGATGTAGCTCCGAGACTGTCCCTCGACGTAGTCTTACGGCAGCTACGTAGTCCCGATCTGTTGTTCGCTCACGAAGCAACTCTTCAGCGACTACACGCCCTTGCAGTCAACCCGAACCTATCGGTGATGTAGTCCCAGTATGTTAACCCCTCTCGACGCAACTCGTTGGCGGCTACCCTCGATGACTGCCTCTCGTAACGTTGACTCGCTTGTTGTAGCAGTTGAACCCTTGGCTATGGCGTGAATCGCGGCTTGACCCCCAAAATGTTACACTCTGTTTGATGTTGGTGTTTTCTATCAGTATCTGATTCAGCCCCGATGCTTGAATTCCTGATAGGGTGTAACTCAGATTCGTTTATTCACACAGCCCGTCCAAACAGCATACAAGTCACAAAGTCCACGTATGAAGTTTTCCACTTTTATTCAGCACACACCAACAACTGCATACAATTCTCAATTCAACTCAACAACTTTCACAGCAACTTTCCAAATCACTATCAACAACTTTTTACTCTCTCTCAACATCGACTCGGCTCACGATTAAATAACCTCTCTCTCTTCTGGAACGATTTGGTACGTGGTAGAAATGACGCACTGCCACCAATCGAACTAAAGATCGTCATCACTGACTTACGTCATTCACATTTTCTCTACTTCCGGGAACATTCACGACCTTCGATATCCATCCGGAAATTTCTATCAAGAGTAAACACGCAGATCCAGAAGATTCTCAAATAATATCGACTAACGCAAATTCTCCAGGATCGCACAAACAACTGCTGCCCTGACAAGGTTGAAGCCCATTTGGAAAGACAGAACCATCAGTCTACATTCCAAAGTAAGACTGCTGCGCTCTCTGGTCATCTCCATCTTCCTATATGCTTGCGAAGCATGGACCCTCACAGCAGATCTTCAACGAAGAATACAAAGCATGGAGATGAGGTGCTACAGAAGACTTCTGTGCATTTCCTATACCCAACACATCACCAACGTTGAAGTCCGACAGACCATCACACAAGCCATTGGACAACACGATGACCTGCTCACAGTGGTGAAGAAACGGAAACTCCGATGGTATGGCCACGTCACCAGATCATCAGGCCTTGCAAAGACCATTCTGCAAGGCACAGTGCAAGGAGGTAGAAGAAGGGGGAGACCGAAAAAGAGGTGGGAGGACAACATTCGAGAATGGACTGGTTTGACACTGAGCGAAGCCATGAGGGCTGCTGAGGACAGAGAAAGATGGAGTATGCTGGTTAAGCGATCATCTGTGGTGCCCCTACGACCTTCGGGTTATGGGACAGGATAGGATAGGATAGGAACGCAAATTATCAACGTTATACAAAGTGTGACGACACGAGTTTTCAGATGGTAGGGAGAGATACACTTTTTACGAAGTTACACTTCTCTGTATATCTGCTGTACATAGAATAGCGTGACCGATTTACTTTTGCGTATGAAAGTGCAGTTTCGTAAAGTCCGTGCGATTCGAAGAAGACAGGGAGTCGGCCAATTTCGAATAGGGGTACGCGTAATAAAGAACGTGCATACTGACGAGAGCTCGACTGTTTTGCTTGTGGCCGGCGCAGATTTTGAAGGGCAGAGTGGTTTGAGATGCTATTGCGTGAGGAAGGAATTCTAACGAGACAGCAACCCTGTGACAGAGGTCATCGTAGTGTAGGGTACTGTTGGAAGGGTGTGTGTATTGTTTTATAGCCACCCAAGGTCTTATGCCCTCGTCGGGATAAGGATGTGTAGAATTCGAAGGAAGATGGTAACTGCCATTCGCCAGTGAGTGTAGAGTTCCATACTTAAGGTGCGTGTGGTTCTCGATTGAACACCCACCAAGACTTAGTGTCTGTAGCAGAGCTAAGGTGTCCTCATCCTCAGAATAAATGTTATTTGGACAGTGAAATAACGTGCAAGAGCAAGAGAAAGAGACTCTCAAAAGACTAATCCATTGTGTTGTGCCAATGTTGTGACAGTGTTGTGTCGTGTTGTGGTGTTGGGGTAAAGGGCGTCACGAGCCGAGGCCTGTAAGGTAAGCAAACCCTGTCGTTCAATTCTCTAGTGGCGCGCTCCGAGCACTGCGTACGTGTATGAGTGGTAATGAGTGTGGGGAAGGGGATGTATTTTAGGATGTGTAATGAATTTTGTTGATTTTATATGATTTTCCTATGATTTTCTTATTGTATATGTGATGGGGAAATGTCGTTGCTGTTGTTGTTATGGAAGTGGGTCAAAGGCGACGATGGGGAATATGGAGAGGGAGAGAGAGAGTGAGGGTGTATGTATGGGAAGAGCGATAGAATGTAGTATGCTGAAGAGGGATGAAGTGATGATTATGAAGGAAGCATGTTTACAGTGTGGATGAAGGGAGGTAATCGTGATGTGCTATAATTGTTGGGGGTGACGGTGGTGATGAAGGGGGGTGGAATGAATCAGGACTGTGAGATGGTAGTGTGGTTGCGATAATTATGTATATTTATATAAACATTGGTTTGTAAAGAAGATGCGAATTATTTAGCATCAAAGGGTGATTTACATTATTGAAATCTGTGTATAGTATCTTATATTATTATTATGATATTCATAGCTATGCAGGTCAAGATGGCGGACGGAGGACGGCGTGTTATGTTATATTATGTAGTGTTTATTATTTGGTGGGCATATTGTTAAGACTATGTATATGTCAACAGGTGTGGGCTGATGAGATGATGATGATTATTACATCTACGTGTTTATTTCTACGCATTATTCCCACGCCGTTGCCTTTGATGTGCCTGTTGTGCTGTACTGATGTTGATGTTGTTGCCGATGACTGGGTCCTAACCAGCCTGGGATGTACCTTTGCCTCTACGACACAGTAGTGTTGTGGTGATTTCTTACACTGCTGCAGGTTTTGCCTGTGTATCGAGGCAACATGCTTCCAGGAGGTTTTCATGCCTAATTCATGCACACACAGACTCACATTACACGCACCTAAAAACATATCCATTTAGTTAGAAGAATCATCCACTTTGTGAAAGAGACTGTTAGCTCTCTGAGCTACTTAACAAGAACATTGAGACATTACTTCTGTGCCACAGCTTTGTCTAGCTAATAGTTCATGATTCAACGCCATCGCTTATTATTTGAAGACTTGCATTTTGAATTGATTTGTTGATTTTGATTTTCTGTATGCACTTTGTAAAGAAACTGTTGTTATTTAGTTCTATTTGGGGTTTGTTGCAAGGGGAGGTAATTGTTAGTTAGTATTGGGACGGGGGTCTGTTTAGGGGTTGAGGGAAGGTTAGTCCCCATTTGTCCTGTGTTTGCTTGTTGATTGTTGAATAAAAGAGTGTGTGTTTGTACTCTGGCATTTTGTGTTAGTTTATTTTGTTTGAGTTTATTCTTTTCACTCGCTTTATGAGCTGACGTCACTGAACCCGCTCGGGGGACGTGACATTTTTGGTGTCAGAAGTGGGATTAACTCATTTATTTTGTTAGGGTATTGCCAGAGGTGTATGTTGTGTGTTTGAGTTGTTGTGTGAAAGGGTACGCAGCGGGCGGTTGGCGGGAGTGTGGGTGTATTGCACTAGGGAACACACTCGGAGTGCAGCATTAACGGGGAATTGGATTGCAGGGTTCACTTGCTCGCCTTCAGAGGTACGACGGTGAACGATTCCTCGGCTCCTGTGACTGTTGTGTTGCGTATTCATTCTGTTAGGTGTTTGTATCAGTTAGGTGTTATTTGTTTTGTGTATACTAACATCTGTTCTTCCCTTCTTTTCTGACATGGCTACGCGGGATGCTCGAGCCGCGATGCGCCGCGACGCTAGGACTCGTAAGGAGGAGGCCGAGCAGGAGGAGCAGGACTTCCGTGATGACGGCTCAGTGACAGGGTTGTTGGAGGAACCTTACGCAGTGAGTACTCAGACCACTGTGCCTAAGATGTATGCCAAATCGCCCGGTGCACAGAGCAAAGTCGAGGTCGCGCTCAGTGATAGCGAGAGATTTAGACAGATTGGGGAAAGTCTGGGTTTCCGTGATGGAGCGTTGGCACACTATGTAGTTAGTGAGTTGAGAAGGGAACGGGAGGAAGAGAGAAGGGAAGAAGAACGGAGGGAACGGGAGGAAGAGAAGAGAGAAAGAGAAGAAGATCGTCGGCGGTTGGAGGCTAGATTAGAGGCCAGACTGGACGCGGAAAGGGAAGCTAGACAGGCAGAACAGCGTCAGAGGGAGGCAGACCAACGTCGGTTGGAACAGAGGATAGAAGATGAGAAAAGGGAAGAAAGAGAGGCTAAGGAAGAGGAAAGGAGGATGTTCGAGATGAGGCTAGAGGAGGAACGTAGAGCCAGAGATGAAGACCGAGCTGATCAGAGGGAGAATAGGGTGAAACCCTTGGAGGAGAGGGAGGATGTGGAGGCCTACCTCCAGATGTTCGAACGGGTGGCAGAGATTCAGGGTTGGAGGAGGGAGGTATGGGCGGTTAGGCTAGCGCCTTTGTTACAAGGGGAAGCCCGGGATACGTACCTTCGTCTGACGCCTGAGCAAGCCCAGGATTTCGACATTGTGAGGAATGCGCTGTTGAAACGCTTCAGGAAGGACGCCGACTACTATCGTAGGCAGTTTCGAGAGGCCAAGAAGGAAGTTGCAGAAACGTTTCCTCAGCTAGTAGTAAGGCTAGGGTCGTTAGTGAAGAAGTGGTTTTCGCTCGCCGGCAAAGACATCACCGACGTAGGGCAGGTACTAGACACTTTCATTGGAGAGCAGCTTTTCTCCATCATGACTACCGAGCTAGAGATCTACGTGAGGGAGAATCTACCTGAGACTAGCCATGCCGCAGCAGAGTTGGCGCAGCGCGTGGTAGATGCCAAGCGGGCAGCATCAGCACCGGCACCCATACTACCCAGTCAGAGACGCAGTTTTCCCAGACGACCGGAGGCTCCTCAGCAGCCTAGCAACAGGGGAAGTCAGGGTCAGAAGGTAGGGAGGACAGAAGGGGGTAGTGGGGTACGTCGTTGCTACCGATGTGGGTCGGAGAAGCATGTGGTCAGGGACTGCAAGGTCAAACCTCAGACAGTAGGCCAGGTTACATTGGGACGGACTATTTCCACGGAGACCGCACCTCGGGCTAGCGTGTGTGCAATCAAACCTTATGATCCATGGGGCCAAGGTAGGGCGAACGGGCAGGACGTTCGGGTATTGAGAGATACGGGGGCGGAGATAGGGGCAGTCGCGAGCAGGTTAGTCAAACCAGCTGATTTGACGGGTCGGACTGTCGAGATTTGCTTGGCGAATCGATCGAACGTGGGTCTGCTACCTACAGCTTGGGTGGAGTTGGATTGTGCGCTGGTCAGGGGGAGAGTAGAGCTGGTGGTTTTCGAGGACGGGCCCGATATCATCCTGGGTAACTGGGTAACGTTTGATAGCGGGGAAAAGAGTCCTGTTTCCTTGTTCGGAGGTGAGTGCGCGATGGCTGCAGCAGTGCAGACTCGGGCGCAGGTGAAGGCCGAGAAGAAGAGGGAGGTACCCTTAGCAGTGGTCGAACCATCCCAGATCTCTGTTAGCACCCCAGAGTTGATCAGGATGCAAGAGACCGACGAGACGCTCGCGAAGGCGAGAACGTTGGCACAGAGCGGTGGGGCGATAGCGTCAGGTAGAGCGTCAGCTGAGTTTCGCAAGAAGAAGGGGGTGTTGTACCGGGTACACACGAAGAGAGGTAGCCAGGTCACGCAACTGGTAGTCCCGAAACAGTTGAGGGGGGGGATCCTTCAGTTGGCTCACGATCCACCCATGGCTGGGCATTTGGGAGGGAAACGTACCAGGGAGCGGATCTGGGGGACATTCTATTGGCCGGGAATGTGTGCCGAAGTACGGAGGTATTGCGCCAAGTTGTCCAGAGTGTCAGAAGGTAGTACCGAGGGGACGGGTGAGGAAGGTACCACTACAGCAGCTTCCGCTGGTGGACGAGCCATTTCAGAGGGTGGCGGTAGACATTGTGGGACCCATCAAACCCAAGTCAGATCGGGGTAACATGTACATCCTAGTGGTAGTAGACTATGCCACACGCTATCCCGAGGCTGTACCGCTCAAGGGCATAGAGGCAGAGAGGGTGGCAGAAGCGCTGTGGGAGATTTGGTCGAGGGTGGGCGTTCCTAAGGAAATTTTGACAGATCAAGGGACGCAATTCATGTCTGAAGTCATGCGGGAGATGAACAGACTACTGTCGATCCACGGGAAAGCCACCACACCGTATCATCCACAGTGCAACGGACTGGTTGAGCGATTCAACGGGACGCTAGTGTCCATGCTCAAGAAGTTAGCCACAGAACAACCTACAGCGTGGGACCGCTACATTCCAGCGCTACTATTTGCATACCGTGAAGTAGCCAGGAGTCTACAGGGTTCTCTCCCTTCGAGCTCCTGTATGGAAAGACCGTGCGGGGACCGATGGCTGTATTGCGAGACCTCTGGACCAAGGAAATACAAGAGGAGGAGGTGAAATTGAGTAGCCAGTACGTGGTGGATTTGCGTAACCGCATCGAGGAAACATGTAAGTTGGCACAAGGGAACCTCAGAACCGCGTCAGCCAAGCAGAAGCGGCACTTCGATAAGAAGGCGAAACGGCGTTTGTTCAACGCGGGGGATCAAGTGTTGCTGCTGCTACCAGAGAAACACAACAAGTTGCAGCTAGCATGGCGAGGACCGTACGAGGTGATCGAACGCGTGGGAGAGTGCGACTACCGGATCAGGATGCGTGGGAAAAGTAAACTATACCACGCCAATCTCCTGAAGAAATTCCACACCAGAACGACGGTAGCCACGATCGTTGTAGACGACGAAGGGGTAGAGGAGGAGGAAACTATGCCGGTGTTTGGGGATATTCCCGTAATCACCTTGACAGCATCAGAGACACCCCGCGACGTGAAGATGGACGACAACTGCCCAGAAATACGGGAAGAATTGCAGGAGCTGGTGTGGCAGTTTGAGGATGTCCTAACCGACTTGCCACTACGCACTACACTGGACGTGTGCGAAATACGTGTGGACAGCGACATTCCAGTGAGGACGCGGCAGTACCCACTTCCCCATTCGCATCACGAGACCATCAAGAAGGAAGTGGAAGCGATGCTAGCGATGGGCGTCATTGAGAGGGCCAGTTCGCCATACAGCTCGCCCATCGTATTAGTAAAGAAGGAGATGGGCACTTCAGCTGCAACCTTTTTCAATGTCTGTGGAGCACATTTCTGGGAAGGACAACGTTCCAGCAGATTTCCTCAGCAGAAACGCTCAGTAGGTAGCATAGGGGGTAGTGAGAAATTCGCGTCGTAGTTAAGGTTCTTCAAGGTGTTAAGAACTGGGGGGGGGTTGTGTGACGACACGAGTTTTCAGATGGTAGGGAGAGATACACTTTTTACGAAGTTACACTTCTCTGTATATCTGCTGTACATAGAATAGCGTGACCGATTTACTTTTGCGTATGAAAGTGCAGTTTCGTAAAGTCCGTGCGATTCGAAGAAGACAGGGAGTCGGCCAATTTCGAATAGGGGTACGCGTAATAAAGAACGTGCATACTGACGAGAGCTCGACTGTTTTGCTTGTGGCCGGCGCAGATTTTGAAGGGCAGAGTGGTTTGAGATGCTATTGCGTGAGGAAGGAATTCTAACGAGACAGCAGCCCTGTGACAGAGGTCATCGTAGTGTAGGGTACTGTTGGAAGGGTGTGTGTATTGTTTTATAGCCACCCAAGGTCTTATGCCCTCGTCGGGATAAGGATGTGTAGAATTCGAAGGAAGATGGTAACTGCCATTCGCCAGTGAGTGTAGAGTTCCATACTTAAGGTGCGTGTGGTTCTCGATTGAACACCCACCAAGACTTAGTGTCTGTAGCAGAGCTAAGGTGTCCTCATCCTCAGAATAAATGTTATTTGGACAGTGAAATAACGTGCAAGAGCAAGAGAAAGAGACTCTCAAAAGACTAATCCATTGTGTTGTGCCAATGTTGTGACAGTGTTGTGTCGTGTTGTGGTGTTGGGGTAAAGGGCGTCACGAGCCGAGGCCTGTAAGGTAAGCAAACCCTGTCGTTCAATTCTCTAGTGGCGCGCTCCGAGCACTGCGTACGTGTATGAGTGGTAATGAGTGTGGGGAAGGGGATGTATTTTAGGATGTGTAATGAATTTTGTTGATTTTATATGATTTTCCTATGATTTTCTTATTGTATATGTGATGGGGAAATGTCGTTGCTGTTGTTGTTATGGAAGTGGGTCAAAGGCGACGATGGGGAATATGGAGAGGGAGAGAGAGAGTGAGGGTGTATGTATGGGAAGAGCGATAGAATGTAGTATGCTGAAGAGGGATGAAGTGATGATTATGAAGGAAGCATGTTTACAGTTGGATGAAGGGAGGTAATCGTGATGTGCTATAATTGTTGGGGGTGACGGTGGTGATGAAGGGGGGTGGAATGAATCAGGACTGTGAGATGGTAGTGTGGTTGCGATAATTATGTATATTTATATAAACATTGGTTTGTAAAGAAGATGCGAATTATTTAGCATCAAAGGGTGATTTACATTATTGAAATCTGTGTATAGTATCTTATATTATTATTATGATATTCATAGCTATGCAGGTCAAGATGGCGGACGGAGGACGGCGTGTTATGTTATATTATGTAGTGTTTATTATTTGGTGGGCATATTGTTAAGACTATGTATATGTCAACAGGTGTGGGCTGATGAGATGATGATGATTATTACATCTACGTGTTTATTTCTACGCATTATTCCCACGCCGTTGCCTTTGATGTGCCTGTTGTGCTGTACTGATGTTGATGTTGTTGCCGCTGACTGGGTCCTAACCAGCCTGGGATGTACCTTTGCCTCTACGACACAGAGTGTTGTGGTGATTTCTTACACTGCTGCAGGTTTTGCCTGTGTATCGAGGCAACATGCTTCCAGGAGGTTTTCATGCCTAATTCATGCACACACAGACTCACATTACACGCACCTAAAAACATATCCATTTAGTTAGAAGAATCATCCACTTTGTGAAAGAGACTGTTAGCTCTCTGAGCTACTTAACAAGAACATTGAGACATTACTTCTGTGCCACAGCTTTGTCTAGCTAATAGTTCATGATTCAACGCCATCGCTTATTATTTGAAGACTTGCATTTTGAATTGATTTGTTGATTTTGATTTTCTGTATGCACTTTGTAAAGAAACTGTTGTTATTTAGTTCTATTTGGGGTTTGTTGCAAGGGGAGGTAATTGTTAGTTAGTATTGGGACGGGGGTCTGTTTAGGGGTTGAGGGAAGGTTAGTCCCCATTTGTCCTGTGTTTGCTTGTTGATTGTTGAATAAAAGAGTGTGTGTTTGTACTCTGGCATTTTGTGTTAGTTTATTTTGTTTGAGTTTATTCTTTTCACTCGCTTTATGAGCTGACGTCACTGAACCCGCTCGGGGGACGTGACACAAAGCCTCTCCTAACAACAATGCAAACTCAAATCAAAGGTAAATAAACTCCATTATTGAATACTTTGCAAAACGAAACGATTAGATCTATCGTACACGCTTCCGACATACTTTCGTTCACGTTTCAACGTAACAGGCTTGAATTTTGCAGTTGTCTGGCTTGAGACCGTTCTGCGTGATGGTATGGCCGACGAACTTCACTTCGTTGACCCTGAGGCTGCATTTGGAGGGTTTCAGCTTGATGCCCGCTTCTCTAGCTGTCTCTAGCACCATGGTCAGCCTCAAGTCGTGTTCCTGGTTAGTCCGACCGCCAATCAGCATTTCGTCCATGTAGGTTTCAACGCCTGGAATGTTTTCGAACGCCTGGTGGAACCTTTTGGCGAAGACCTCAGCCGCCGAGTTCAGGCCAAAAGGGAGACGCAGAAATTTGTAGCGGCCGAAGGGAGTGTTGAAGCAAGTAAGGTCTGAGCTGTTCTTGTTCAGACGAATTTGCCAAAAAGCGGAGTTGGCGTCGAGGACGCTGAAAACCTTGTTGCCGCTCTGTCTGCTGGCGATCTCTTCTATCGTAGGAAGTTGATAGTGCTCCCGTCGCACGGCTCGATTCAAGTCTCTAGGGTCTAAACAGAGTCGCAGTCCGCCTCCTTTCTTCTGAACGATGACCAGGGAGTTGACCCAGTCGGTGGGATGATCGACCTTTTCAATCACGCCTTCCTTTTCCATACGCTGTAGCTCTTTCTGGAGGTCGTCGCGAAACGCCGCTGGAACCTTTCTAGCAGCATGGATTACCGGTGAGATTGTGGAGTCGATTCTAATGGTGTAGTCATCTTTCATGTTGCCCAGGCCTTTGAAAACGTCTGCGTATGAGGAGAGAGTCTCGTCTTCAACGACGCCAACGCGCTGGATCAGGCTCAAAGCTTCGCAGCTTGACAATCCGAGGATAGGCTTGGAGCAACTGTCAACAATTTGAAACTCCAGCAAGTGCTCCTTGTCCTTGGTCGTACAGATCAGCTGGCTCTGGCCCTTCACGTGCAGACGTTTACCGCTGTACGTTGTAAGATGAGCGCGTGACTTCTGGAGCTTGGTGTTATTCAATTTGCAGAATAGGCTGTACGGCAGAATGTTGACCTGCGCGCCGGTGTCGAGAGTGAAAGTGATGCGCTGCCCATGCACGTCGACAACGGTCGTCCAATCTTTTGACAAGGATGACGCCTGGTCGATGTTGCCGACGAAGAAGTCCATGTCTTCATTCTCAGTAGCGTCTTCGTCTGGGGTGTCTTGACTACATGCAGCGTTTTCAACCATCTTGACGGATGAAGATTTGCATACAGCTGAATAGTGGTTCTTCTTGCCGCATTTTTTTACAGTTCTGGCCGTATGCAGGACACTTGCGTTGTTGATGTGACTTGCCACAGTAGAAAACATTCTCTATAGTTGGCGGTGTGTCTTTACGCTTGGCCTTGACAGCGTTGACACTGTGAACGTCGTCTTTCATGATCTTGACTTGCGCTTCAGACGCCTCTGCCGCTCTGCAAATGTCTTCCGCCTTAGTGAGGGTGAGGTTTGCTTCTCGTAGCAATCTTGTTCTCAAGTGGTCGCTGTGGACTCCTCCGACGATTCTGTCTTTAATCAGTGACTCTTTCAGCTCTCCAAACTCGCAGGATTTCGCTTTCAGCTTGAGGTCAGTTACGAAAACGTCGAAGGTTTCGCCCTCGTTCTGGTTTCTGGAGAAGAAAATATGTCTCTCGATCGTGATGTTCTTTCTTGGTGCGCAGTACGTTTCGAATTTCTTGAGGATGCAATCAATGACGTGGAGATCTGCTGCAGCGTTACAGTGTTGAAATTCGTTGCATTCGTCTGCCGCCCAGTGGAACGTATTGTAGATGTCGAGCGCCTCAGGACCTATGATGTGAAGTAGAGTCATCTTTGCACCTTACGGTTCTTGGTGTCAAGTCCACTTGCGGATTGATAAATAAGGAAGGCTTGCTTGAAGCGTTTCCAGTTGTCTGCGATATTGCCTTCAAGTTGCAGTGATTCTGGTGGGTTTAGGCGATCCATGTCTCTGACACCATGTAGAAGTTATGATAGAGAAATATAGAAGGTTGCATGCATACACGTCAGTCCAGATTCAGCTTTTCTCTTGGTTTATTCTCACTCTCAGTTGGCCTTATATAACAGTTATAGTGAACACATAACATAGACATTCATACATGGACAATGAATTCAGTTCATGAATTAATAAGATTCATTCACACAAAGCACATAACTGAGTTGTAATCTGCTACAAGAACAACTTTACCACAATAAAAACAATCGTCGTTAACAACTTTGTGACATAACATTCGTCAGGAACAACTGTGTCACATAACAACATTCGTCAGGAACAATTGTGTCACATAACAATCGTCGGAAACAACTGTGTCACATAACAACATTCGCCAAGAACAACTGTGACACATAACTACTTAGATCAGAAATAACTGTATCACATAACAACATTGGTCAGGAACAACTGCGTCACACAACATTCGTCAGGAACAACTGTGTCACATAACATTCGTCAGGAACAACTGTGTCACATAACATTCGTCAGGAATAATTCAGTTACATAACAACATAACTGAATTTATTTTAAAGCGCGGCGAGTGAAATATGATTAGGGTACCGCGCTACACAAATCCACTTTATTATTTATGACATACGTAAGGAACAACTGCGGCAGTCACAGAAAAGAAGAGAAGGGAAAATACACAGACACACCCAGAGACAGACACAAATACTCACACACAGGCAGACAGACACACAGACACATATAGACACACACACACACACACACACACAACAGACAAGCACACAGATAGACACACACACAAAAGACAGACATCAACACACAGACATAGATAATTGTAGACACTGGCAGACTTACTACATTTGCGGTCAGCAGGTTTCCCATCAGTGTAACAGTAGTGACTGGTTTCACAGGGGTCGCCTGAGGTACACTGTTGATTGCCTTGCTTGTCTGTCAACCATGGAACACACTTGTAACATTAGTATTACTGTTATAATTTGCACTGTCCCACCTACACGTCTTCCCCCGTGGGTTCGGGCACTAAATAGGATAGACCCAACGTTTCCCGGCGTGTCGTAAGAGGCGACTAACAGGGGTGATGTTAGCACGGCATCACTGGGCGAAAGTCTTCTACACAGAAGTCACCGGCCAGGGCGGAAGAACCTCACGTTGCTACAGGTTCAACGACCACGCGCTCAGGGCCAAGGCGACCCACACTGTATTCGTGGATTTCGGCTTTGGCCAACAGCCTGGAGAGGATTGGGCACCGCCAGGTCTTTTTTGCCCAAGACACACTACATGATAAAACTACCCACTAATTCCATACCGGATCGGTCGTCGCCCGGCTCAACAAGGACCGAGCCTTCCGTTGGCCACCAGGACGGAGGTGATAAGTATGCTACTGATGTATACTTTAGCAAGATCCGCACAAGAAACAACATCGTCATAGGAACCTGGAATGTCAGGACCCTAACTGCGGAAGGAAAATTAGAAGAACTAGCCCACGAGCTGGACCACTATCGATGGAACGTTTTAGGTATCAGCAAACTGCGCTGGAAAGGCCTAGGTGAAACAACGACCGACAAAGGCCACAAGCTCTATTTCAGCGGTAGAGATGACAGGCACGAACACGGCGTTGGATTCTGGGTTCACAAGAACATTCTAGCCACTGTCATGGGTGACCGCCCAGTTTCCAGTAGACTCATTACCATCCGTCTGAGAGCAGCCCCTTTCAACATCACCATCATCCAGGCCTATGCCCCAACATCAGACTATGACGACAGCGAAGTGGAGCATTTTTATGAAAATCTACAGGCGGTCCTTGACCAAGTGCCGAAGAAGGACATAGTCATAGTGCAAGGCGACTGGAATGCCAAGGTTGGACAAGATGCGCACCACAACTGGGCTGACACATGTGGACCCCACTGCAATAACGACACAAATGACAGGGGTCTGAGACTCTTGGAGTTTGCCAGATACAACAATCTGGTACTGGCAAACACGCTTTGTCTCCACAAAAACTCCAGACGATGGACATGGCACAGTCCCGGCGGGGAGCATCACAACCAGATTAACTACATCATGGTCAAGAAACGCTTCAGATCAAGCATCAACATTGACCGGGCACGCACTTTTCCAGGAGCAGACATCGGAAGTGACCACGATCTCGTGATGATGTCTTCCCGGCTCCACTTGAAGAGAGTAAATACAGCAAAGTGCACTAGACTGAAATTCGACCTGGACAAACTGCAAGACCCGGAGGTGGCAGAACTATTTCAGGCCACAATTTGAGGGAAATTTGCACCACTGCTCATTTTGGGGGCTGGTGAAGTAGATGTTAACACCATGACCATCACCTTCACAGGGATCAGTTTACTAGCGCGCCCTGCGCCATTGACGCATAAAAATTAAAAATGACCCATCTACAATTCTTGCCAGGGGCCGAATGGCGCTTCGATTTTTGGTACCAGTGCGCCACCACAATAACAGTGCACGGTATTGGAGGCGACAAACGTGCTTTTGCTAAGGCAAGTTCAGCGATTGGCTATAAGGGCCCGGATGTTGATCTTTCGGCCAATAAGAAGTGTTGTACGATTCTTCCAAATCAGAATTTGCTATCGTGTGCGCGTATGTTGTGTCCGTGCAAGGAGGATTTTGTGTTTTTCTTTGTGCCGCTTTGAAAATGCCCCCCCACCCCTCCCCAAATACCTAAACTTGAGGTAGGACAGTCTAGACTGTCGTTTGCTGCTGTTAAACCACAGTCTACCGCCGCTAATCCTACGCAAGATGATTGTGTGAGCCCCGAGTCAAGTCAAAATACTGATCCCTGTTCTGGTTAGTGTTTTGTTGGTAAACATGCTTCACAACACATGCACACTTACAATAATCTATTTAGTTTTAATTTCTGTAATAATATCTCCAGGTTATCTTTTACATGTACGTAAATTACTGCTGAAATCATGGCCCATTGAAATTTGATCTGAGGGGCCCAATGGCCCATAGCTTTTTTGTGTCAGACTGAACCCTGCCTTCAACTCAGCCGTTACAGATGCCGCCACTGAGATCCTTGGCAAGTACCGACCAAAGAAGAAGCCGTGGATCACACCTGAACTTTTGGATCTGTGTAATAAACGAAGAGAGATAAAAAAGAAAAAGAACACCTCACAGGGAGCTGATGTCTACCGAAAAGTCAACAATGACATCCGAAAAGGCCCGGTCCTGATTTGGCTCGGAAGAGTCCGCTGGACCTAAAGCAACAATAAATCAATCAATCAATCAATCAATCCGAAAGGGCATGCGCACAGCAAAGGAGAACTGGATAGAAGATCAATGCCAGGAAATAGAGAACAGTCTGAACAAGAACAACAGCAAGAAGGCCTACCAGACTGTGAAGCAGCTGACAAGTGTTAAACAGCCCAAAGTCTCCACGATCCAAAGCAACTCTGGCATATGTCTTACAGAAGAACAAGAAGTCTTGGACACATGGACAGAGTACTGCTCTGACCTTTACAACCATACACCAAATGGAGACCCATCAGTTCTAGCATGTACCGAGAACAGAGAAGAAGAAATCCTCCCAATTCTCCGGGAAGAAGTTGAGGCAGCAGTACAATCGCTGAAGAATGGGAAGTCAGCGGGAGTGGACAACTTACCTGCGGAACTGCTACAAGCAGGAGGAGAAGCGATGATTAATGCCCTCACCATTATCTAAAACAAGATCTGGCAAAGAGGGAAGTGGCCTACCCCATGGACCCAGTCGCTTGTCATCACTCTTTCCAAAAAAGGTAACCTTCATGAGTGTGAAAATTACCGCACCAACAGCCTCATCAGCCATCCCAGCAAGATCCTCCTGAAAAAATAATACTCAACAGGTTGAAACCCCAAGCTGAACAAATCATAGCTGAAGAACAAGCAGGATTCAGGGCAGGGCGAAGTACCACTGAACAGATTTTCAACCTCAGAATAATCTGTGAGAAATATCTACAGCACCAACACCATCTATATCATGTGTTCATAGACTTCAAGAAGGCGTTTGACCGAGTCTGGGATGCAGCTCTATGGGCAACAATGAAAGTGTACAACATCAGCCCTAAAATTATTGAAGTCATCAAAAGCCTGTATGAGAAGGCTACCAGTGCTGTCCTCCATAACAGCGTCATCGGGACCTGGTTCAGAACAACAATCGGTGTGCGTGAAGGATGCCTACTCTCTTCAACACTCTTCAACATCTTCCTAGAGCGCATCATGTCAGATGCCCTTGCAGATCACCAAGGAACAGTCAGCATAGGGGGAAGAGCAATCTCCAACCTTCGTTTTGCGGATGACATTGATGGATTGGCTGGAGAGGAACAAGAACTTGAACAGCTGGTACAGAAGCTTGACACACCACCTCCAGAGGCTATGGAATGAAAATACGTGCAGAGAAGACCAAAATGATGACCAACCACACAAATGGCATCAACACGGACATCAAAGTCCAAGGCCAATCCCTCAACACAGTGCATAGCTTCAAATATTTGTAGGAGCCATTGTATCAGACAATGGGTCCTCTCCAGGATCGCACAAACAACTGCTGCCCTGACAAGGTTGAAGTTCATTTGGAAAGACAGGACCATCAGTCTACATTCCAAAGTAAGACTGCTGCGCTCCCTTGTCATCTCCATCTTCCTATATGCTTGCGAAGCATGGACCCTCACAGCAGATCTCCAACAAAGAATACAAAGCATGGAGATGAGGTGCTACAGAAGACTTCTGGGCATTTCCTATACCCAACACATCACCAACGACGAAATCCGACAGACCATTACACAAGCCATTGGACAACACGATGACCTGCTCACAGTGGTGAAGAAACGGAAACCCAACCCAATGGTATGGCCACGTCACAAGATCATCAGGCCTTGCAAAGACCCTTCTGCAAGGCACAGTGCAAGGAGGTAGAAGAAGAGGGAGACCGAAAAAGAGGTGGGAGGACAACATTCGAGAATGGACTGGTTTGACACTGAGCGAAGCCATCAGGGCTGCTGAGGACAGAGAAAGATGGAGTATGCTGGTTAAACAATCATCTATGGTGCCCCTACGGCCTCCGAGTTACGGGATGGGATAGGTCCTACACGTCTCAAAACAAATTTTGAAGATAGGGTCACGTGTAAATATCAATTCACAACAAAGTTTGTAAAGGGTCACATGTAAACATCAACTCTCAACAAAAAGATGGAGGTCACATGTAAGCATCAACTGAACACAAAAAGTAGGGTCACATGTAAACATAAACTCTCAACAAAAAGTGAGGGTCACATGTAAACATCAACTCTCAACAAAGTTTGTAGATGGGGTCACATATAAACATCAACACACAACAATGTTTAGGTGGGGTCACATGTAAACAACAGCTCACAGAAAAGGTTGTAGATGGGGTCACATGTAAACAACAACTCACAACAAAGTGTAGGTGGGGGTCACATGTAAAGATCAACTTACAACAAAGTTTGTGGGTGGGGGTCACATGTAAACAACTCACAACAAAGTTTGTAGGTGGGGTTACAAGTAAACAACTCACAATTAAGTTTGTAGGTGGGGTCACATGTAAACAACAAATCAAACAAAGTTTGTAGGTGGGGTCACATGTGAACAACTCACAAAACAGTTTGTAGGTGGGTCACATGTAAACAACAAATCAAACAAAGTTTGTAGGTGGAATCACATGTAAACAATAACTCACAACAAAGGTTGTAGATGGGTCACATGGAAACACCTCACATCAAAGTTTGTAGGTGGGTCACATGTAAACAACTCACATCAAAGTTTGTAGGTGGGGTCACATGTAAACATCAACTCACAACAAATTTTGTAGGTGGGGTCACATCGCGTCCCGCTTACACACTCGTTGTCGTCCTTGCATTTTCCTCGTAGCTCCCACCCTGTTACACGACATCATCATCGTCGTCGTCATCGTCATCATCATCCATCATCATCATCATCATCATCATCATCGTCGTCGTCGTCATCTTTATAACCACCACGAATGTAGATATGGTATTTAGTTAAACAGATTTGTCTCGGTGGCATAATTCGGTTGTTGTACCAACATACAGATGGAGAGTACACACATGCATATACATACACACACACACACGCGCGCGCACTCACACACACAAACAAATGACTTCAAAAAATCCCACATACGTCGTTGCATTGACATTTTGTTTTCAATTTGAAGTACTTTAAAGTTTTCTCACACTAACGCTAAAACTAACTCTAACCCTTTTTTTCTCTCTTTTTTTTTGGGTTGGGAACCTCAGTTGCATGCAGACCAAATCCACCTTTTTGTTTCAGTTTTTTTATTTTTTCTCCTTTTTTTTTTCTTTTTTTTAGGTCTTCTTCATTGGTTCTTTTTTTTTATGTTTGTTTATGTGGAAACATTTTTTTTAAATTAACATAAATGTAAACATGTAAATTTATAATATCAAAAGCAAGAGGCAGTTTTCCGGTAGTCATTGCATATGTTCGTCATTATTAATCTTTTTTAAAACCTCTAAGCTTCATTTCATAATCAAAAATAATATTCAATTATCAATCTGTCTCCATATCTGAATTTACTAATACAAATTTTTCCAATTAATAAACTATGGTTAATCAATTGCACTTCTTTTCTTCGCATTATAGCCAAGTAAAATATCTTGTTCAGTAAGTCGTATGTTTTTTCCTGTGTAGAAAGCAATTTCCTTTTGCACCACCAAGAAGAAAAAGAATAGACGTGGTCGCGAAAAAGATCTTTTGTTGCTAGACGGCTCGACTACGTGTTTGCATCTGATGCAGCATTAGAGAAATGCTTCAGCTGTGAGATCTTTTCTGTAGCGCAGAGTGATCATAGGATGTTATGCATAAAATATTCTCTATCTTCTGTTCAGAGAGGCCCGTCATATTGGAAATTTAACGATAGTCTAACACAAGATAAGACGTTTGTGGAAGGTATGAATAAAATGTTAGCAGAATATAGCGATGTAAACCAGGAAATGGATCCACAAGAAAAATGGGATTACTGTAAAACTGAAATTAAAGAATTTTGCATTTGGATTTAGTACACAGAAGAAAAAATGCCTTGATCAACAGAACAAAAATCTACAGACAGAATTAAATGATGTAGACAAACAGCTGGCAACAGACAATACAAATACTGAATTACTTAATAGAAAAATATCTTTACAAAAGCAATTAGCTAACTCTAACACAGACCTAACTCTAACGGATCACTACTTTGTACAAATAACGCCGTGTTTAGAACTCCCCCATCCTTCGCACATCCCTACACACGGTTGTTGTACCAACATACCAATAGAGAGTACACACAGAGAGTACACACATGCATTTGCACACAGACACTCTCACACACGCACACACACACACAAACATCCACATCCATTTGAATACCCCATTATAATGACTTCCAGAAACCCTACATACGTTGTATTCCCATGTTGTGACATTTGAAGTACTTTAAAGTTTTCTAATCCATAACCCTTACCCTAACACATCCCTAAATTTAACGGATCATTCTTTCGAAGTCAAAATAACGAGGGCGTATGTAGATGTTTACTAGTTTGTACTATTAACATTGTGTCTCCAAACACATGGTGGTTGTACTAACAGAAAATACACGCCCCCATATACACACAAACGCGCGCGTGTACACACACACTCACAAACACACACCCAAACATGCGCGCACGCACACACACACCTACGCTGCGCAGTTTTACCAACAGATAGAGAACAAACACACACCCAGATAAACACACACCCACGCACACACTCAGCGTCAGGCAAACAGACAAACACACAGACAAATACATACAAAATGAATGAATCAATCAGTCAGTGGACTCACGGCACTTTCTGTCTGTGGCCGTGTCACATGTCGATCCTTTCTGGCACATATTTAGGTGTAACGAACAGTCCCCATTCAATGCGATTTCTGAAATGTAAACTCTTAGTCATTTGTATAATGGAGACTTGTGTTGATAAGGCTGATGAGGGTGATTTTGTACAATACATTCACTTGCTTATAATCTGTCCTCACGACACTGGCGTCATCCAAACCTCTAACCCTCTAAACCTTATTACACACACACACACAAACACACACAAACACACCCACACCCACACACCCACACACCCACACACGCACGCATACACACACACATACTCTTGCCCTCAATGACGGCTCGCGCGTGCGCGCACCCAGTTACAAGCGCACGCACACACACACACCCACGCACACACACACACACACACCCACACACACCCACTTGCTCTCTATGACCGCTCGGTAAAACTGCACCCGAATGTCGCTGCTGAGGCCAAAATTCTTCAGGGAGATGGTGGTTACCCAAGAACGTAAAGCAATCTGCTGACTGGATTGGCTCATCACTGATGACGACGGGATTACTGGGCCCTTCCTCCTGCGTTAGTTACTCCAACTCCATCTCTAACGTTTTTGGAAGGCATTCAGCTAGAGTTTGTTGCTGTCGATCTCCTGCCTATACGCTGTCTCATCACTCTAAAAGATGAGATCCCCTACCGTGGTGTCGGCAAACTCCACCAGCTGAATGGAGTAGTGAGATGAGACGCAGTCATTGGTGAAGGGGCAGTACAGGAGAGTGGAGAGGACACAGCCTTGAGGGGCGCCAGTGTTCATTGTCAAGGTCTTGGAGAAGTGGTAGCAGGGGAAGTCGAGTAGCCGGAGACAGATGGGTGGAGAAGTCAAAGAAGAGTTTGTGGTACAGCTTCTGGGGAATGATGGTATTGAAAGCGGGGGAAAAGTCAACAAAGAGATGCTGCAGGACAAAGTGGAGGGCCAAGGCGACAGCGTCGCCAACGGACGGGTTGGCCTGATAAGCAAACTGGAATGAAATGTGAATTGACTGGACCAAACGCTCAAGCACATTTATCACCAGTGAGGTCAAGGCCCCCGGTTTGTAGTCGTTGATCTACGAGACCCTGGACTTTTTGGGGACGGGAATGATGGTAGAGGTCTTGAAACAGTGGGGGGACAGAGGAGAGCTGAAGAAAGGAGTTGACGATGCTAGTGAGGACAAGAGAAGGCTGGTCACCGCAATGTTACAGGGTCGGCGCGAAGACTCCATCGAGAGCTCCCGCTCACTGACAATGAAGGGCGGAGGTATGAAATAAGTATACACAGACGCAGAATGAGCTCCAGAAGTGCTTTTATATTCGCCCCAATTATTCACGCCTTTCCAAAAATAAGGGTATCCAGCCTTAGACGAACACAACTTACCAGTTTGCATTACGTCTTTAACTAATCGTTTAAATTAAAATGGAAACAGTATAAAACCTCAAGCTGTGACAGATGGACTAGCAAGGAATTAAACAATTCATAACTCAGCAAGGACTATGGAAGATGTCAACCACAGTGACAGATGGACTAGCAAGGAATTAAACAATTCATAACTCAGCAAGGACTATGGAAGATGTCAACCACAGTGACAGATGGACTAGCAAGGAATTAAACAATTCATAACTCAGCAAGGACTATGGAAGATGTCAACCACAGTGACAGATGGACTAGCAAGGAATTAAACAATTCATAACTCAGCAAGGACTATGGAAGATGTCAACCACAGTGACAGATGGACTAGCAAGGAATTAAACAATTCATAACTCAGCAAGGACTATGGAAGATGTCGACCACAGTGTATGGTGGGAAATAATACCGCCCTGTTCATGTTTGGGCCTTTGGATGTTTTCTGCCCCAACTGACACTTCAAACCTCTTCCTGTTGTTTCTGTACACCTTATACCCCTCTTTGAGGGACTCTTGGCTATCAAAATTTTCTGTTTAAGGACTACCGCCACCTTCCTGTTATCATCATCCTCCGACTTGCTCAACTCATCCTCACTGTCAACTCTTTACAATTCAACCACCAGCACTATCTTCAGACTTGTGGCGTGGCCATGGGCACTCGTATGGGCCCTAGCTAAGCTTGCCTTTTGACGAGTTTCTTGGAAGACCATTTCAGCCGTTCAAGGGCTTCAATCCCGATCTGTACAAATGGTTCATTAACGGCTGCTTTGACATTACCACCTGCACAAAACCTGCCAGAAGCGGTATTCAGAAAGATCCGCTTGCAACCCTTCGATAGGTTATTTCTCTCAAGGTATAGGCCTTGCGGTAATTTTAACTTACCTCAGGGTTGGAGAAAACTGCCGGTAAACTTATCTCGGTATTCAAAAAGGCCTACCTGACGCATGGTCCCTACCTCGAGCTAAATTTGAATCCTCCCCTATTACGCATGCGCTCTTCGATGACAACGCCACAACAGCTTTCTTAGCAGACGACGGATACACCAAGGAAAAAGCAACTTTTCCCATAAAAAATATTTCGTTTAATTAGAATTGAAAGAGGAAACCCAAAACATTTTAATTTCGTACTTCGCTTTGGTCATTAATCTACCAACAAAAAGAAAGTATTTTACGGCAATTTTACTGGCACAAGGATAATAGAACTGGAAACCTTGTGCTTGCAGTGAAGGAAGAAGTGACGATGCCGGTTCGCATGTTGCAACTCCTCTCCTACTTTATCCACAATTCGCACGATGTCGATTCTTTGAAATGTAAATTTCCTGTAATGTTCTACATCAGCAGGTATATTTAGAGGATTTCATCTGTCCCGAAAGATGCTGTTCCGTTGTCTCCGGTGCAAAATCATTTGGGAAAACAATTGCATTCGCCATTTGTACCTTGGCAAGGGTACAGGACGCTTGCCGGAGGGGGGTAGCGTCGGTAAATTTATCGGCCGTTTTGGCCGAGTGGCAGGGCAGTTACAACTTCTCTGAATACCAGACAAGTCCAAACCAGCGGAAGGTAAGGATTTTACCCCTGCTCAAGGTAAATTACCGGCAGGTATTGCCCTTTTTGAATACCGCCCCAGACAGAAAAAGAGAGGCACAGAGAGGTGCAGAGAGACAGCGTGAACCAGAAAGAAAGAGTGACAGCGTGAACCAGAAAGACAAGGAGTGACAGAAAGACAAAGAGAGTGACACAGTTTGTTGTTGTATCATTTTTATTCATCACATTAGAATAAACAATTTACAAAATCTACCATGCGCACATCATAGATATTTTCCAAATTAAGTAATTAATCACACCATATAAATCATTATACTACTGACATACATATACACTTTTTACAACCTATATTCCCTTATAACAATTAATTCATAGTAAGAAACAAACAAAAGAAAAAAGGAACCTTTCAACTTCACCTGGGAAGAACGAAGTACTTATAAAATGTCAGTTTGCGTCTTACAGAAAGTTGAAGTTTGCCTCCAGGCACCTGCCCCTCCACCCTTACCCACTCCCCATACAAAAAAACTCACAGAATAATGATAAAATAATCAATCAAAATTAAAACAAATTAAATAATTCCCCCGCCTTCTCCCCTTCCCCCTTCCATCCCAAAATAAAGCAATAAATACATAAAAAATAGTTAATGAAATTAATAATGCGTAATTAAATAAATTAGGTACAAAGAATTAAAAAATTGCTAGACTGTTAAAACTTAAAACAACACACACACACACATCTACACACACCCACACACACACACACACACACACACCCACACACCCACACACACAAAATTTAGAAGTGACACAGAAAGACAGAGAGTGAGAGGGACTTACTACAACGTCGGTTGGCGTCACAAACAAGATTTGCAAGGCATTCGCTGTTGCTTGCACAGGGCTGGTCCAGCTTTAGTTCTGCAAGCAAGAAGGTTGACAAAGGTTGCGAGTTGTCGCATTAGTCAACTACTAACATATCAAAAACGGCAACACAAAATAAAATATTATTCACTTGAAGGGTAAAGCCCGTATGGCTCACAATCTCCTTATGGATCTAGCAAGATTTCACATAAAAATGTGTACCCAGAAAAAAACAAAACGAATGAAACGGTTGCATTAAAATGCAAAGTAATATCGCCTTTGGCCTTTCTATGTTTTTGACCTTGAGCTGACCTTCACCCCCGGCTCCAAATACACATGCACTATCAAATAAACAACAGCAAAAGTTGTATTATGCCCCCAAAAATAGTAGTGACCTTGGGAAGACCTTCAGCGACCTTGATCTTGGGATGACTTTGACATTCACCTGACTTCTTATGCATTTCTGATCAAATAACCCAATATTGTTGCATGCTATGGGTAAAAGAAAACCCCAGCCAGTCCACTGTACACTGACCTATTTTTTTATGTTTCGCCAAAGCCTAGAATGACCGTGACTTTCAAGATTAACGCAAAAAACGGAACACAATAATAATAATAATAATAATAATAATAATAATAATAATAATAAATAATAATAATAATAATAATAATAATAATAATAAAAATAATGGATTTTTATATAACGGGTACTCCAGCCTATGTCCTGACTCACCACGCTTTACATAGTCATTACATAAAAAATACATGCACTCGATCAAACATCACTTTTGCTACGGTACACCAAAAAGACAGAACAGTAAATTAAAAACTATTTACAACTATGTACACAAATGACAAAAAAGACAGAAATAGACTATTTACAACTATGTACATAAATGACAAAAAAGACATAAATAGAATAGCAAAAACCTATTCACAGGTATTTATATGCCCGGTAAAACTAAAACCCAGGAAGAAAAACAGTATAAATATTTACAGCCGTGTATACACTTAAGGATCAGACAGAGACAAAAGAGGAGAGAATGGCAGCGGGATACAAATCAGTCTGAATAATGCAGTTTGAAGAGGTGGGTTTTGAGAGCCTTTTTGAATGCTTGTGTTGATTGTATGTTGCGGATATGGGAGGGAAGGGAATTCCACTGCTTGGGTGCGGAGTAAGCGAATGCACGTTGGCCGTATGTCTTAGTGCGGGTGACGAAAACCTTGAGTGTGCGAGTGTCAGCAGAAGATCTTAAAGTGCGTGAAGGGGAGTAGACAGACAGTAGATCAGCAAGGTAGGCAGGACAAGAATCTGTGAAGAAGTTGTGACAGAGAACAGAGTTTGTACTCTACGTATGCTTGCACAGGAAGCCAGTGAAGGGAATGTAGTACAGGTGTGATGTGATCGCGTTTCTTTGCTCGGAATACTAGTCTAGCTGCTGAGTTCTGAACCTTTTGTAGTTTGTCAATGATGTGTTTTGGGGAGCCAGCGAGGAGAGAGTTGCAATAGTCAAGACGAGAAAGGACGAGAGCGCAGACTAGGGTTTTGGTGGCAGTGACTGTAAGATAGTGGCGAAAGGAGCTGATTTGGCGGATGGCCGTGTATGCAGAGCGACAGACGACAGGCGAACAGTAAGGCGTTGATGTAGCGATGCCATTGTCTGGGCTGCTCGCTGCACAGTTTCTTCATGGTGGACTTCAGCGTAGCATTGAACTTCTCGACGAGCCCGTTGCACATTGGATGGTAGGGTGTCGTAGTCAAATGCCGGATGCTCAGCAGTCTGTTGACCTCCTTCATGCAATCAGAGACGAACTGCGTCCCGAGGTCTGTCAGGATTTATTCGGGTACTCCAAGTCTGCTGAACATGTCAACCAGCTCCTCTGCCACACTTTCAGTGTCAATCTTCTTCAGAGGCACTGCTTCCGAGTACCGAGTTGCATAGTCAACCAACGTAAGTACCCATCGATGACCTTCTTCACTCGGAGGTCTTATTTCGCCGATTAAGTCCAAGACCATCCTCTTGAAAGGTCGGTCGATTAGAGGCATCATCTGCATAGCCACTTTAAGGACGCTTCCTCGAGGTATGGTCTTCTGGCAAATGTCACATGATCGCCAGAAACGGCTGACGTCCGCATGAAGTCCTGGCCAATAGAACACCGCCTGTATTTTTTCCGACGTCTTCTTGATGCCTAGGTGACCTCCCATGATGGAGTCGTGAGCTACTTTCATCTCCTGGCGCCTTAGAGATAACGGTATCAAGATTTGACGTAGTGGTTTCCCTCCGTTGACCCTCGGGTGCTGGAATACGAATACGAATACAAAAACTTTATTATCTCAACAGGAAGAAATTCGCATGGAAGATTCTGTACCGGATCCTGGCCTTCACCTCGAACTAGACCGTGCCTCTGCCTTTGGTCGCGTGGTCTTGGCGGTTCCTGCACTTGTTTAAAGTACTATTAGCTTCCTGGAGCTGGAACAGTTTATCTCTGTCCACGATGGCGGCTTTGGAGCTGTCGGCGACTTTCAGTGGTGTAGTCTTCTTGTCTGTCTTGGCCTGAGCCCTGATAGTGACAGCACCGACGATGGTCGGCAGGGCTGAGCCGGAGTAGCCACATTGTCCCGTAGCAGCTCTGTAAGGTCTCCATCGGGAAATGGCAATGGATCCTCCTCCGCAACCTCGACGTGTTGAGATGAGTCAGGACTCCACTCTGGATCTGGGTCGTCGGGTCGTCTCGCTTGTTTTTGTGAGGGAATGGGGGAGAAGAGGGTATTTGGAGAGAAGGTGGGAAGGGAGGGGGAAGCGCTATGCATGTGAGTCAAAAGCCCACCAAGGTTGCAAACCGTACAATGTATTTTCAGACGCTATCTCAACATCCGCATTTTCACTGCTACGTTCCATAACGGTGTGATGACCAAACGCAAGATAAAAGCGTGGGATGACGGACCTCTATTTCAATCATTTGCAGGGAAAACAATTATCAAATGGTAGGCCTCTATCATTTGTAGGCAAACCAATTATCAAAGTCGTTTCAATCAACTTTGTGCTAAAGCGCAATTTTAAAAAAAAATGTAATTGACCTCCTCGACCTTAACTTATGAGAAAGAACGGCGGTCAACGTCATAATGCATAGTAAGATAATCAAATTGGGTCCAAAATTGTAGAAAATAAGGGTAATAAGTGTTTTGAACATATCAGTGAGATTGGGAGCGACGGTCTGACCAACCGACCGACAACGGGACTACCATGGAATGATTGGCCACCAACTGATTTACATGTATGCCATGGAATGATTGGCCACCAACTGATTTACATGTATGCCATGGAATGACTGGCCACGCCATGGAATGATTGGCCACCAACTGAGTTACATGTATGCCATGGAATGAGTGGCCACCAACTGATTTACATGTATGCCATGGAATGATTGGCCACGCCATGGAATGAGTGGCCACGCCATGGAATGAGTTGGCCACCAACTGATTTACATGTATGCCATGGAATGAGTGGCCACCAACTGATTTACATGTATGCCATGGAATGACTGGCCACCAACTGATTTACATGTATGCCATGGAATGAGTGGCCACCAACTGATTTACATGTATGCCATGGAATGAGTGGCCACCAACTGATTGTACATGTATGCCATGGAATGACTGGCCATCAACTGATTTACATGTATGCCATGGAATGACTGGCCACCAACTGATTTACATGTATGCCATGGAATGACTGGCCACTAACGGAAGTACATGTAAACCATGGAATGAGTGGTCATCAACTGAAGTACATCTATGCCATGGAGTGATTGGCCATCAACTGAATTACATATATACCAGAAATCAACACCTTCGGTTTTAGAGTTATTGAGGTCAAGTTAGAAGTGCTGTATTATTCATAAACTGGATCGATTTTTATAAACGAGATCGATATGTTCCTCTGTACATTTTATGAACTTTTTTGATCGCGCTCATCTGATTTTGAGTTATTGTCCGCTATAAACCAAATGGCACTTTTTTAGCTCTACTGCCACCACATTGTCAACCCCAAGGATTAAAATGTTTCCACAAAATCTATTGTTTCTCCCAATAGAGAGGCTGCTTTCAACCACTGTGTAATACACATGCACATCAGTCAAACCCAGCTCTGCAAAAAGGCCAATTTCATTGTGGTGTGCCTTTCTTAAGTCTATGGGTAGGTTCAGAAGTAGGCGGTTCTCGTCCACTGATAGCACATAAAATCTATCATATATATGTGGACAGCGAATTGAACCCACATTAACATGCGTTAAAGTATTTTGAATATTCAGACCGGTATAAAATGTTGTGGAGGACTGCACTGGTAGCCTTGTCATACAGGCTTTTGATGACTTCAATAATTTTAGGGCTGATGTTGTACACTCTCATGGTTGCCCCCAAAACTGCATGCCACACTAGTTCTACGAACACTTGATATAGATGTTGTTGGTGCTGTAGGTATTTCTCGCTGATTATTATCTGTAACTGGTTCAGAACAACAATCGGTGTGCGTCAGGGATGCCTACTCTCTCCAACACTCTTCAACATCTTCCTAGAGCGCATCATGTCAGATGCCCCTGCATATCACGAAGGCACAGTCAGCATAGGGGGAAGAGCAATCTCCAACCTTCGTTTTGCGGATGACATTGATGGATTGGCTGAAGAGGAACAAGAACTTGAACAGCTGGTACAGAGGCTTGACACCACCTCCAGAGCCTATGGAATGCAAATAATTGCAGAGAAGACCAAAATGATGACCAACAAACACCAATGGCATCAACACGGACATCAAAGTCCAAGGCCAATCCCTCAACACAGTGCATAGCTTCAAATATTTAGGAGCCATTGTATCAGACAATGGGTCCCGACAGGAAGTCCTCTACAGGATCGCACAAACAACTGCTGCCCTGGCAAGGTTGAAGCCAATTTGGAAAGACAGGACCATCAGTCTACATTCCAAGGTAAGGCTGCTGCGCTCTCTTGTCATTTCCATCTTCCTATATGGACTTTCACAGCAGATCTCGAACGAAAAATACAAAGCATGGAGACGAGGTGCTACAGAAGACTTCTGGGCATTATTTATACCCAGCACATCACCAACGACGAAGTCCGACAGACCATAACGCAAGCCATTGGACAACACGATGACCTGCTCACAGTGGTGAAAAAACTGAAACTCCGATGGTATGGCCACGTCACCAGATCATCAGGTCTTGCAATGACCATCCTGCAAGGCACAGTGCAAGGAGGTAGAAGAAGAGGGGGACAGAAAAACAGGTGGGAGGACAACATTCGAGAATGGACTGGTTTGACACTGAGCGAAACAATCAGGGTTGCTGAGGACAGGGAAAGATGGAGTACGCTAGTTAAACGATCATCTGTGGTGCCCCTAAACTCTAGCGATACACGGTAAGACTAGATCTTATGATACCCGCGTATGCCGCTGCAGATCTGATGTCTTTGCTGATACACGGTATGTATGAGTCATAAGCCTGTCGGTAAAGGCCAAGGCTAACTAGATCTCAATAGTTGCAAAAGCAATTGTTGTTAGCGCGTGATAAATTGATGACGCTTGTTTTTCAAAACGTCATTACATTTTTTTTTATAAAGTTATATTAATATGCATTGCACAAATATATTATTTTTATTTTCATATCGTTCATTGACATGAGACACACGACAACAAAAATCACTGTCGGCTGTGCTTACGATCCAGCAAAATATTGCAGGCTTCATGAAACCGCGCCTGTATTGATGAAAGTGCGCGGTTTCTGGTCCCTTGGTCTTTGTAGACCTGCAATGATGTGTCCCATAAGCAGCTATGTTCATGGTACAACTCAATCAAAATTCATGTTTGGTACTTCGACAGGTCTGCCATTTTTGAGTTTGTAGGTCGCGGTTTTTCAGTGACCTTCACCTCGGAGTTCAATCAAATAGCTGTTTTGATTGGCTGTCTGACCTCCACTGTCGTATCGCGCCGTGAAAAAATAGAGCATGCTCTATCGATAAGACTTGACGACAATTCCTACCGATCCGGGAATTTCCGTAGTCATATGCGGGTATCATAAGATCTAGTCTTACCGTGTATCGCCGCCTTAAGACCTCCGAGTTACGGGATAGGATAGGGTAGGGTAGGATATAAAAAGTGAATTGCGTTTTTGTAGATCCCGTGAGTTGTAACTAAAAGTGTTTGACCCCTGCCTTAAAGAACTGTTGGTATCAGTTCTTAAGCACATTTACAATGAGGAGTTAAACCAGCCGCATAGAGAGTACATTTTCCTATTAAACATTAGTTTTGCCGTTTGGCCCAACTTTTAAATATATCAAATTTTCCAACGTCACCAAGATTAGGTCACTCGATTGGCAAAAGTGTGGTTTTACGTTGGAGGTACATATAGGTACATGCTAAATTTGAAACAAATCCAGTAGTTTTGGGAGAAAATGCGATTATAAGAAAACCAAAACAAATGATGGCGCCACCATGATGACGTCACCAGAAATGCATACTTTTTTTGTCATCTGGTATGCATCTGCTATGTATCATCATCATCATACGGTGTGTCTTGGACAAGAAAGACCTGGCGGGGCCCATCCTATCAAGGCTGTTAGCCACAGCCGAAATCCACGAGTACAGCGTGGCTCGCCTTGGCCCCGAGCACGTGGTCGTTGAACCTATGGTAGCTTGAGGTTCCTCAGCCCTGGCCGGTGACTTCTGTGCAGAGGACTTTTGCCCAGTGATGCCGTGCTGACCTCATCCCTTTCAGTCGTCTTTAACGACACGCCAGGTAAAATTTGGGTCTATCAGTGCCAGAACCTACTGGACTATTGAAGTCATCAAAAGTCTGTAGGACAAGGCTAACGGGGCAGATCAATCTCCAACCTCCGTTTTGCGGATAACATTGATGGACTGGCTGGAGAGGAACAGGAACTTGAACAGCTGGATCAGAGACTTGACACTACCTCCAGAGACTTTGGAATGGAAATAAGTGCAGGGAACATCAAAATGATTACCACCAACACAAATGGGATAAACACGGATATCAAAGTCTCAAGCCGATCCCTCAAAACGGTGCACAGTTTCAAATAGTTAGGAGCAGTTGTATCGAACAATGGGTCCCGACAGGAGGTCCTCTCCAGGATAGTGCAAACGACTGCTGCCCTGACACGTTTGAAGCCCATTTGGAAAGACAGGACCATCAGTCTACACTCCAAGGTCCTTCCTTGTCATCTCCATTTTCCTATACTCTTGCGAAACATTTACCCTCACGGAAGACCTACAACAAAAAATACTAGGCAAGGAGATGAGGTGCTACAGAAGACTTCTAGGCATTTTCTATACCCAACACGTCACCAACGACGAAGTCCGAAAGACCATTACAAAAGCCATTGGACCACACGATGCTCACAGTCGTAAAGAAACGGAAACTCCGATGGTATGGTCATGTCACCTGAGCATCAGCAGCATAATTCATGAGCACGGACTAATTAAAGTCCAGACTACCGATTAGTCTGCGACTAACTACGCTCAGACTAACCTAGTCGCAGGCAAGCGATTTATGAACAGAGACTAAAGGGAGCATAGCTAGTCAGCGACTAAGTGTATTTAGTCCCTTTTTTCGCGTGACAAAATGGCCGCTTCCAAGAGACTGCGCTGTACTAATTTTTCCACAGACGAAATTGCCAAGCTGTTAGAAGAGGTTAACTATGAAAAAGGGGTACTACTGAGCGTAGGCCAAAATATTGTCACTGTCACAGGGCAGCCTGTGATGAAACCGGGTAGAAAGTGTGGGTGGAGAGTTAATGAGTTGGGGTAGTAACTGCGCGATGTCGTATGTATGGTTATGCGTGGAAAGCGTGATTTTTGAACAGCATAGTTTGGCCAGCCAGTTTTGGGAATGTGTTCACTGTGAGTCAGAACACGTTTTGCAGAGTGATAGAGAAGACGTACGGTCTTAGTTCTCTGGGTATTTTGTTCTGGAAGTAAGGTTGGAACAGTTATTAACGTAAATAATAATTGGTTCTAGGGAAAGCCTAGTTGGAAATGTTACTGTGGTAGTAGCAAGCT
Organism: Oncomelania hupensis; assembly: GCA_036898135.1. NCBI lineage: Eukaryota > Metazoa > Mollusca > Gastropoda > Littorinimorpha > Pomatiopsidae > Oncomelania > Oncomelania hupensis. The sequence continues at coordinate 61,153,691 of CM072523.1, read as the reverse complement.
CGAGGAAAAGTGTGAGCAAATAACTAAGTTTGTGAGTTTGTGGTAGGTTAGTGTCGAGGTTATTGTCCACTAACGGAAACTACTACGCACTGGATACCTTACTTGGAGTACTTTGTAGGCAAGCAGTCGGAAGTTCGCTAGCTACAGGTACTTTACAATCGAGCCGTTGGGTAAGTGTGATGGTGATCTTCCTTTACTGTGCTAATGACCGATGGCCGGCTGTTTGGGGTGTTGAACGATAGCTGTGCGTGAGGCTGGGGGAAGTATGGTTGCACTGAGGAGAGGAAGGGTGCGACTGAAGGAGGGAGGAAAATGGGGGTGAAGTGTGATGAAGGTAGGATGGAAGTGGTTGCTGTTGTTGAGGTTGCGGTTGCTCAAGATGGATAATGTGTTGATGATTTCATGTATTCATTTGCGGCATTGTTCATTTCATGCATTCATAATGTCACTTAGTTTTGAATTATGTGTTTGATTACAAGTGACAGTAATAGTAGTCAAGGGAAGTGAAGTGGACAGCAGTGGCGCTTCCTCAAGGTACCGGAATTAGTTAGTGTAGTAAGGGGGGAGAGTGTGAGGAGGGAGGGGGACAGAATCGGGTGGACTTGACATTAACAATACGGCAAGCATGTTGCAGGTTCGAAAGTCTTTGTTCGTCGCTCGAAAGTTCGTCGAATTCTTCCGCGCGACGACGACGATGACATCTGGTCGTTGGACCCACATCATCATCACCACCCATTCGTCCACGTCCACGTTTGTGACATCCTCATTGTTCCACAACCCCATCTTTCCCACGTGATCGTGACGTCTGTTGCGGGACCTAGCCTCGACGTTACAAGGTAGCCGACAGGAGGAGTCAGGCTGAGAGGCGTCGACGGCGGCAGGGCTGCCGCAACTACAGCGTCATCATCATCATCATCGTCATCGTCGGCGGCGGAGGGAGTGGCGACACCACTACGCCTGGATTTAACAGCGACAGTCCGGTGACAACCACAAGGAGGGGCAGCTACTTTCCGGAGACATCAACGGGGACACCCTACTATCAGGTCGGCTTGTTCTTTGTTGTCCCCCTCTTGACGCTTGACCCCCTCTGTGCTCGGACATTAGCATTGCACAGTCGTTAGTTAGACGTGGTTGATCAGCAACCCCCGTTCATCTGACATTTCCATTTCATTGTTCATCGACCCATTGATTGTTCCATCACCATTTTTCTCGTTTCATGTGTAAATGTTGTATGTGTATGAGTGTGTGGTATGAATGAATAAATAGCTTGAAAGTTGTATATATAATTGTTGTGTTATCATCACTTCACGTCTGCGGGAAACTGTCATTATGTCTGGGTTGTCTGCGTGTGTAAGGTGTTTGTTTGTGGCGTCTACCCAGGGAGAGTCGTGGCGGTGACAGTCACAAATAAACGAAAACAGGAATTATGGAATAGAATAACAACATCAGTAAACGCTGTTGGTGGAAATGCAAGAGATTGCGCGTCCATTAGAAAAAAATGGAAAGACCTTAAAATGGAAGTGATAACCAAACGCCAGCACATGGCAGCGACTGGAGGGGGAGGAAAACTAAAAGATCTACCCTTCGAAGATATAATTGCCGACATCATAGGTGCAGGATCGCACCTAGCTGAGGGTATACCAAGATGTGAATAACAGATCTATTTTGACCTACTTAGGTAACACGCTTTGCTTGTACTGTAGTAGGCTAGGCTTTGCTCACTGACTGAGGCTTTATGTTTATTGTTTACAAGTCAAACTGCATTCTAACTAGTATTGGTTCAGTTAAAAATATATAAGATTACTGATACATGTAGACTTGCAGCTATTACTTTTAAAATGTAGGCCTACTATTTGGCATGATATAGTGTATAGATCTATGCAAGTATTTATTATTATTATTATTATTATTATTATTATTATTATTATTATTATTATTATTATTAGTAGTAGTAGTAGTAGTAGTAGTAGTAGTAGTAGTAGTAGTAGTAGTAGTAGTAGTAGTATTTACTTATGCTTAAGGAAACATTGTTAAATCGAATTGTTAGAGAACTTGTAGCAGTGGTGGTAGAGATCCTTGTCGCTTTGCCTGATACTCGATGGCATTTTTGACAAGATCTGTCAGCATGAAGATTTCTTGTCGGCGAAATCGGAACTTCGCATATCGTCGGTGTCCATTCAAAACCTCGTATGACCCAAAATACAGTTTTGAGAAAAATGAAAAAAACCGTTTTAAAAAATCAGGTGTCACCAAAACAAATGGTTTTAGTATAATTTGCATTCAGTATTGAACAGGAAATTTGGCAGTAATAGTGGCAAGATTTAGAGCGCATGCTTGTTTGAGCAATAGACAAAAATGTTCACATACGAGGTTTTTACTATTTTGTATGAGCTGGAAGTTGCAAATTACGAGGTTTTGACTGTTTTGCTTGAGCTTGAAGTTGCAAGTTATAAGGATTAGTCACAATAGCAAACAACAAAGGAAACATTAATACAAAATAAAAGACCGAAAAATGCAGTTGAAAACATTGTCAATGTTGTTTTATTCAATAATGCAGACACAACCCTTGTCTTTACAAAGGCTAATAGGCCATTGATAGATTAACACTGTAACACCCAGCAATCAATGAACGCGTTGTTGCATTCATCACTGACATAATAATGTCCTTCTGACCAGTACAAGCCCTGTACTTAAAGTAGAACGAAGTCCTTTCTCGGAAATTTCCTGTGAAATGAATTATAAGATGTAAGCTAAGTAACACATGACACTTATGTGAAGTTTTTATTACCATAACATAACAGTCTAAATGAACTTTTATTACCATAACATAATAGTCTAAATTAACTTTCATTAACGTAATAGTCTTAATTAACTGTTATTACCGTAACAGTTTAAATGGACTTTTATTACCATAATAAATGAACGTTTACTACCATAAGTCTAAATGAACATTTATTACCATAACATAAGCCTAAATGAACCACCATCGGCACATGGAATGTTCGGACCATGTACGAATCAGGAAAGACGGCACAGGTAGCAGCTGAGGTGAGGAATAATGACCTGACCGTGTTAGGCATCAGCGAGACACGATGGACCCAAGCTGGACAAAGGCGACTGATGACAGGAGAACTATTGCTGTATTCCGGGCACGAAGAAAACGATGCACCCCACACGCAGGGAGTAGGCTTTATGTTGTCCAATCAGGCACAGAGGGCACTTATAGAATGGGAGGCCCATGGCCCCAAGATCATCACAGCATCCTTCCGTACCAAGATGAGGAAGATCAAGATGAACCTTGTCCAGTGCTATGCTCCACCGAACGACATGATTGATTGATTGATTGATTCTTGCTTTAGGTCCAGCGGACTCCTCCGAGCCAAATCAGGACCGACCGAACGACAGGGAAGAGGATGTTAAAGACCATTTCTACAGCAGACTACAGAAGATCCTTGAGACCTACCCAGACAAGGACATCACCATCCTCATGGGAGATGTCAATGCCAAGATTGGGTCTGACAACACCGGATACGAACCAGTTATGGGCACCCACGCCTTAGGAGTAATGAATGAGAATGGAGAGAGATTTGCGGATCTGTGTGCACTCAACAACCTAGTCATCGGAGGCAGCATCTTTCCTCACAAGCGGATCCACAAGAGTACATGGGTATCTCCAGACAATGCGACAGAGAACCAGATCGACCACATCTGCATTAGCAAGACATTCCGAAGATCCCTGCAAGACGTTAGAGTGAGTAGAGGAGCAGACGTGGCGTCCGACTATCACTTGGTGGTGGCGAAACTGAAGCTGAAGTTGAAGAGGACATTCGTCAGGCAGAAGAATGAAGTACAACATCAGACCCAAAGACAAAAGAACAGTTTAATCTGGCGCTAAGGAACAGGTTCGAAGTGCGTCAGGAATTATTTGAAGAAGAAGAAGACAGTGTACTCAACAGGTGGCAGAAAGTGAAAGAGACACTAAAATCGTCATGCCAAGAAGTTGTGGGGCCAAAGAAACATCAACAGAAAGAGTGGATCACAGCAGAGACCTTGGTCAAGATGGAAGAAAGAAAGAAGCGGAAGGCAACAGGCAACAACAGCAGAACCAGAGCAGCTAAGGCCAAGACCCAAGAAGACTACAAAGGAGCCCATAGAGAAGTGAAAAGAAACATCAAAAAAGATAAGAAGGCCTACGTGGATGGACTGGCGGCTGAAGCGGAACAGGCAGCGTACAGCGGCAATATGAAACAGTTGTACGACACCACTAAGCGACTCTCCGGAAAGTTCAGCAAACCAGAAAGACCTGTTAGGGACAAGCAGAGAAACACCATAAACAGTATAGACCAGCAGTTGAACAGATGGGCTGAACACTTTGATGAACTTTTTAACAGACCAGCACCAACGAATTCCCCAGTCATTGAACCAGCCAATGTGGATCTTCCAATCAACTGTGAGAAACCGACCATGGAAGAGATCAAGAAGGCCATCACCCTGATGAAGAACGGAAAGGCCGCTGGACCAGACGACATCCCAGCAGAGGCTCTAAAAGCGGACTACCCGATTTGGAAGCATCAGTGGAGATGCTGTACCCACTCTTTGAGAGGATCTGGGAGGAAGAAGATGTTCCGGCAGACTGGAAGGAAGGTTACCTGATCAAGCTTCCCATGAAAGGTGACCTCAGCAACTGTAACAACTACAGGGACAGGGGCATCACACTTCTATCTGTGCCTGGGAAGGTCTTCAACCGGGTCCTTTTGGAAAGGATGAAGGATACTGTCGACCCACAGTTACGAGACGAACAGGCAGGCTTCCGACAGAATAGATCCTGCACGGACCAGATAGCAACGCTCCGCATTATCGTGGAGCAGTCCCTGGAATGGAACTCGCCATTGTATATCAACTACTTCGATTATGAGAAGGCGTTTGACAGCGTGGATCGAGATACCCTCTGGAAGCTCCTTCGACATTACAGCATACCGACCAAGATGGTCAATCTGATCAGGAACTCCTATGACAGCATGTCCTGCAGAGTTATCCATGGCGGACAGCTCACAGACAACTTCCAGGTGAAAACTGGAGTCCGACAAGGGTGCTTGTTGTCACCTTTCCTCTTCCTCATCGCCACAGATTGGGTTATGAAGATGTCCACCAGGGAAAGTAGGAACGGAATCCAATGGACTGTGGAACCAGCTCGAGGACCTGGACTTCGCTGACGACCTTGCTCTTCTTTTCCATAGCCAACAGCAGATGCTAGAGAAGACAAATGCAGTGGCGGCCACATCGTCGGAGGTCGGCCTCAACATCCACAAGGACAAGAGCAAGATCCTGAAGATCAACTCCATCAGTACCGAACCAGTCATCGTGAATGGAAGTCCCTTGGAAGAAGTGCAGTCCTTCACCTACCTGGTAGCATCATTGATCAGCAGGGCGGGACAGATGCGGAAGGCTAGGATCGGCAAAGCAAGAGCTGTCTTCATTCAGCTCAAGAACATCTGGACCTCCAGAGAGCTGTCTTTGGCCACCAAGATACGGGTATTCAACTCCAATGTGAAGTCAGTCTTACTGTATGGAGCAGAGACATGGAGGACAACCAAGACCACCATCAAAAAAGTCCAGTCCTTCATCAACAGTTGCCTCAGAAGGATTTCCCAGATCCGCTGGCCTGACACAATCAGCAACGCCAACCTTTGGAAAGGACCCGCCAACTCCCTGCTGAAGATGAAATCAGGAAAAGGAGATGGGGCTGGATAAGGCATACCCTACGCAAACCAGCGACGAACGTCACCCGGCAAGCGCTGAAGTGGAACCCCCAGGGAAAGCAAAAGAGAGGACGTCCAAGGAACACCTGGCGACGCGACCTCGAGGCCGACACCACCAAGATGGGCTACACCTGGAGTCAGTTAGAAAGAATGGCATAGGGCAGAGGACTCTGGAGAGCTGTTGTTGGCGGCCCATACCCTGGCAGGGGTGACGGGCATTAAACTAAAAACACACAATATTATTCTGTATTTTGTAAATTATTTTGAATTATGCAACAGTATGCCTTTGACTGCACTCATTCAGTGTCAGATTAAGTCACAGAGTGTGATATAACGTGCCTGTTTGTTTATTCCTGAAGAGTAATATGGAGAAGATCTGGACGATATCAATCTAGAAGAAATCATGATTGAATAAAATGACAACATGTATCATCAGTACTCACCAAAATGTAGAAAAACTGACCAGAAGCAGCTGACATTTCCACGATGACAATAACAAAAACCGCGTAAGTGACGTCAACTCAACTTCTTAGCGCGTCATTTATTGGAATGAAACCTCGTAAGTTGAGTTACAAGGTTTTAGAAATTTATTCCAAATGATAAAAACCTCGTAAGTGAGATACGAGATTTTGATACAAATCGTTTGACCTGTTGGGACATACGAGGTTTTGATATTTTGTATTACTGATGCTTTCTAACTGAGCTATGAATTCGCGAGCTTGTGATAAAAAAGCGCAAAAATTCAAGGGACATAACCATGAAAAGATTGCAAAAACTAATTTTTCGGAGTTACGAGGTTTTGAATGGACACCGACGATATATTTTATCGTCATTAAAGACCTTTAGAGGATTTGTGCGGTCACGGAACACTCGATTTCTTCATAAATTCTTTATATATAAGTAAGCCATGTACAAGTTGGAAGTCAGACTAAGCCCTTACGCCTGAAAATAGGTGGGAGGAAAACAATCGATGATGGACCTGCTTGACACTGAGCGAAACCATAAAGGTTGCTAAGGACAGATGGAGTACGCTGGTAAAATGATCATCTGTGTTGCCCCAACGACTTTGGAGTTACGGGATAGGATAAGATAGGATGTATCATTATGCTCGAACTATATACGAAAAGTACGAAGAAATCCGTCTACTAGTTTCAGAGAAAGGCACGCACGAACAGACGGACCGAGCCAAAAAAACAATAGTGGCCCAAATATCGCTAAGGAAGTAATCTATATATATAAATTGCTTAGCCGGAAGTCCTTCTTCGCCACTACTATAAAGTTTGTCTCCTATGGACGCTGATCTGGTCAGGTGCTGAGAGCTGCTGATCGCCTGCTGTGTGCTCAAAACCAGCCAAATCGTTATAGCCGACATTTCCTTACCGAACGTTTAACCGTTTCTGAGATAAATAAATAAACAAAATGTCCACAAACTGCAATAGCCTCATTCCGCGCGCTTCCATTAAAAATCAAATTGAGGTTTCAGCATGTTTTCCCATATAGACCAAAAAATTCATGTTTTTTCTACGAAGGCTTCGTAGCTTAGTGGTTTATTCTTTCGCCTACGGATTCGGGCGATCCAAGATCGATACTCAAGCGGGCCATATTTTTTTTTACGTTTTTTTTTTTTTTTTTTTTTTTAAAACACTACAATATGGATTTTTTTTAAAATTTAGACTTCTTACATTTAATTTATTATTATTATTATTATTATTATTATTATTATTATTATTATTATTATTATTATTATTATTATTATTATTAATAAAATAATAATAATAATAATAATAATAATAATAAATTATTATTATTATTATTATTATCATTATTATTATATCAAATTTTCTTTTAAAACCTTAGTGTTTTTTATGATTTCTATTTGTATTATTCTATATTCAATATTATTATTATTAGTAGTAGTAGTAGTATTAGTAGTAGTAGTAGTAGTAGTAGTAGTAGTAGTAGTAGTAGTAGTAGTAGTAGTAGTAGTAGGCCTGCTGTGTGCTCAAAACCAGCGAAATCGTTTTAGCCGACATTTCCTTACGATCGTTTAACCGTTTCTGAGATAAGTAAATAAACAAAATGTCCACAAACTGTAATAGCCTCATTCTGCGTGCTTCCATTAAAAATCAAATTGAGGTTTCAGCATGTTCTCCCATATAGACCAAAAAATTGATGGTATTTCTAGGAAGCGTTGGTAGCTTAGTTAGTAAAACCATTCGCCTAAAGTGCAGTGCGACCGAAGTTCAAATCTCACCCGGCCCCCTTATTATTTTTTTTTATTACACTAAAATATGGATATTTTTCTTTTTAATTTAGGCTTTTTACCTTTAATGTATTATTATCATTATTATTATTATTATTATTATTATTATTATTATTATTATTATTATTATTATTATTATTATTATTATTATTATTATTATTTATAAACTAATAATAATAATAATAATAATATATTATTATTATTATTATTATTATTATTATTATTATTATTATTATTATTATTATTATATTTTATATCAAAATTTCTTTTAAAACCTTGGTGTTTTTTATGATTTCTATTTGTATTATTCTATATTCAATATTATTATTATTATTATGATTATTATTATTATTATTACTTATAAACTAATAATAATAATTATTATTATTCTTATAATAACAATTATACTATCTTATATCAAATTTTATTTTAAAACCTTGGTGTTTTTTCTTATTTCTATTATTCTATATTCATTATTATTATTATTATTATTATTATTATTATTATTATTATTATTATTATTATTATTATTATTATTACTACTACTACTAGTACTACTACCAAGGATCGGGATGGGGTGGTACGTGTAGGTAAAAGGGGGCTACGGGTAGGTTTAAAGGGGCATGGGTAAGCATAACGGGGATACGGGTATATATAAGGGGGTATGGTGATGGTCGATTCCTTTCATCCATACCTGTGAAACGATCAACGGGGAAGTATCAAGGAGGGTACAGTTAGGAACCAATGGGGTATGGAAGGAATCAAGGGGGTATGGGGAGGTATCAAGTGGGTTCGGGGAGGTATCAAGGGGGTATGATGAGGCATCATGGGGGGGACGGGGAGATATCAGGGGAGGGGGGTATGGGGAGGTATCAAGGGGGATATGGGGAGGTATCATCGTCCAAATGAAACTCGCAGACAAAAGTTCTCTCTGTCTACATTTTAAACAGCATCATGTGTACCCTGGCTTGCCAGGGTACAAAAACCACTAGTAAAATATAAAAGTACTGACTGCATATGGCATCCTCACAGACAGCCGTGGAGATACAGTGTGCGCTCCTGTCTCCAGTACAGTTCCCTCCCACTGGTAGGCCTGCAACGACATTTTTACGATCTTTTTTGTTTTTTTCAGAATTATCGACGGAGAATTATGCAAAGCATAGTTTTCTGATTCAGATGCAACAATGAAACAGGCGCATGAAGAAATGAACACACAACCACGGACCCAAAATACACACAACTGTCACACTGGCATAGTGGACGCACATTGGATATGAAATATTACAAATGAATGATTAATTGAACTGTATGGACAGTTCTTAGAAAATGTATTCCATTACAGCACAAATCAATTGTTTTTAGCTCAATGAATGAAAAAATGAATGAATTTCTCTCTATCTATATTCCTTTCTCTCTCTCTCGTTATCTTGTCCTCTTCACACATACATGTACTAACGGTGACACTGATGTGTATATAACTAGATAAGCATCGCTTAATAATTATAGAATAAGTATGTATGGTATAAGACCACGCATATCACAGATAATGCATGATTAATTTACATGTAACTGTATGGACAGTTCTGTGGCAATTTATGCCATTACAAAGAGTCAATTGCTTTAATTTCAATGAGGAATGAATGAACTAATGAATGAATTAATGAATCTCTCTCTCCCTTTCTTTCTCTTCCCCTGTCCTCTTCATACACACACATGTACTAACAATGGCACTGACATATGTCCGCAACATACAATCAACACAAGCATTCAAAAAGGCCCTCAAAACCCACCTCTTCAAACTGCATTATTCAGACTGATTTGTATCCCGCTGCCATTCTCTCCTCTTTTGTCTCTGTCTGATCCGTAACTGTGTATACGGCTGTAAATATTTATTCTGTTTTCCTCCTGGGCCTAACCGGGCATATATATAGCTGTGAATAGGTTTTTGCTATTCTATTTCTGTCTTTTTTGTCATTTGTGTACATAGTTGTAAATAGTCTATTTCTGTCTTTTTTGTAATTTGTGTACATAGTTGTAAATAGTTTGTACCTTTACTGTTCCGTCTTTTGGTGTATTGTAGCAAAAGCGATGTTTTATCATGTGCATGTATTTATTATGTAATAACTATGTAAAGCGTGGTGAGTCTGGTCATAGGCTGGAGTACCCGCTATATAAAAATCCGTTATTATTATTATTATTATTATTATTATTATTATTATTATTATTATTATTATTATTATTATTATTATTATTATTATGTGTATGACTAGTTAATCATGACATAATAATTATAGAGAATAATAATCTATAACTACTGCGGCTATTGTAACTGCATCATGCAATAACAAAACAGTGGTATTACCTTT
>CM072523.1:60460803-60538303 GCA_036898135.1 Oncomelania hupensis | reverse complement strand
TTAGCGTACACATGCTTAGCACACAACTGACTTGCGTCGTCTGCTTGGCATCGACTTTAATTTACAAAGGCTACAGCAAGCTGAACTATTTAAGGCGAGAAGTTTTAGTGCAGGGTCTAAATCTAGCCTTCTGTGACAGGGTGTAGACGTTAAACTTCAATGTTCAATAATAACATTACATTACATGATTATTGCTTTAAGTCCAGCGGACTCTCCCGAGCCAAAGGGACTGGACAACCCCTGATCCGCATAAAAGATCTGCTGAAACAACCCTAGTAAAACTGAAAGCTCTCCACCAGCCAGTCACTTTACAATAAAGACATCCCACGCAGGGGACGCTGAGGCTGTACTCTAATTTATCGAACTTCCGTTTACAAAAACAAAATAGAATACAAACATCATTATAAAATATCAACAAAACACATACATATAAAATGCCTACATTGCTAAATAATAACATCATATGAAGCCATAGTGACCACCTGGCAGAAAGCGTCCAATATTCCCAAGCTGATCCAACAGACCTCATACACAAATAAGGAGTCTTGTCCCGGAAGAGTTTTCAAGAAAAAAGGTAGGTGACTGGTCTAGCGAAGAAGATAGTATAGCAGATTGATAGAACAGTGCAGGAATGAGAAAGAGCAAATGAGGAAGACAGCGACAGTGGGAATTTAAAGCACTAAATTTCCAGAAAGTGGGGATACTATTTATACTGAAACCCCCGGCACCCCAACGGGGGTGTTCAATCATTCAGTTGTTGGAATTTTAAGGAGTGCTAAAATCATACCTTGACCCTGAGACACAGACAGACGCTCCCTAACCCTCGGATGACAGCATAAATAATAGTTTTTTTATGTGCCTCTCAGGTGAACGGGGAAAGTGAACCATCGTATATAGAGTCAACAGAGAAAGTCGTCTCCTGTGAGAAAAATCTTCCTTCATCAACGAAAATCGAACTCAGGTTGTCCTAGTACAAGGCAGGTGAGCATTGTAAGTTTACTTCTGTGGCACCGTGGCACTACAGAACATACCTTGTACGTAGCATGTCTAATAAAAAAATAACTAAATGATAACCAAAGACTAACCTCTGGTACTAGCTTTGTTCCCAGTGTCAGGGATCAGTGTGACTATTCACTGATTTTTTATTGAATGGTTTTGATATAGCACTCAGGGCGCTGGCCGATACAGGATCTAAGCCTACTTGCAGCCTTTGCGCGCATCCTCTGACGCCCACATAACTGAGCACAATCCTGGGCGATGGTGTATGGCGTGAAAGGGACCTAAGACTTGCTGGGTGTATTTTAGGATCACAATCACAATCTTTATTGCACTCATAAAATACAAGGAAATGTGTGTGCGGCCTGTAAATTATCAACCCAGCGGCACTAAAACAATAAAAGACATAAAATACGCTTTAGGAAATACAGGCAACAGAGAAGCACTTACTCACAACAGGAATGTAGCACGTCACATTATGACATATCCTAGGGGCACCACAGATGATCGTTTAACCAGCGTACTCCATCTTTCCCTGTCCTCAGCAACCCTGATTGTTTCGCTCAACTGGTGTCAAACCAGTCCATTCTCGAATGGTGTCCTCCCACCTCTTTTTCGGTCTCCCTCTTCTTCTTCTTCTACCTCCTTGCATTGTGCCTTGCAGGATAATCTTTGCAAGACCTGATGATCTGGTGACGTGGCCATACTATTCATCATTCGGTGTGTCTTGGGCAAGAAAGACCTGGCAGGGCCCAATCCTCTCCAGGCTGTTGGCCACAGCCAATATCCACGAATACAGTGTGGCTCGACTTGGCCCCGAGCACGTGGTCGTTGAACCTGTAGTAACATGAGATTCCTCCGTCCTGGCCGGTGACTTCTGTGTAGAAGACTTTCGCCCAGTGATGCCGTGCTGACATCACCCCTGTTAGTCGCCTCTTACGACACGTCGGGAAACGTTGGGTCTATTAATCAGTGCCCGAACCCATAGGGTTATGACATAACAAAACTTTTTTAAAAAACTAAAACAAAACGTCTTGAACATGAGCGTCAAAAGTCCGTGCGATGAAATGCGTGCATGCAGGGACTAGACCTCGGTTTACACTCTCATCCCAGGGAATAATAACTTATTTTAACTTTGTTCCCACAGTCGGGCTCAGTAAGTGACACAGACGACAAAGCGCTGTCTGATGGGTTGTCGCTGTCAATGGGTTTACCAGGCATGGCGGACATCCCAGTCCACCATGAGTTTTCAACAGTTTGGAAGCAGTTTGACGCGTAACTGCCACAAAAGCACTGGAAAAATAGCGTACCACTGACCAGCTGGAGACTGGAGACGTTAACATGCTAGGGGGCCTTCCTTCTTTTCATTTTGCTTTTGTTTGGTCTTCTCTTGTTTGTGTTGTTTAGTTTGACTGCGCGCGACATTGCGTAAGTATCAACCTATTATAGCACAGCGCAGGAAATCAGATTCAGACTTTTGTTAAAAACTATCATGTAATTAAGTAACAGTGGAATGAGGCAGGCGCAGAAGGAGCTAAATAAAGAACTAGATAGATGATGTCATAATGTGGACGGCGCTGGACATGTTTCGCTTCTTGGCAACAGCAGTAATAATTGTAATGTTATTTGTGTATTTCGGTATTAAAACTATTTCCTGTTCGTGTCGTCATAAATGGGGCTGACTAGCGTACACATAAATACAACTCCTGCTGACCAACTCCGCACTGTCTTCTAGTCTGTCATACTTGGAAGCTAGCTGTATGTGCTGTAACATATCTCGGTTTCACACAATTGCATGGTGGCAATGGTGGTTCCAACCGATATGGTAAATTTGTAATTTTTAAATTTAACGAGACAAATGACAAAGGCCCGAAACTCTTGGAGTTTGCCAGATACAACAATCTGATACTTGCAAACACGCTTGGTCTCCACAAAAGATCCAGACGCTGGACATGGCACAGTCCTGGCGGGGAGCATCACAACCAGATCGACTACACCATGGTCAAAACACACTTCAGATCAAGCATCAACATTGGCAGGACACGCACTTTTCCAGGAGCATACTTCGAGAAAGTGTCCACGATCTCGTGATGATGTACTTCCGGCTCCACTTGAAGAAAGTAAACACAGCAAAGTGAACCAGACTGAATTGAAGTTCGACCTGGACAAACTGCAAGACCAGGAGGTGACAGAAATATTTAAAGCTACAATTGGAGGGAAATGTGCACCACTGTTCATTTGGAAGTTGGTGAAGTAGATGTCCACACCAGGACCACCACCTTCAACTCAGCTGTGACAGATGCCGCCACTGAGATCCTTGGCAAGCACCGCCCAAAGAAGAAACCGTGGATCACACCTGAACTTTTTGATCTGTGTGATAAACGAAGAGAGATGGAAAAGAAAAATAACACCTCACAGGGAGCTGATGCCTGCGGAAAAATCAGCAATTACATCCGAAAAGGCATGCGCCCAGTAAAGGAGAATTTGATAGAAGATCAATGCCAGAAAATAGAGAACAGTCTGAACAAGAACAAAAGCAAACAGACCTACCATACTGTGAAGCTGCTGACAAGTGTTAAACAGCCCAAGGTCTCCACCATCCAAAGCAAGTCTCGCATATGCCTTAAAGAAGAACAAGAAGTCTTGGATAGATAGAGTACTGCTCTGACCTTTATAACCACACACTAAACGGAGACCCATCAGTTCTAGCATGTCCCCAGAATAGAGAAAAATAAGAAATCCTCCCAATTCTCCGAGAAGAATTTGAGGCAGCAGGGCAATCGCTGAAGAAGTGGAAGTCAGCGGGAGTGGACGACATACCCGCGGAACTGCTTCCAGCAGGAGGAGAATCGATGACTGACGCCTTCACCATTATTTGTAACAAGATCTGGCAGAGTGGGGATTGGCCTACACCATGGAACCAGTCACTTGTCATCCCTCTTCACAAAATGGGTAACCTTCAGGAATGTGAAAGTGACCGCACCATCAGCCTCATCAGCCATCCCAGCAAGGTCCTCCTGAAAATAATACGCAACAGGTTGAAACCCCAAGCTGAACAAATCATAGCTGAAGAACAAGCAGGATTCACTGAACAGATTTTCAACCTCAGAATAATTTGCGATAAATACCTACAGCACCAACAACGAAATCCGATAGACCATCACGCAAGCCACAGTGTTGAACAAACAGAAGCTCTAATGGTATGGCCACGTCACCAGAGCATCAGGCCTTGCAAAGATCATCCTGCAAGGCACGGTGCAAGGAGGAAGAAGAAGTGGGAGACAGAAAAAGAGTTAGGAGGACAACATTCGAGAATGGACTGGCTTGACACTGAACGACATGAGGGTTGCTAAGGACAAAGAAAGGTGGGATACGCTGGTTAAACGATCAACTGTGGTGCCCCAACGACCTTCGAGTTACGGGACAGGATAGGTAAAGTACGAGAGTCAACTGTTTGTGAAGTGTCAGGTAACCGTAGAGGTGACCCCTGTTCACACTCTCTGAAGACGCTGCAAAGGCTTGTTGGAAAAATCAACAGGTCAAGCCGAGACGAGAATCCTATCCTATCCTATCCTATCCATCCTGAACTCGAAGGTCGTTGGGGCAGATGATCGTTTAACCAGCGTACTCTATTTTTCCCTGTCCTCAGCAACCCTCACGGCTTCGCTCAGTGTTAAGCCAGTTCATTCTGGAATGCTGTCCTCCCACCTCTCTTTCTGGCTCCGTCTTCTTCTGCCTCCTTGCGAGAATGCACTGTGAGATATATACCGACCCCTCTACGACCCTTCTATGCGCAAGCCCGCTACCCCACCCCAACCTCGACCCCACTCTGTTTTGGGCTAGGCCAGCAAGTGAAAGGCCGTCCGCATTGTGAAGGGTCCTCTGTCCAAATAAAAGTCTTGCTACGTCAACATGGTGTTGGGGGGTGCGGCCAAAGACTACAATACAATATAACCAATACAATACAATACAATACAGTACAACACAATACAATACAATACAATACTATTGTACGTGGACTTATACAGCGTGGCTCAGACTACTCTCTCTCTCTCTCTCTCTCTCTCTCTCTCTCTCTCTCTCTCTCTCTCTCTCTCTCTCTCTCTCTGAAGATCTCCGCACTCCAGCATCTAAATTTACATCATTTAGAACACGTCTCCCAAAACACATTAAAAATTAAATACACATTAATTGTTAATGTTGTTGATTGAGATTAAGATTAAGTATTTTATCGAATGATGACTTTGTTTATTTGTTATTGTTCCATGATGTGAATGTTATAACCTTGAGTTGTATTTAATAGTTATTGTTAAAGCCCCAAGGGCAAGATGTAAAAAAGCGCATCCAGCGCTTATTCTTTTACCCTTGCAAAATAAAATTGTTATCTTATCTTATCTTATCATATCTTATCTTCTCTTCTCTCTCTCTCTCTCTCTCTCTCTCTCTCTCTCTCTCTCTCTCTCTCTCTCTCTCTCTCTCTCTCTCTCTCTCTCTCTCTCTGATCTCTCTGTGGACGTTGACAAGGTCTACCCTCTAAGCTGGGTGACGTAACGAGGTACGGTAGATCAGTGGGGAGAGAAAGCGAGGTCGATGCGGTTGCGTATACTTCAACCGTAAACAAACCTGCGTCTGCAGTGGGTAGGCCTAGGTCGGTATTAATAATAATAATAATAATGAATGGTACTTGTATCACGCAAATCTCACATTGTGACTCATTGCGCACCCACTCGCATTCATCCATTGTACATCCTGTCATTACAACAAATATGGCATAATATTACAATGAAATAAAAACAACAGTATTCAGAAAGACCCGCTTGTGACTCTTTGATCGGTTATTTGTCTCAAGGTATAGACCTTGCGGTAGTTTTATCTTAGCTCAGGGTTGGAGAAAACTGCCGGTAAACTTATCTCGGTATTCAAAAAGGGCTACCTGACGCATGGTCCCTATCTCGAGCTAAATTTGAATCCTCCTCTAAAATGGACAGTGAAAATGGCCACATTTTATATCGCCCACACAGGTTCCAATCTCGTGGTGGACGATATAAAATGTGGCCATTTTCACTGTCCATTTTAGCAGTATGATTGCTCTGGTGGTTCAGTGTTGATTCAGGTCCCTATCCCTCTTTCCATGGGATGGTTATCCCCGTCTGCCATATCGCCAATGGTGGGTGTAGACGTTAAACATCAATGTTCGTTTCGAATCCTCCTCTATTACGCACGCGCTCTTCGATGACAACGCCATAACAGCTTTCTTAGCAGATGACGGATCACATCAAAAATATTTCGTTTAATTTATAATTCAAAGTTGAAACCTAAAACATCTTACTTTTGTACTTCGCTTTGGTCATTAATCTACCATCAAAAAGAAAGTATTTTACGGCAATTTTACTGGCACAAGGAGAAATAGAACTGGAAACCTAGTGCTAAACACAGTTGCAGTGAAGGAAGAAGTGACGATGCCGGTTCGCATGTTGCAACTCTTCTCCTACTTCATCCACAATTCGCACGATGTCGATTCTTTGACATGGAAATTTCCTGTAATGTTCTACATCATCAAGTATATTTAGAGGATTTCATCTGTCCCAAAAGACGCTGTTCCGTTGTCTCCGATGCAAAATCATTGCGAAAACAATTGCATTCGCCATTTTACCACGGCAAGGGTACGAGTTACCGGAGGGGGTTAGCGTCGGTAAAATTATCGGCCGTTTGGCCGAGTGGCAGGGCAGTTAAAACTTCTCTGAAGACCAGATAAGTCCAAGGATTTTAGCCCTCCTCACGGTAAATTACCGGCAGGTGTTGCCCTTTTTGAATACGGCCCCAGATCAATAGCTGACAGAGGAAGGAGTCAAGTCTCGACCAGGCTTTGTGAAATGGGCAACGACTGCTAGACACCTCTCTTTCACTGTTCCACCACACAAAGCATTCAACGGTCATTTCTATTCGTGCCCGCCACAATGTGTACACTAGTCTATACGTGATCGCCACAAAATGTCGTTGATTCTCTCCAACGGTCACTGGTCTATGTTTGCCCCGCCACAATGTATTCACTGGTCTATTTCTGCCCGCCACAATGTGTCACTGAATCTCTCCAACGGTCACTGGTCTATGCGCGCCCGTTACAATGTGTCATTGATTCTCTGTGTGTAAGGAGGCAGAGGGGGAAGGACACTGATTACAGAGTCAAGACAAAGAAGTCAATTCCGATCAGAAGAAACATTCCCGACACTGTACCATTGTGTGAAGCCAGGTTTCACCGCAGGCCAGGCGAGCACTGTGCCACTGACCACATGCACTGTTATGTTTAGACCAAAGTGTTATGCTTAAACCACAGTGTTATGTTTAGACCACATTGTTACTCAATATGGTAACACATACCTATCCTATCCTATCTTATCCCGTAACTCAGAGGTCGTTGGAGCCCCACAGATGATCGTTTAACCAGCGTACTCCACCTTTCTCTGTTCTCAGCAACCCTCATGGCTTCGCTCAGTGTCAAACCTGTCCATTCTCGAATGTTGTCCTCCCACATCTTTTTCTGTCTCCTTCTTCTTCTGCCTCCTTGCACCGTGCCTTGCAGGATGGTTTTTGCAAGGCCTGATGCTCTGGTAACGTGACCATACCATCGGAGTTTCCGTTTCTTCGCCACTGTGAGCATGTCATCAAGTTGTCCAATGGCTTGTGTCTGTCGGTCTTAGTTGTTGGTGATGTGCTGGGTATAGGAAATGCCCAGAAGTCTTCTGTAGCACCTCAACTCCATGCTTTGTATTCTTCGTTGTAGATCTGCTGTGAGGGTCCATGTTTTGCAAGTGTATAGGAAGATGGAGATGACAAGGGAACGCAGCAGCCTTACCTTGGAATGTAGACTGATGGTCCTGTCTTTCCAAATGGGCTTCAGCCTTGTCAGGGCAGCAGTTGTTTGTGCGATCCTGGAGATGACTTCCTGTCGGGACCCATTGTCTGATACAATTGCTCCTAAATATTTGAACTATGCACTGTGTTGAGGGATTAGCTTTGGACGTTGATGTCTATGTTGATGCCGTTGGTGTTGTTGACACATGCATGCTCCACCTTACCACCTAGCCATTCCAAATGGGCACAAAGTCCAACATGATGACATGTAGGCATGACGACGCATTGACAGGAGTACGAGTATATATGTTCCAAAACAAATGAATGCGTCAAAGACCTGATTACCGTGTTTACAAAGATCGAATGACCCCAGTGGTATTCCATATGGTAACACATACATCCATTAGAATGGTATATTTTATTGACTTTTTTTTCGCCAATAATTATGCTCCAACACAAATTACAACTCCGAATGCGTGCAGTGCCCAACAGGATGACGTATAGATACGCAACACTTCGACTTGGGTCCAAATAGACTTGCTCTTGGGCGTGGCGGGGTGGGAAAGGGTTGGGGAGGGCGAGTATTGCTCAGTGTTGGGTGAGGACCACCTACAGGTAAGTGATAGGGGTGACAATACGCCGAACCCGTGGTTGTGATGTCAATATGCTACTGTCCACTTGTTGTGATGTTGATGTAGGCTACTACTGTCCACTCTACTACAAGTGATATTAGTGATAATATGCTGAACTGGTGGTTGTGATGTTGATGTAGGCTACTACTGTCCACTATACTACAAGCGATATTAGTGATAATATGCTGAACTGGCGGTTGTGATGTTGATGTACTACTGTATACTACACCGTCTTCTTCACTTTCACATTCTTCCTTCTCGTGCGCAGCCAACTTCAATGGTACAAACTCGCTCTGTTACAGCTTCATTCGCATTTTGGCGGATTTCGCATTTTGGATGTTTGATTTGATTGGATTAGGACTGAAGTGAAGTCAGTGACAGTGTGATGGTAGTCGTGGTGTTGCTACCTCGTGCTTTTCAATGATGTGTTCTGATGTACAAAATCTTCAACTTCTGTCGAATTTTTAACGGAATTCGCATCGACATTGGATGGGATGGGATTTTGACAGGCGTCACTATTTCTAACCACGATGGATCACCTGTAATTGCAGCTTCTACAAAGTCTTGCCAAAGTGTTGATCGCTAGTCATACGGTAGGCTGTTGTGACTTTTTCTTTTTCTTCTTCTCCTCCTACTGGAGTGGGGGTGCCGGGGGTTTCAGTATAAATATTATCCCCACTTTCTGGAAATTTAGTGCTTAAATTTCCACTGTCGCTGTCTTTCTCCTTTGTTATTTCTCATTCCTACTCTGTTCTATCAATATACTATACTATCTTCTTCTTCGCTAGGCCAGTCACCTCTTCCGGACAAAACTCATCATTTGTGATGTTATTATTTGGTAATGTAGGCATTTTATATCTATGTGTTTTGTTGATATTTTATAATGATGTTTGTATTCTATTTGGTGTTTGTAAACAGGGGTTCGACAAATTAGAGTATAGCCTCAGCCCTCCCCTGCGTGGGGTGTCTTTATTGTAAAGTGACCGGCTGGTGGAGTGCCTTCAGTGTTACCACTAGGGTTGTTTCGGCAGATCTTTTATGCGGATCAGGGGTGAGTCCTATCTCAGCGAAGTTGTGGTCTTGATTTTGTGGTCCTGATTCGGCTCTTTGCAGTCCGCTGGACCCTGTAAGCTATGAATAACTAACTCCTCCTCCTCTTCTTTCTCCTTCTTCTCCTCCTCCTCCTCCTCCTCTTTCTTCTTCTTCTTTTTATTCTTCTTCTTCTTCCCCTCCTCCTTCTCCTTTTTCGTCTTTGGCTCACCTCAGTAGCTCATTTGTAAAGGGTTAGTACACCGATGTTCCGATCCCGTGGTGGGCTAGATAACAGAGGCCATTTTTCCATGTCCAGTTTAGCAGTATGATTTCCATGGTGGTTCAGTGCCATTTAGGTCCTACTTTCTTCCATGGGATGGGTATCCCCGTAAGCCTATCGTCAATGGTGGCTGTAGACAATAATCTTCAATGTACATTTGTTACTTGATTGAATTGAAGATAAAGACAGCCAGTGAAAGAGGCCTGTGGTAGCCAATGCAAGGATCATGATAAGAGAAAGCGCGTGGTTCATATCTAATGCAAGTCAACCACGCCTCTGCTACGGCCAAGTCTACCGTTGTTTTAGATAAGGAATCTGTTAGGCAGAGTTTCCACATTTTCTTTTATAGTATGATTTAATTTTTATCTTTATCACAAGAGGTTTTAAATCTGATTGCTTTTCTTAAGAAAGCACGGCAGCCACAGTGCAGCATAACCCCGGATAAGTGTACTGGGGGTGGGTGGGTGAGGCAGGTTTCCAACACCATTCACACACGTTTACCTGCGTTTACACTCTACACACAGCCATTAACCACTGCATGTTGTAACCACCATTAATAGTAGCAGTACGATGGCTAGTGCCCAACTCATCTGGCTCCTATCCACGCGAGTACTAAACAGTTTGCTTCACACTTAGGCCTACATAAACCTGACTCTCAGCTGGCTGTTTGTGCAAAGCGATCATTTACTTTATTTGCCAAGTAACGTAGGCCTAGGCAAGGCTTCAACTATGTTCCTATCCAATCATATTCTATCCCGTAACTCGAAGGTCGTTGGGGCACCACAGATGATCGTTTAACCAGCGTACTCCACCTTTCTCTGTTCTCAGCAGCCCTCATAGCCTCGTTCAGTGTCACGCCAGTCCATTCTCGAATGTTGTCCTCCCAACTCTTTTTTGTCCACCTTTTCTTCTGCCTCATTGCACCGTGCCTTGCAGGATAGTCTTTGCAAGACATTATGCTCTGGTGACGTGGCCATCCCATCGGAGTTCCGTTTCTTCACCACTGTGAACATGTCGTCGTGTTGTCCAATGGCTCTCTTCGTTGTTGGTGATGTGCTGGGTAAAGGAAATGCCCAGAAGTCTTCTGTAGCACCTCATCTCCATGCTTTGTATTCTTCGTTGTAGATCTGCTGTGAGGGTCCATGTTTCGCAAGCGTATAGGAAGATAGAGATGACAAGGGAGCGCAGCAGTTTTATCTTGGAATGTAGACTGACAGTCCTGTCTTTCCAAATGGGCTTCAACATTGTCAGGACAGCAGTTGTTTGTGCGATTCTAGAGATGACTTCCTGTGGAAACCCATTTGTCTGATACCTTCCTATCCTATCCGGTAACTCGGAAGTCGTTGGGGCACCACAGATGATCGTGTAAACAGCATACTCCATCTTTCTCTGTCCTCTGCAACTCTGAAGGCTTCACTCTGTGTCAAGCCAGTCCATTCTCGAATGTTGTCCTCCCCCCTCTTTTTCGATCTCCCTCTTCTTCTACCTCCATTGGCCTGCGTGGTGTCCTGTCGAACTCCGCCGCCGGTGATGTGCAGGGCGCAGGAAATGCCCAGAAGTCCTCCGCAGCACCACATATCCATGCCCCGTATTCCCCGCCGTATATCTGCTGTGAGATCCATGTTTCGCAAGCGTATACTATAGGAAGATGGAGATGACAAGGGAACGCAGCAGCCTTATCTTGGAATGTAGACTGATGGTCTTGTATTTCCAAATGGGCTTCAACCTTGCCAGGGCAACAGTGGTTTGTGCGATCCTGGAGAGGACTTACTGTCGGTACCCACTGTCTGATACAATGGCTCCTATATATTTGAAGCTGTGCACTGCGTTGAGGGATTGGCCTTGTACTTTGATGTCCGTGTTGATGCCATTGGTGTTGTTGGTAATCATTTTGGTCTTCTCTGCACTTAGTTCCATTCCATAGGCTCTGGAGGTGGTGTCAAGCCTCTGTACCAGCTGTTCAGGTTCTCGTTCCTCTCCAGCCAATCGATCAATTTTATCTGCAAAACGGAGGTGGGAGATTGCTCTACACCCTATGCTGACTGTGCCTTCGTGATTTGCAAGGGCATCTGACATGATGCGCTCTAGAAAGATGCTGAAGAGTGTTGGAGAGAGTAGACATCCTTGACGCACACCGATTGTTATTGTGAACCCGTTGATGATGGCGCTGTTGTGGAGGACTGCACAGGTAACTTTGTCATACAGGCTTTGATCACTTCAATAATTTTAGGGATGATGTTGTACACCCTCATGGTTGCCCACAGAGCTGCATGCCAGACTCAGTCAAACGCTTTCTTGAAGTCTACAAACACATAATATAGATGCTATCAGTGCGGTAGGTATTTCTCGCAGATAATTCTGAGGTTCAAAATCTGCTCATTAGTACTTCGCCCTGGGCTGAATACTGCTTGTTCTTCAGCTATGATTTGTTCAGCTTGGGGTTTCAACCTGTTGAGTATTATTTTCGCCTACCTCGGTTTGGGACTTTGTAACCTCTCTCTTTCTCTTTCTCTTTCTCTTTCTCTCTCTTTCTCTTTCTTTCTCTTTCTTTCTTTCTCCCTCTCTCTTTCTCCCTCTCTCTCTTTCTCCCTTTCTCTTTCTCTCTCTCTTCCTCTCTTTCTCTCTCTTTCTCTTTCTTTCTCTTTCTCTTTCTCTCTTTCACTCTCTTTCTCTCCTTTTCTCTCTTTCTTTCTCTCTCTCTTTCTCTCTCTCTCTCTCTCTCTCTCTCTCTCTCTCTCACTGAACAACAGGACTTAGTACCAAACAAACCTGGCAATATTTATGCACAAAGCAAACACAGCTTACAAAAGGTAGATAGAAAACTATAATCAAATTCAATTACTTATGACAAAATTTACCGACGTACAGAGTGCTGATAAAAGAACTAAGGCGAACATCGGACAAATTGAAATCGACCAATAGGGAAACCAGAAACACAGAGCCTCAATTTCTTGTCAAGACAAATCAGTTATTAACTAAAATATTTTGAACCAGACGGTGCTTTAAAATGACTGATTCCTACCGCAACTGCCTATGCAACAAGAAATAAACAAGTCCAGAGGTCTATAGCAAAAGGAACGAAAACAATAAATTACGAACTTGAACCAAAGAAAGACAAGAGAAATACATCATTCAAGCAAACTAAGCCATATTTATGCGTCTCGGGCTTATCTAACCCTGCAAAATCCGCTTTTTAAAAAAAAACAAAAAAAAACCCACAGGTACCAATGTAACTTGTTATCGCCGATGTCCCAAAATAAAGGTTGAATCCAGTCTATTACATGTCAGGAGTCTATAGGTCTCTGAACAATCGCCTGTATTTCAGAGAATACTGAGTCCTTTTGTCACAACAATGAGCAAAGTAATTACTTCAAAAAGGTGCTTCTAATTAAGCAGATTGCCTGTTCACAAAAACTCTCGAATTCAGGATATAACTTGCTCAATAAAAAAGGCAAGGAAAAACAGATAACAAACTTACAAAAGGAACTGAGAATGAAAACTATTGCAAAGAGTTACATTCACACCCAATAACAGTAATCGGGTAACTTGTCTTTCCCGTGCACTTGAACACTAATAAGTTCATAAGTAAATGAAACTGAAGACACTTTGAGGGGAAGGAGAAGAGGAGGTAGAGAAGGAGGGGGAGAAAACCAAGTGCTAATGAACTGAATAATGGTTGCGCTCTCACCAAAACTCCAAGCACCGGCAAGAATAAAGAAAGACGAGAAGGCAGAGACAAGCAATGAACAAAGAGGGTCGAACACAGACTGAGAAAGAGGCAATAAATGATAGGCCCATCCCCCAAAAAGGAAGGAAGAATAAGCAAACACTTAAATTGAAGAAACATTAATCTTGCCCTAACGAGGGCAAGAACAGATAGAGAAGTGTACGTCCTATAGCTGAGTGTCCAGCATTGTAGGTCGTGGTAACAAATCAATCGGCTTCTCACCATTATCTTGACTAAGAATTGTAAGCGTTGGCTCGCTGGCACATATATATTGTCCCGTGACGATAAGCCCGAGACGGAAAGTAGTCGTTTAGTGAACGATTTAAGCCTAATGCTTCTTGACATACAGTTCGTAATGTTTCTTCTTCTTCTTCTTCTTCTTCTTCTTCTTCTTCTTCTTCTTCTTCTTCTTCTGCTTCTTCTTCTTCTTCTTCTTCTTCTTCTTCTTCTTCTTCTTCTTCTTCTTCTTCTTCTTCTTCTTCTTCTTCTTCTTCTTCGTCCTGTGTTTTTGGAGATTGATTGATTGATTGATTGTTGCTTTAGGTCCAGCGGACTCTTCCGAGTTTTTGGAGATGGTGCTGTGTGTTAGTTTTACCCACAGGAAAATTACACGTTAGGCGGATGCTGTTGTGTGTTAGTTTTACACACAGGGACATTACACGTTAGGCGGATTGTGTTGTGTGTTAGTTTTACACACAGGGACATTACACGTTAGGCGGATTGTGTTGTGTGTTAGTTTTACACACAAGGACATTATACGTTAGGCGGATTGTGTTGTGTGTTAGTTTTACACACAAGGACATTACATGTTAGGCGGATTGTGTTATGTGTTAGTTTTACACACAGGGACATAACACGTTAGGCGGATGGTGTTGAGTTGTTTTACTCACAGGGACATAACACGTTAGGCGGATGGTGTTGGGTGTTAGTTTTTTACCCACATAGACATTACACGTTAGGCGGATCCTCGTGGCGCAGCAGTAGATAGCTTGGTATTATCAAACAAGGGCTGTGTGGTATATAGTGTTAGTGGGCCCGGGTAGCACAGTGGGTAGAGCGGCTTACTAGTAACCCAAAAGTCCCTGGTTCCAATCCCGGATTGGCCAAAGTGTGACCATATTATTTTCCCCTTACTATCAACTGCTTCGGTGATGTTACAATATTGGGACCAGTAGTCGCCTATACGCTCCGGTGTCGTGTGACTATCATCTACAATTAACCTTTTTGTTTTAAATGTTGCGTCATCGAGGATCCGCCCAACGTGTAGTGCCCTCTTGTATGTTTTGTGTAATAACTCAGCTGTTATTCACACTTATCTGCTATCCTATGCACCAACGGGTATCCCCTCATGTGAAACATACTTCCGGTTTCTTTCTCCGCGTATTGTTTATCCGAGTGTTTTAGTGAGTTATTTCCAAATATTGAAGAATAATTATGTCGAATCACATGAGAAAGCGTTGGTGGGAGCATAAAAATAAAAAGTTTTGCAGAGAATGCCTGATGGATTTGAAGTCCCAGTTGTGACAGAGTCAAGTTTACAGTGTTGTTGTTGTTGTTGTTGCATCAATTTTTATTCATCAGATTAACATAAGTTGTACAATGGGGAGTTTTACAGTGGGCCACCAGTATCGTACCCTCACTTTTTTTTTTTGCTGCTGTTTATTATCCCTTTCTATCGCCAATGGCGCGCCTAAACCCTACCTACCTAACATTATTTGTGAATTTTTGAAAAAATATTCGGAGAAACATAACGCCCAGATGCTGGCTCGAACCCACACCTGTCAGGCGCCATTGGTTTCTGGCTTGTGGACACGGCAAGTTAGTCCCGCCTTAGCCCACTTGGCCACAACGCTCGCCTAACATAGTCAACTACTTCGTGTTTTGTGAGGGTGGCGACGGCGAAGCTATGGAAAACTGCAAGAGTCTTCAGGTCCTGTTTCACTTTCTGTCGATGATCGACGCACCTCCGAAGTCGCCAAAAATACAGACCTCTACGATTGTTTTTTGCATCCTTTCACTGAGCATGTACTTCCTCCACCGTTTTTATACTTATCCCTCTCGTTTTCTGGCTCTAACAATCGTCGTTTTCGGCAATTTGCCATATTTAAAAGTCACGCATCAAGCTTTGATAAAAGCAAAACAAGCCAGACCGGAACTTGGTTTCATTCTAACCTCGTTTTAATTTATAATGGCGATACCCACGAGTTTTTATGAGAGGTGCCGGAAAGTTGTGAATATGTACATGGATATTGTGAATTCCTAGCTGTGAACCAAGTGACAATAACTAACCGAATAGTGCAGACCAGCTACAATACTGCAGTGGACCACAGTACTGACTGCTGACTGTGGCTACTTGTGGACCACAGTACTGACTGTGGCTACTTGTGGACCACAGTACTGACTGTGGCTACTTGTGGACCACAGTACTGACTGCTTCACAAAGCTCCAGGTCTGACGTACAGACCAGCTACAATACAGCAGTCAGACTGTGGCTACTTGTGGACCACAGTACTGACTGCTGACTGTGGCTACTTGTGGACCACAGTGCTGACTGTAGCTACTTGTGGACCACAGTACTGACTGCTGACTATGGCTACTTGTGGACCACAGTACTGACTGCTGACTGTGGCTACTTGTGGACCACAATACTGACTTCTGACTATGGCTACTTGTGGACCACAATACTGACTGCTGACTGTGGCTACCTGTGGACCACAATACTGACTGCTGACTATGGCTACTTGTGGACCACAATACTGACTGCTGACTGTGGCTACCTGTGGACCACAGTACTGACTGCTGACTGTGGCTACTTGTGGACCACAATACTGACTGCTGACTATAGCTACTTGTGGACCACAATACTGACTGCTGACTGTGGCTACCTGTGGACCACAGTACTGACTGCTTACGGTGGCTACTTGTGGACCACAATACTGACTGCTAAATATGGCTACTTGTGGACCACAGTACTGACTGCTTGACAAAGCTCCAGGTCTGACGTACATGTAACCTTTGTTCGTGCGCCATTTAGTGTTACCTTTTCCTTTTTATTGCCCCAATAGAGAAATCACACGGGTCTACGTGACACTGACCTTGTGTGTGGGTGGGTGTGTGTGTGTGTGTGTGTTTGCTACTGTATTGTTCTTACTGCTTCCCAAGAGAAATTACTTAGGTCTTGGAGATATTGACCTAGAAATGACCCAGGTCTTTGAGACATTGACCTTCTGTGTGTGTGCGTGTGTGTGTGTGTGTGTGTGTGTGAGAGAGAGAGTGCGTGTGTGTGAGCGCGCGCGCGCGTGTGTGTGTGGGTGGGTGGTTGGAAGGTAGAGGGAGGGTGAGTGTGTGCGTGTGTGTATGTGTGTGTGAAAAACGTGATCATGACCAAAGCGATGGTGTGGTTCAATGACAAAGGAGCTGATCGTTTTATAGTTAGTGTAATGTGGAGACATGGACTGTTCTTATCATTGTTCAATGGTTTTGTTTTGTTTGTTGCTTACTCTATAATAACATTCATGTTTAACTGTTTGTAAACCACATTTTTGTTTAAACACGCATACTGTGATAATATATTACGCTTTGTACTTTGTTCACGTATTTTATGCACAATGATAATGAATATTTGTGTGAGAATTCATTAATTTGCTCTTTTAGTAATTTTTATTAACTATTGCTGGTCTGACAGTTAGAAACACCACTGCAGTCCTGTGATCTGACAGTTATACGTACACCCATTGCAATACTGTGATCTGACAATTTGATACACCGCTGCAATCCCGTGGCCTGACAGTTATACGAAAACTCATTGCAGTCCTGTGATCTGACAGTTCGATATGTACATTGCAATCATGTGTGGGGACATTGAAATACAGGTACACACCTTGCAATCATGTGGTCATTGATTTCAGCATTTGGAGTTTTCCAATTGTGTGGTGGGCAAGTTAAGGTATCATTTTTACTGTTCTTTCACTTCCATTCAGCGTAAGATGGCCTCTCATCGCTCGGGCAAGTTAAAGTATCATTTTTACTGTTCTTTCACTTCCATTCAGTGTAAGATGGCCTCTCATCGCTCGGGCAAGTTAAGGTATCATTTTTACTGTTCTTTCACTTCCATTCAGTGTAAGATGGCCTCTCATCCCTCGGGCAAGTTAAGGTATCATTTTTACTGTTCTTTCACTTCCATTCAGTGTAAGATGGCCTCTCATCGCTCGGGCAAGTTAAGGTATCATTTTTACTGTTCTTTCACTTCCATTCAGTGTAAGATGGCCTCTCTTCCCTCGGGCAAGTTAAGGTATCATTTTTACTGTTCTTTCACTTCCATTCAGTGTAAGATGGCCTCTCATCGCTCGGGCAAGTTAAGGTATCATTTTTACTGTTCTTTCACTTCCATTCAGTGTAAGATGGCCTCTCATCCCTCGGGCAAGTTAAGGTATCATTTTTACTGTTCTTTCACTTCCATTCAGTGTAAGATGGCCTCTCATCGCTCGGGCAAGTTAAGGTATCATTTTTACTGTTCTTTCACTTCCATTCAGTGTAAGATGGCCTCTCACCGCTCGGGCAAGTTAAGGTATCATTTTTACTGTTCTTTCACTTCCATTCAGTTTAAGATGGCCTCTCATCGCTCGGGCAAGTTAAGGTATCATTTTTACTGTTCTTTCACTTCCATTCAGTGTAAGATGGCCTCTCATCGCTCGGGCAAGTTAAGGTATCATTTTTACTGTTCTTTCACTTCCATTCAGTGTAAGATGGCCTCTCATCGCTCGGGCAAGTTAAGGTATCATTTTTACTGTTCTTTCACTTCCATTCAGTGTAAGATGGCCTCTCATCGCTCGGGCAAGTTAAGGTATCATTTTTACTGTTCTTTCACTTCCATTCAGTGTAAGATGACCTCTCATCGCTCGGGAATGCTCATTATAGGCGCTCCGCCATATCCTTCAGCAAAATTGTCAGAATTTCTCTCACTGTCTATCTGAGCAGTATGATTGCTCTGGTGGTTCAGTATTGAATTATTTTAGATCCCTATGGCCCTCTTCCCTGTAAGGTTTATCCCGCCTGCTATATGACCAATTACGGGTGTAGACGTTAACATTCAATATTATTTATTCATTTGGATCTCTCTCTCTCTCTCTCTCTCTCTCTCTCTCCCTCTCTCTCTCTCTCTCTCTCTCTCTCTCTCTCTCTCTCTCTCTCTCTCTCTATATATATATATATATATATATATATATATATATATATATATATATATATATATATATATATATATTTTATCAAATGTCCCCACATAACCGGTTAACAGTTCTCTGTACAGTTATCTGAGGACACGGAAAGTGAATCCGGGAACATGAGACCGTCACCAGATCCAAGGTGACTTCCGGAAATGGGTTCTGGGGACGCAAAAAAACTTTTTTTTTTAGAGAAAAGGGTTAGTTATGTAAGTGATAGTTATTACTGCTCCATCTTCCGTGACTGTAATCATAGTCTCATGGTACGTGACTTTGGCATTTGTTCCGTTGTGCTGTACCTCAATACACAGCAACTGTAGGTTGTCAACGCACACGCACTGCATTCCGCAGGCTTGTTTAGGCAGTCAGTCATTCAGTGAAAGTCAGTGTTGTACAGTCAGATTCATACAGTAGTACGTCAAAGATAGTCATATTACAAGTCAGTGTTGTAAAGTCAGATTGATACAGTAGTACGTCAAAGATATTCATATTAGAAGTCAGTGTTGTAAAGTCAGATTGATACAGTAGTACGTCAAAGATATTCATATTAGAAGTCAGTGTTGTAAAGTCAGATTGATACAGTAGTACGTCAAAGATTTTCATATTAGAAGTCAGTGTTGTAAAGTCAGATACATACAGTAGTACGTCAAACATATTCATATTACAAGTCAGTGTTGTAAAGTCAGATACATACAGTAGTACGTCCAACATATTCATATTACAAGTCAGTGTTGTACAAGAAATCAGTGTTGTACAGGAAGTCAGCCTGTGATGTTCTTGCAGTCAGTCAATTTGGACAGGGAGTCAGTCAGTGTTGCTCAGGAAGTCAGTCAGCGTTGTACAGGAAGTCAGTTTTGCGCAGGAAGTCAGTCATTTTTGTACAGGAAGTCAATGTTATACAGGAAGTCAGTGTTGTACAGGACGTCAGTGTGGCACAGGAAGTCAATCAATGATGTACAGGAAGTCAGTGTTGTGCAGGAAGTCAGTGTTGTACGGAAAGTCAACCGGCGTTGTACAGGAAGACAGCTAGCGAAGTACAGGAAGTCATTGTTGTACAGGAAGTCATTGTTGTACAGGAAGTCATTGACAGTGAGACTAAAGCTGTCCGTAATGATGGTGGTATGATGATGATGATGATGATGATGATGATGATGATGATGATGATGATGATGATGATGATGATGATGATGATGATGATGATGATGACAAATGTACTAATTGTTGGCAATGGTTTTGTTAAATCAGACAGAGTGACCAGGTCGTTGACGGAAGATGGGGCGGCCTCTTTATCCTTTGTACCGTCTTCCCCGATCTTGGCGACTCTTTTTCCTCCTAACAGTCTGCGTCACCGTCGCCATGGTGATTCGCGTCCATTCAGGTGTGTAGTCTAAGACATGGTTCATGATATAGTTTGAGATGGCGTCATGTGAATCAATGCGTCCACTGGCCGTGCATTCATAGTCTTTGATATCATTATGTTAGTGTGTTTGAGATGACGTCTCCTGGTGTATCAGTTTGTAACTTAAAGTTATCGTACAAGGGTCTGACCCCCATTCCACTCCCTTACCTTCCATACAGGCAGCTATGCACCAATGATGATGGTGATGATGGTTTATTGATTTTTACTATTCTTGACCATGAGGATGATGATGATGATGATGATGATGATGATGAAGGATTTTTGATGATGTGATTGATTATCGATGATGATGATTCTTGATGGTAATGATGATGATGATGATGATGATGATGATGATGATGATGATGATGATGATGATGATGATGATGATGATGCTATTTGTGCAAAGGTAAGTGAAATGACTACTGGCTTATACACTGGTAGATATTGACCGTTTATTTAAATCAGATTCAGATATTTTATTGGCAAATGACGCAGGTGCACAAGCAGTTCACTTGGTGGTGAGGTACACACATTTGATACATCACAACAGTTCACTTGGTGGTGAGGTACACACATTTGATACATCACAACAGTTCACTTGGTGGTGAGGTACACACATTTGATACATCACAACAGTTCACTTGGTGGTGAGGTACACACATTTGATACATCACAACAGTTCACTTGGTGGTGAGGTACACACATTTGATACATCACAACAGTTCACTTGGTGGTGAGGTACACACATTTGATACATCACAACAGTTCACTTGGTGGTGAGGTACACACATTTGATACATCACAACAGTTCACTTGGTGGTGAGGTACACACATTTGATACATCACAACAGTTCACTTGGTGGTGAGGTACACACATTTGATACATCACAACAGTTCACTTGGTGGTGAGGTACACACATTTGATACATCACAACAGTTTACTTGGTGGTGAGGTACACACATTTGATACATCACAACAGTTCACTTGGTGGTGAGGTACACACATTTGATACATCACAACAGTTCACTTGGTGGTGAGGTACACACATTTGATACATCACAACAGTTCACTTGGTGGTGAGGTACACACATTTGATACATCACAACAGTTCACTTGGTGGTGAGGTACACACATTTGATACATCACAACAGTTCACTTGGTGGTGAGGTACACACATTTGATACATCACAACAGTTCACTTGGTGGTGAGGTACACACATTTGATACATCACAACAGTTCACTTGGTGGTGAGGTACACACATTTGATACATCACAACAGTTCACTTGGTGGTGAGGTACACACATTTGATACATCACAACAGTTCACTTGGTGGTGAGGTACACACATTTGATACATCACAACAGTTCACTTGGTGGTGAGGTACACACATTTGATACATCACAACAGTTCACTTGGTGGTGAGGTACACACATTTGATACATCACAACAGTTCACTTGGTGGTGAGGTACACACATTTGATACATCACAACAGTTCACTTGGTGGTGAGGTACACACATTTGATACATCACAACAGTTCACTTGGTGGTGAGGTACACACATTTGATACATCACAACAGTTCACTTGGTCGTGAGGTACACACATTTGATACATCACAACAGTTCACTTGGTCGTGAGGTACACACATTTGATACATCACAACAGTTCACTTGGTGGTGAGGTACACACATTTGAAAAATCACAACAGTTCACTTGGTGGTGAGGTACACACATTTGATACATCACAACAGTTCACTTGGTGGTGAGGTACACACATTTGATACATCACAACAGTTCACTTGGTGGTGAGGTACACACATTTGATACATCACAACAGTTCACTTGGTGGTGAGGTACACACATTTGATACATCACAACAGTTCACTTGGTGGTGAGGTACACACATTTGATACATCACAACAGTTCACTTGGTGGTGAGGTACACACATTTGATACATCACAACAGTTCACTTGGTGGTGAGGTACACACATTTGATACATCACAACAGTTCACTTGGTGGTGAGGTACACACATTTGATACATCAAAACAGTTCACTTGGTGCTGAGGTACACACATTTGATACATCAAAACACAGTCAACACACATAACGTTAATATGGCAACATTATCTTGTTAAGATCAAAACAATAAAAGACAGGCAACGGAACAGAGGAAAAAGCAAAATTGTACACTACGCCGACACGTTAATACCAACCAAACAAGGAGAGTGTGATACCAACACACATGCCACATACAGCATTTGATCGACAACTACAGTGTGATACCAACACGCATGCCACATGGAGCAATTGATCAACAATTACAGTGTGATACCAACACACATGCCACATACAGCAATTGATCAACAACTACACGCATACCCCTTCATACACAACACTGCCCACAACAGCCACACATCAACATCTACAGAAAGATTGAACATGACATAGTCATTCAATTCACATGTACATACTACTACTACTACTACTACTACTACTACTACTACTACTACTACTACTACTACTACTACTACTACTACTACTACTACTACTACTACTACTACTAATAATAATAATAACAATAATAATAACAACAATAATAGTAATACCAGCGACAAAATTGACAATGAACATGCAATTTAAAAATAGACAGTTATAAATAATGACATCGCCAATTTTTCTTTATAATACTTTCAGGTGCGCATCTCCAGGTGAAAGCAAAGTAAGTTTACCTCAGTATTTCTTTATTTTTTATTTAATCAATCTTATATAGCGCTTTTCCAGCTCAAGAGCTGCTCAAGGCGCTGGCCAATACAGGATCCAACTCCTGTGGCGCCCACTTGCAGCCTTTGGGCGCATAGCGCGATGCACAGGCCACTGTCTGTCTGTCTCTGTCTCTTTGTCTGTCTCTCAGTCTCTCTTTGTCTGTCTCTGTCTCTTTGTCTGTCTCTCTGTCTCTTTGTCTCTGTCTCTCTCTGTCCCTCTCTCTCTTTGTCTGCCTCTGTCTCTGTCTCTCTCTCTTTGTCTCTCTCTCTGTCTCTCTCTCTCTCTGTCTCTCTCTCCCTGTCTCTCTTTCTGTCTCTCTCTCTGTCTGTCTCTCTTTCTGTCTCTCTGTGTCTCTCTCTCTCCCTCTCTGTCTCCCTCTCTCTCTCTGTCTCTCTCCGTCTGTCTCTCTGTCTCTGTCTCTGTCTCTCTCTGTCTCTGTCTCTCTCTCTCTCTCTCTCTCTCTCTCTCTCTCTCTCTCTCCTGTTCCCCGTGGTTGGCATAAAAGGTGTCATCATCTTGTACTTATTCATTCATGCATTGTGTTTGTTTATTGATTGATTTATTCAGTTGCTTGTTTGCGTGTTTGTTTATTGATGTAATCATTTCTTTGTTGGTCTCTTTGTTTACGACGTCCGCTCAAGGTGTGTTGTGTTGATTCCGTAGTTAGGTTTTAGATGAGCGTGACTGTAGCAGTGTTATTAGTTCTTTGTCTTACTGAGTCTTAGTTTTTATTGTTCATGCACGTCACTTGTCTTACTGAGACTTAGGTTTTATTGTTCATGCACGTCACTTGTCTTACTGAGACTTAGTTTTTATTGTTCATGCACGTCACTTGTCTTACTGAGACTTAAGTTTTATTGTTCATGCACGTCACTTGTCTTACCGAGACTTAGTTTTTATTGTTCATGCACGTCACTTGTCTTACTGAGTCTTAGTTTTTATTGTTCATGCACGTCACTTGTCTTACTGAGTCTTAGTTTTTATTGTTCATGCACGTCACTTGTCTTACTGAGTCTTAGTTTTTATTGTTCATGCACGTCACTTGTCTTACTGAGACTTAGGTTTTATTGTTCATGCACGTCACTTGTCTTACTGAGACTTAGGTTTTATTGTTCATGCACGTCACTTGTCTTACTGAGACTTAGGTTTTATTGTTCATGCAGGTCTTTTGTCTTACTGAGACTTAGGTTGTATTGTTCATGCACGTCACTTGTCTTACTGAGGCTTAGGTTTTATTGTTCATGCACGTCACTTGTCGTACTAAGACTTAGGTTTTATTGTTCATGCACGTCACTTGTCTTACTGAGACTTAGGTTTTATTGTTCATGCACGTCACTTGTCTTACTGAGACTTGGTTTTTATTGTTCATGCACGTCACTTGTATTACTGAGACTTAGGTTTTATTGTTCATGCACGTCACTTGTCTTACTGAGACTTAGGTTTTATTGTTCATGCACGTCACTTGTCTTACTGAGACTTAGGTTTTATTGTTCATGCACGTCACTTGTCTTACTGAGACTTAGGTTTTATTGTTCATGCACGTCACTTGTATTACTGAGACTTAGGTTTTATTGTTCATGCACGTCACTTGTCTTACTGAGACTTAGGTTTTATTGTTCATGCACGCCACTTGTATTACTGAGTCTTAGGTTTTATTGTTCATGCACGTCACTTGTATTACTGAGTCTTAGGTTTTATTGTTCATGCACGTCACTTGTCTTACGGAGACTTAGGTTTTATTGTTCATGCACGTCACTTGTCTTACTGAGACTTAGGTTTTATTGTTCATGCACGTCACTTGTCTTACTGAGACTTAGGTTTTATTGTTCATGCAGGTCTTTTGTCTTACTGAGACTTAGGTTGTATTGTTCATGCACGTCACTTGTCTTACTGAGACTTAGGTTTTATTGTTCAGGCACGTCACTTCTATACACTTTACAATTATCTATGAACAAAAAATGAAATGTGACGTTTACTGTCAATAGTTAACTGTGACGTTGTACTGTCAGCAGTTGATCACGAAGTGTTACTGTAAACAGTTAACAACGACGTATTGTGGCAGCACTTGTAACTATGCCGTGTTGCTATTAACTGTGACCTGTTATTGTCAACAATTAACAATGACGCGTTATTGTGAACATTAAACCGTGACGTGTTACTGCCATAACGTGTTACTGTTAACAGTTAACATGACGCGGTTCTGTCGACAGTTAACAATGACGTATTACTGTTAACAGCTAACAATTACGTCTTATTGTCAACAGGCGACTAGGATTGGAGGACTTGGAGAGGATTCTGGAAGCGAGGATTCGACAACAAGGACAGGAATCGGGCTACAAGCAGCTGGTATCCAGATCGCCACAAGACGTGCTGGAGGAGTCTCAGAGACTCCGTATGAAGCTCTTGAAGGAGGCAGAGGAGGACCGCAAAGAGGAGGAGTGGTTGAGACAAGCAGAGGAGGACAGGCTGGGGAGCGAAGAGGAAAACTTAGTGAGAAAAGAATCGGAAGAGAGAAGGAACGAGGAAAAGATGCAACAACAGTGGGAAGCCAGTTGGCGTGAAATGGAACAAGCGGCCTCCAAGCTGAACGTGTACGAACAACGGGCCAACCAACAACAGCAGTCGGTCAAGGAGACCGAGCACAAACCATCGGAGACACGCCACCGCGACGTCAAGGGAGAGAAGCCAAAAGGAAACAGTATCATCAGCGCAGAAAATGTTCATAGTAACGCTAGCCCAAAAGAAGAAAAGAGCCAAATCAAGGGAGAAAATCAGCGACAACTTGCCAACAGTGCCCAGCATATTCAAAACAACACCAGTTCGGAGGAACAGAAAAGTGAAATTAAGAGAAGCAACAGTGATATGATCGGAATGGGTGAAATCAAGGGAAGCAACAATGATGTGATCGGAATGGGTGAAAACAAGGGAGAGAATCAAGAAGCAATCCAGAGCGAAGCAGAAGATGTGAACAGCGTCGCTGAAGCTGACGACGGTAATGGTGACCTTCAGGGGAAGCTACTTGAGAACGAAGCACAGGCAGCCAATAACAGCAGGGGGAAACTGCCACAAAATGACTCGATTTCTCAGCAACAAAACCAGCAACAGCAGCCACTACATCAGGTGCAGCCACCAGGGCAACCCCGTCAGCAAAACCAGGTACAGCAACAACGAGAGCAACAAAAGCAGCCTCAGCAACAGACAATCCTTCAGCGGCATCAGGCACAGCCACAACGACAACAAAAACAGGCACAGCAGGCAAAGGAGCAAATACAAAATCAAGTATCGCAGGCACAGGATATTCTAAATCAACAACAACAGGCACAAGAAAAGTTAAAACAACAGCAACAGGCACATGAGCAGGTTAAACAACAACAACAACAACAACAAAAGCAAGCACAGCCACAACCAAGTCAAGCGAAGGAGCCACAGGTTCAAAAGCAAAGCCAGGAGAAACAAAAACTATTACAGCAACAACTTCAACAACAAAAGCAGCCACAACAGGCACAGACTTCTAAACAGCCAAAGCAGCAGCTGCAACAACAACAACAACAGCAGCCACCACCACAACAACAGCAAAAACAGCAACAGCAGCAGCAACAACAACGGCAAATGGAATTACAGCAACAACCAAAGCGGAGAGCGCTGGGCAGGAGGGGCAAAGGGAAACTGCTGGAAACGGAGAGACGGATGGAAGGCAGACGACAGGCAGCCCAGAGATACTGCCAGCGTGTGCAGCAAGAGGGTGGGCACGCACACATCTATAACAAAACGTAAGTGTCTGTTCATTACAAGTTCTAACAACTTCAATTACGTTTATAGTAACATGCCATGTGTTGTTGTTGTTGTTGTTGTTTGTGGTGGTGGTGGTGGTGCTGCTGCTGTTGTTGTTGTTCGGCTTTTTGAATGTGCCGAACAAGGGTTATCAAAATTCAAGGGAAAGAACTGTTCAGACTTGATGTATTGTTTATTTTCTTATTGAATTGTAACCTGCGAGCAACCGTAAGGCAAATTTTGCATTTCCCAACAAACACGATATTAAGTAACAGTTAGGACTATATTACATATTAAAGAATATATCATATATTAAAGACTATATCTAACAGCAAAGGATTTAATTATTACAGACGGTGTAAGTGCACGATAGGCTTTAGCAGCAAAGACTTTATATTAAACGTCATTGGTGGAAAGAGTTAAGGAATTCACACCTCAGTGAGGTGTGGCTGAAGATTGCACAACGTCAATGCTGATAACAGTAGGCTGAAGATTGCACAGCGTCATTGCTAATACAAGTAGACTGAAGATTGCACAACGTCAATGCTGATAACAGTAGACTGAAGATTGCACAACGTCAGTGCTGATAACAGTAGGTTGAAGATTGCACAACGTCAATGCTGATAACAGTAGACTACAGATTGCACAGCGTCATTGCTGATAACAGTAGGCTGAAGATTGCACAACGTCAATGCTGATAACAGTAGACTGAAGATTGCACAACGTCAGTGCTGATAACAGTAGGCTGAAGATTGCACAACGTCAGTGCTGATAACAGTAGGCTGAAGATTGCACAACGTCAATGCTGATAACAGTAGGCTGAAGATTGCATAACGTCAATGCTGATAACAGTAGGCTGAAGATTGCACAACGTCAGTGCTGATACAAGTAGGCTGAAGATTGCACAACGTCAGTGCTGATAACAGTAGGCTGAAGATTGCACAGCGTCATTGCTGATACAAGTAGACTGAAGATTGCACAAGTCATTGCTAATAAAAGTAGACTGAAGATTGCACAACGTCATTGCTAATAAAAGTAGACTGAAGATAGCACAGCGTCATTGCTGATAACAGTAGACTGAAGATTGCACAACGTCAATGCTGATAACAGTAGACTGAAGATAGCACAACGTCAGTGCTGATAACAGTAGACTGAAGATTGCACAACGTCAATGCTGATAAAAGTAGACTGAAGATTGCACAAAGTCATTGCTGATAACAATAGACTGAAAATTGCAAAACGTCATTGCTTATAACAGTAGACTGAAGATTGCACAGCGTCATTGCTGATACAAGTAGACTGAAGATTGCACAAGTCGTTGCTGATAAAAGTAGACTGAAGATTGCAAAACGTCATTGTTGATAACAGTAGACTGAAGATTGCAAAACGTCATTGTTGGTAACAGTAGACTGAAGATTGCACAACGTCAATGCTGATAACAGTGGTCTGAAGATTGCACAACGTCATTGCTGATAACAGTAGACTGATGATTGCACAACGTCATTGCTAATAACAATACACTGAAGATTGGACAACGTCAATGCTGATAACAGTAGTCTGAAGATTGCACAAACTTGGCGGAAAAAGTCTGCGCAACCCCATGCCCGCGGAGAGCGCTCTTTAGCGGTCTCGAAAGGTCGTTTGCGAATAGAAAAAGAAGATTGCACAACGTCTTTGCTGATAACAGAGCAATTGACAGCTGAATGTGACTGACGATTGCAATTTGTCAGGCTATGCCCGCTGGTCTCTGACCATCCGCCATCTCAGTTCTGTTCCGTGGCCAAGATTGGCTCCACCTTCTTCGCGCGTTTCTACAAAGTGCTGAGAGACGTGCAGACCTTTGGGGCAGCCCTCGCTTCACCTTTCACCGTGCCTTTAACCCAAGTTGACACTTACAGGTACTTTGGCTCTTTTACCTGTTGAAACTTACAAGTAGTTTGACTTTTATAGGTAGGTGGATTCTTACAGGTACGTTGTAACTGTTGACTCTTACAGGTAGGTGGATTCTTACAGGTACTTTGTAACTGTTGACTCTTACAGATATTTTGACACTTTACGGGTCCCTAGACCCTTGCACCTGTTGACTCTTGTAGGTTGCGTGTTAAAGAGAGGATGACTGGTTACCCCCGTTGGGGTGCCGGGGGTTTCAGTATAAATAGTATCCCCACTTTCTGGAAATTTAGTGCTTTAAATTCCCACTGTCGCTGTCTTTCTCATTTGCTCTTTCTCATTCCTGCTCTGTTCTATCAATCTGCTATACTATCGTCTTCTTCGCTAGACCAGTCTCCTACCTTTTTTCTTGAAAACTCTTCCGGGACAAGACTCCTTATTTGTGTATGAGGTCTGTTGGATCAGCTTGGGAATATTGGACGCTTTTTGCCAGGTGGTCACTAGGGCTTCCTATGATGTTATTATTTAGCAATGTAGGCATTTTATATGTATGTGTTTTGTTGATAATTTATAATGATGTTTGTATTCTATTTTGTTTTTGTAAACGGGGGTTCGATAAGTTGGGGTGAAGCCTCAGCCGTCCCCTGAGTGGGATTTCCTTTATTGTAAAGTGACTGGCTGGTGGAGGGCATTCATTTTACCCACTAGGGTTGTTTCAGCAGATCTTTTATGCTGATTGGGGGTTGTCCGGTCCTGATTTGGCTCGGAAGAGTCCGCTGGACCTAAAGCAACAATTATGTAATGTAATGTAATGACTCTTACAGGTTTGTCCCACCGCCGTAGCTCAGTTGGTAGAGCGTTCGCCTGGCACACCGATGATCCAGGTTCGAATCCCGTAGTGGGCGATATAAAATGTGGCCATTTTCACTGTCCATTTTAGCAGAATGATTGCTCTGGTGGTTCAGTATTGATTCAGATCCCTACCCCACTTTCCCTGGGATATTATTATTATTATTATTATTATTATTATTATTATTATTATTATTATTATTATTATTATTATTATTATTTATAAACTAATAATAATAATAATAATAATAATAATAATAATAATAATAATAATAATAATACATAAGTTAAAATTAAAAAGAAAAATATCCATATTGTAGTGTAAAAAAAAAAAATAAAAAAAAGGCTTGCGGGAGAATTGAACAGGGGCCGTCTGCACGGTAGGCGAATGTCTTACTAAGTGAGCTA
The DNA here is from genome assembly GCA_036898135.1 of Oncomelania hupensis. Lineage (NCBI taxonomy): Eukaryota > Metazoa > Mollusca > Gastropoda > Littorinimorpha > Pomatiopsidae > Oncomelania > Oncomelania hupensis. The sequence continues at coordinate 60,508,473 of CM072523.1, read as the reverse complement.
CCAAGGCTTCGTATAAATACCATCAATTTTTTGGTCTATATGGGAAAACATGCTGAAACCTCGATTCGATTTTTAATGGAAGCGCGCGGAATGAGGCTATTGCAGTTTGTGGACATTTTGTTTATTTATTTATTACAGAAACGGTTAAACGTTCGGTAAGGAAATGTCGGCTATAACGATTTCGCGGGTTTTGAGCGCACAGCAGGCCGATCCGCAGCACCCAGCAACTGCCCAGATCAGCGTCCATACCGGACAAACTTTACAGTAGAGGCGAAGAAGGACTTCCGGCTAAGCAATTTATATATATAGATAGTATTGTTGTGTCGTCAGTGCGATTGACAGTAACTTTCACTTTCAGCCAACCACTTTGATTGGTTGTTGTGCAGTCAACATGTGTTGCGCCATTTTACAAGCGCTCGCTTATGGCAAAAGGTTCTCCAGAAGCAAAAAATAGTTCGTGGCGAGCAAAAGAAGCGTTTTGTGACGCTTTTATTTCTAGACAACTCGGGGCTGGTTTACTTTTAGAACGATCGCTTCTGCGCCTGCGCGACATTAGCTCCTGTTTACTATTTTGACACAATTTATTTCTGAACTTTGACAGTGATAATCGTCTGCCTGTCGACACGCGGGGTAGCTCAGTTGTTAGAACGGCGAGCTCGTGTTACAAAGGTTGCGGGTTCCATTCCCGGTGGCCCGGACATAAACTTGGGCTATGAGCACTGGCCATCGTACTGTTGCTTTAAGTGTGATGGTTGTTTCAGTGTATAGTTTTCCCTTCTTCCCAATCCCCGGTAGCGTAGGCTTGTGCTCAGTCCTGTGAGCGTCTGACTCTGGATCGGCCAGCGCCTTGAGCAGCTCTTAAGAATACAGTAAATAAATAAGTTGTCGCTCAAAGGCCAAAAATAGACATTATTCGTCGCAAGATACGGGTGTCGCTCAAAGGCCAAAAATAGACATATTTCGTCGCAAGCTACGGGTGTCGCTCAAAGGCCAAAAATAGACATTATTCGTCGCAAGATACGGGTGTCGCTCAAAGGCCAAAAATAGACATATTTCGTCGCAAGCTACGGGTGTCGCTCAAAGGCCAAAAATAGACATTATTCGTCGCAAGATACGGGTGTCGCTCAAAGGCCAAAAATAGACATATTTCGTCGCAAGCTACGGGTGTCGCTCAAAGGCCAAAAATAGACATTATTCGTCGCAAGATACGGGTGTCGCTCAAAGGCCAAAAATAGACATATTTCGTCGCAAGCTACGGGTGTCGCTCAAAGGCCAAAAATAGACATTATTCGTCGCAAGCTACGGGTGTCGCTCAAAGGCCAAAAATAGACATTATTCGTCGCAAGCTACGGGTGTCGCTCAAAGGCCAAAAATAGACATTATTCGTCGCAAGCTACGGGTGTCGCTCAAAGGCCAAAAATAGACATTATTCGTCGCAAGCTACGGGTGTCGCTCAAAGGCCAAAAATAGACATTATTCGTCGCAAGCTACGGGTGTCGCTCAGAGGCCGAAAATAGACATTATTCGTCGCAAGCTACGGGTGTCGCTCAGAGGCCGAAAATAGACATTATTCGTCGCAAGCTACGGGTGTCGCTCAGAGGCCGAAAATAGACATTATTCGTCGCAAGCTACGGTACGTCAAGTGATAGGATATCCCGGGATTTTCCCGTCAAGCGAGCGAAGAAAAAAAATTATTTTCGTTAATCACAAAAATGTGTGTGTGTGGGGGGGGGGGGGGGTGGTGTGTGCGTGGGCGTGTGAGTGTGTGTGTGTGGCTAGGTAGAAACGCCTTTATTCTGACATACACTTGAACCTCTACGTAGGTATACTTTCTTTTGACGGACCCTGTTGTTTTGACGTCAAAACAGTGTTCCGTTAGGGTTAGGTCTGTGTTAAGCTTAGGGTTAGGTTAAGGGTTAGGGTTAGGGTTAACTTCAAAAAATGGACAAATGTGTAAAAATGTCAAAGTAACGTATGTAGAGTTTCATGAAGGTCATCACAACGGCGTTTCTACACGGTTGTGTGTGTGTGTGTTTGTGCATGTGTGTGTGTGTGCGTGCATGCGTGTGCGTGCGTGTGTGTGTGTGTGTAAAACGGCAGAAGAATAAGCTTACACCCATAAGTTGTGGCATCGCCAACGTCTGTCTGCTAAACAGACTGAAAGCACAGTGTCATCACCACCATCCCCAAGAAGAACGGCGACCCTACGGTGGTGGATGCCTGGCGGCCAATCTCCCCCTCCCCGTCTCTCATTATTTCCTACAAGACCCTCAAATGTGCGGATCGTTGAGACAGGGAGACTATCCAAGCACCAGAAGATAGCATTGGATAGCTTGTGGTCTACTGCCTCTCGGTCTGTTCTGCCCTGCCAGTCTTTCTGTTTCCACTGGCTGCAGAAATCGGTCAGCTGGGCCTGCTTACACAAACTATACGCAGCCTTAACATCAGACGTAGATGTATTCTTTCGTTGTCAGTCTTCAAGATCAGGGTGTGGTCGAGTGGGCGATGTTCTAGGAGTATGACATCTCGCCGAGTGGGCGATGTTCTAGGAGTACGACATCTCGCCGAGTGGGCGATGTTCTAGGAGTACGACATCTCGCCGAGTGGGCGATGTTCTAGGAGTACGACATCTTGCTCGCACAGCTCGTTGAGATGTACCCAGTCAGACATCGCCCACGGGTTACTTTGGAGTGATTTAGGAGGTTACCCCCCTATTCTAGTAACGTGTCGTTGTCGTGTGCTGGGTCCTCCGGCATCTTCCTCTTTTGCCTGTGCAAGGCGATGGAGCAGCGTGTTGTCTCTCTGACTTGACCGTCGTCGCTGTGGATGACAGCAAGCTTGAAGGAGAGGTGCTAAACACTATACATGGCCCAGTGGTTGAGGACTCCTAGCCGTCCTTGTGGTCGTGGACTGGGTAGAGCTGGTGTTGAGCCAAGCCCTGACGCATGTTACTATACTGCCCTCCATGTCCTTTAGGTTCTTCACAATGAAGGTGAGATTGGTGAAGAAAAAGTTCAACCTGGAGCACGACATGGTGTTAATGGCCTGAGGTTTGGCTACAACAGGGAGTGGGGAGGCGTCGATCTTGTCCATTGTAGCCTTGAATTCAACAACAACTTCAGCTTGCTGAAGAAACGCGTTGTTGATGATGTTGATGTTGTAACCCAGGTAAATATAGCATTGGTCACGTCATCCATGGTCAGCGGCTCGCCCTGGTTGTACAGTGTCGTTTCGCCGGTTCTTGCACCAGTCACAGCCAGAGCGCTTGCCATGTAAGATGCCGCACTTCCTGCTCTTCACGAAAACATGCTTTGTATAATAATGCTCCGTCGAACATTGTGAATAAATTGTCCAAATGTGTGTACGTTTGTATGTAGAAGGAAAATGAACGTTAATCGAGGTTATCATTGCAGGTGTTTCACAAAAATCGCATCTACTCCAAGTGACCCACTCTCCGACCCCCTGTTGACCGCCACCTTCGTCAGAGACCCGTTCTCCAGGTAGGGCTGAACAATTCACAACACATGATATGGAGCAAGCATGACACAGTCCATGACACGTAATACACCATGCACTGTTTACAATCAGACCACAGAATGTGGGCCTATTCAGTCATGTGATAACAGCCAACATTGCACATCAAAACTACTCCCATATTGGTAAACAGACACACCACATTCAAAACCCTCCATATTGGTAAACAGACACACAACATTCAAAACCCTCCATTTTATCAACTCGTGTATTTATTCATTCATTTATTTATGTTTAAAGCGAATTTTTTTTTAATGTACACGTTTTTCTATTTTTGGAGAGGAAAGATGATGATGATGATGATGATGATGATGATGATGATGATGATGATGATGACGATGATGACGATGACGACGATGATGATGATGATGATGATGATGATGATGATGATGATGATGATGATTGATGATGATGATGGTGGTGGTGGTGGTGGTGGTGGTGGTGTGAGTGTGGATGCTTGTGTGTGTTTGTGTGACCATAAAACAAGGTGTACTTGTTCCTCAGTGTGGTTTGTTGTAAAACAACGTGTAATTGTTCCTCTGCGTGTTTGCCTATTAAACAGTATGTACTTCTTGTGTGTTTGCCTATTAAACTATGGAAGGCGGAATGCGCCCAAATGCACAAGCAATTGCACGCCCATCTAGTAGCTCATTAGTCGAGAACTGTCACGCCAAACTGCGCACACGCATTTGCACTCGCCATTGCACACCCATTTATCTACGAGTAGATAGGTAAGTCCAGCCACTTGATAACAGTAAATATCACACATTTATTTCCTCTACTTTATATACGATCTTCGAAGTACTATACTAACTTAAAAGTTCAATTGTTTCTTGGACTGGTTCGCTTTTGAGAGTTCTAGGCAGTTACTTTATCTTCATCGGGCACTGGATACTTTCTGCCCTAATGGTCAGAGTTCTTGAAGAGTGGACTACTGTGGTCCGTTAATACAGTTTTAGTGCACTGTTTCGAGGGGCACGTAACTGTGAGGTTGAAGCGCTGCGTTGTGGTTGCTTCCTTGATATACTGTGTTGGGGTGGAGTCTTCTCCTTGTGGCTTAGACTGGTGGGCTCTCTTAGCTCAGTGCTGTAGATGCCTCGGCAGCCAACGTTCAGCGACGACTTGTTCTTGTTTGTCGCCTTGTTGGGCTCACGATACAATGCCTGCTCGTCTGTAACATATGAGACGAAATTCTGCACAACCCTGTATAATAGGTGTGTGCAGAGCGTCTCACTGAAGGCCGAAGTAGCCCTCAGTGATTAGCTCCACATCTCTATATATAAGCGACGGACATTCTGCTAAGTCCGTGGTCCACTGAAATCTCCACTCTAATTTCCTATACATATATACATACAAAACATGGCTAACTATACACATGGGCGGTGCTTGCCAAAGATCACAGTGGCGGCATCTGTCACAGCTGAGTTGAAGGCGGTGATCATGGTGTTGACATCTACGTACACCAGCCCCCAAAATGAGCAGTGGTGCAAATTTCCCTCCAATTGTGGCTTAAAATATTTCTGCCACCTCCGGGTCTTGCAGTTTGTCCAGATCGAACTTCAGTCCAGTGCACTTTGCTGTGTTTACTCTGTTCAAATGGAGCCGGAAGGACACCATCACGAGATCGTGGTCACTTCCGATGTCTGCTCCAGGAAAGTGCGTGTCCTGCCAAAGACGACTGATCCGGTATAAAATGAATGTTTTTTTATCATGTGGTGTGTCTTGGACAAGAAAGACCTGGCAGGGCCCAATCTTCTCCAGGCTGTTAACAATAGCCGAAATCCACGAATACAGTGTGGTTCGCATTGGCCCCGATCACATGGTCGTGGAACCTGTAATAACGTGAGGTTCCCCCGCCCTGGCCGGTGACTTCTGTGTAGAAGACTCTCGTCTAGTGATGCCGTGCTGACATCACCCCTTTTAGTCGCCTCTTACGTTGGGTCTATTCTGTTCTGTGCCCGAACCCACAGGGCTTTAAATTGACAACTAATTTACAATGTAACTCTCGCCAATCACGACCTCCACTGCTCCAACCCTCCTCTCTCTCCCCAAAATTAATTAAAAATGTTATAATACTGTTATTTGGTTTGCCTGTAAATAATATGGGAATTATCTCTCATCGCGCGCACAGCGTACGATAGCTATTCGCGTTTTCCGATGCTTTCTCTGTTCCATGTTTTGTAATTCCTCTTCATTAACATCCGGCGTACAGTTTGGCGCGTAATTGCGCTTGTGCAGTTTGGCGTGTAAGTTTTGACCAGCCAGCTACCAAATGCGCGTGCAATTGCGTGAGCATTTGCGCTGGCGCTGTTTGGCGTGGGCTACTAGATGGGCGTGCATTTGCACGCGCATTTGACGCTTTCGGCGTTCCATATTAAACAGCGTGTGTTTGGCAGGGTGTTTTCAGCCTACGTGGACAAGCTGTTGTCTCCAAACCCCATCTACTGGAACAAGTGGGGCAAGCCGGCTATGCTGCTGGACGGAGTGCCGGATGGAAACATCAGCTGTGGACAGCAGGTCACCTTCCGACAGTTCCTGCGTTACTGCAGTGTGGAACTTCACAGGTTATCTCCCTTAACTTTGTCCTGCTAATGTATGTGTGTCTTGAGAGGGAGCGAGGGTGGTGATGGAAGTGTCAGCATGTGTCTGTGGTTCTCTCCCTTGGCTACTATCAAGTCTTTGTTTGGTTGACGTTATTTGGGTCTGTCTTGGTTTGGTTTGAATGTAAAAGAACAGACTGGAAGACTGTTTATTTATTTAAAATTATTTTATCACTTTTATAGAGCGCTTTTCCCAGCTCAAGGCGCTGGTCGATACAGGATCGAACTCAAACCGCCCTAGGCACCCACCTGCAAACTTTGGACGCTCAGACGACTGAGTACAATCCTGGCCACAAGGGATGGGGAGAAGGGACCTAGTGCGTACTGGGTGGATTTGTGTAGCCGGCACTCGTCCATCGGTCCATGCCATGGAATGCCTGCGTGCACAAACTAGACCTCGGTTTAAACTCCCATCTGTAGGTCTAATTAAGAGCTAAATAATATCTGTCTGTCTGTCTGTCTGTCTCTCTCTCTGTCTCTCTCTCTCTCTCTCTCTCTCTCTCGCTCGCTCACTCGCTCTCTTGAACAGGACTTTTTTTTGGTTTCAGGCTAGACAACCACGTAGCCCTCATGGTTGACATTTGCGATCCTTGTTTATCTCCATCTGCCGCGGGAGGAACGTTTGACGTCATCGGCAACATGGAGACCTTTACACGCGACTTCGACTACCTGCTGGCGCTCCTCAACGTCACGTTTCAGACTGAAGTCAACCTCTCGCGCGAGACCAAGCTAGATGCCATCTATGATTCCATACAAGGTAGGTCACACGTGTTTAACTAGCAGGAAAACCTTTTCTTTGTTGGATTGAACTGACACACCACACTTTGGTCAAGGAATTGACTGGAGTTACAGCTGGCTTGCGCTTGAACGACTTGAGTTTAGGCCTTATTTGAGCTATTGAGTTTAGGCCTGATTTGAGCTATTGAGTTTAGGCCTGATTTGAGCTATTGAGTTTAGGCCTGATTTGAGCTATTGAGTTTAGGCCTGATTTGAGCTATTGAGTTTAGGCCTGATTTGAGTACTAGAACTTTTAAAATATAGCTATTGAGTTTAGGCCTTATTTGAGCTATTGAGTTTAGGCCTGATTTGAGGTATTGAGTTTAGGCCTGATTTGAGCTATTGAGTTTAGGCCTGATTTGAGCTATTGAGTTTAGGCCTTATTTGAGCTATTGAGTTTAGGCCTGATTTGAGGTATTGAGTTTAGGCCTTATTTGAGGTATTGAGTTTAGGCCTTATTTGAGGTATTGAGTTTAGGCCTTATTTGAGGTATTGAGTTTAGGCCTTATTTGAGGTATTGAGTTTAGGCCTTATTTGAGGTATTGAGTTTAGGCCTTATTTGAGGTATTGAGTTTAGGCCTGATTTGAGGTATTGAGTTTAGGCCTGATTTGAGGTATTGAGTTTAGGCCTGATTTGAGGTATTGAGTTTAGGCCTTATTTGAGGTATTGAGTTTAGGCCTGATTTGAGCTATTGAGTTTAGGCCTTATTTGAGGTATTGAGTAGTCGTTAGAGCGAGCTGGTCAGTCAATAGCAACAATTGCGTCAGCACGCCGGAGATCGGGCGGAGAATCTGGAGAAAGCTGCAGATCCGGGGACTTATCTCAAGCCGCATCAACTACCCCCTGGGCTCCAGAGATGTGAACAACATCACTGTGGATCAGTTCTACCACATGGCGGTGGACGCCCATAACAAGTCGACGGACAAGACGGAGTTGAACAAACAGAAGGAGCAGTCTTTTGTGGAAGCCTTCAGGTGAGATGGGCCTACCTGTATGTGTTCATTGTCGCACCCCTCCATTTCTGTGCCCACTACACACGCGCGCAGGTAGACAAAAGTACTGACGTGCAGGCGTTGGTACAGGTGTGCTGATAGGGACGCTGAAGCTTGCGTACACATGCACATTCATCTACACGTGTACCTGCCAACAGTACATTACATTACATGATTATTGCGGACTCTTCCGAACCAAATCAGGACCGGACAACCCCTGATCCGCATAAAAGATCTGCTGAAACAACCCTAGTGGTAAAACTGAAAGCTCTCCACCAGCCAGTCACTTTACAATAAAGACATCCTACGCAAGGGACTCTAATTTATCGAACCCCCGTTTACCAAAACAAAATAGAATACAAACATCATTATAAATTATCAACAAAACACATACATGTAAAATGCCTACATTGCTAAATAATAACATCATAGGAAGCCCTAGTGACCACCTGGCAGAAAGCGTTCAATATTCCCAAGCTGATCCAACAGACCTAAGGAGTCTTGTCCCGGAAGAGTTTTCAATTAAAAAAAAAAAGGTGATTGGTCTAACGAAGAAGACGATAGTATAGCAGATTGATAGAACAGAGCAGGCATGAGAAAGACAGCGACAGTGGGAATTTAAAGCACTAAATTTCCAGAAAGTGGGAAAACTATTTATACTGAAACCTCCGGCACCCCAACGGGGATCCTTCCAACAGTAAGCTGAAACATACAGCGTCACATTGTTTAAAACCAATGACCAGTACCTGTATAGCACTATGTATTCACAGTGTGATGACTGTTGACACCACCACATCGTCCACACGAAGACTAAATCCAACCCTACCACAACCTTTAGTCACGCTGGACCTTTTTCACAGCCTAGCCAAGTCTCACTCGCTGATTTTTTTCCCCCAGCGCACCGAGCATGCTTACTTGGCCTGGATGGAATCGCACTATACAAGTGTTCATCATCATCATCATCATCATCATCATCATCATCATTTATTTCTTCGGATTCTATGTAGAGACGTGACGCCATTTTATCTTTACATGGACTCCCTCTTTTCCCTACGGGGGCAATTGCTGCATCACCTAGTGATAATTGATCATACTTTTTCCTACAGGGGCAGATACTGCTTCAGCTGATGATCATTGATCCAGCGGTTGAGTGACAAAATGGCCAACCTTAAACGTGTTTTAATTTTGTGTGTTACCAAAATAACATAAGTGTCTAAAGATGTTGGTGTGGTGTTGTGGACAGGTCTGTGTCAATGGACGACATCAAGCAGTTTGTGAGGGTGTACCACCAAGATTTCCAAGCCTTTGGATACCCCATGGCACCCACCACCGTCTTTGACAGGAAGACTCCCTTGTTTGACACACACTCTCTCAACTTTGACAAGCCATGGGATGTTTCTGGCGTCAAAGCGTGACGTGTGTCGTCAAGGAGTCCTGGACTAAGTTGCATGGCGTGAGTCGTGAGGTGGACTATGATGCAGGATGTATGTCGAAAAATGAACTATAATGTATGACGTGTGTGGTCAAGTGGACTATGATGTATGACTGGTGTCGTCAAGTGGACTATGATGTATGACGTGTGTGGTCAAGTGGACTATGATGTATGACGTGTGTCGTAAAGTGGACTATGATGTATGACGTGTGTGGTCAAGTGGACTATGATGTATGACGTGTGTGGTCAAGTGGACTATAATGTATGACGTGTGTGGTCAAGTGGACTATGATGTATGACTGGTGTCGTCAAGTGGACTATGATGTATGACGTGTGTGGTCAAGTGGACTATGATGTATGACGTGTGTGGTCAAGTGGACTATGATGTATGACGTGTGTGGTCAAGTGGACTATGATGTATGACGTGTGTGGTCAAGCGGACTATGATGTATGACGTGTGTGGTCAAGTGGACTATGATGTATGACGTGTGTGGTCAAGTGGACTATGATGTATGACGTGTGTGGTCAAGTGGACTATGATGTATGACGTGTGTGGTCAAGTGGACTATGATGTATGACGTGTGTGGTCAAGTGGACTATGATGTATGACGTGTGTTGTCAAGTGGACTATGATGTATGACGTGTGTGGTCAAGTGGACTATGATGTATGACATGTGTCGTAAAGTGGACTATGATGTATGACGTGTGTCGTAAAGTGGACTAAGATGTATGACGTATGTCGTCAAGTGGACTATGATGTATGACGTGTGTGGTCAAGTGGACTATGATGTATGACGTGTGTCGTAAAGTGGACTATGATGTATGACGTGTGTCGTCAAGTGGACTATGATGTATGACGTGTGTGGTCAAGTGGACTATGATGTATGACGTGTGTGGTCAAGTGGACTAAGATGTATGACGTGTGTGGTCAAGTGGACTATGATGTCTGACGTTTGTCGTTAAGGAATCCTGAACTATGATGCACGACGTTTGTCGTAAAGGGGTCATGAAGTATGAAGCAGGACTTTTGTCGTAAAGGATTCCTGATGTGTGACATAAGGGGTCATGTACTACGAAGCATGACGTGTGTCGTAAGAAGTCTATGACGCATGGACTGAGACATTGAATTTGGGATTAAACAGAACACGATATTGTCGCTTACGATGTGTTGTGAACTGGAACGCAAGTTATTGTCGCTCCAAGCATTTGACCTTTAACTCAACTTGGAACATTTCCTCAGGCGTAGCGATACATTTAGTACGTGACGTCGTTCTATTAAAGGCAGGATAATCTCTGGACAATAAAGAAATTTAAATCGCACTTTGTTATCGTCAGAGTTTGGTTTCAATACCCTTTCGTTGCGTTGACCCATATACATTTAAAAAGAACTGACAAAATGGTGCTAGTATAAACTTGGATTTTCAAGGAAGTGGCTTCGCTTCCTGGAATGAATGTCGTATCGCGGAAGAGGAAAAGAGGAAGTGACGTAACCATAAAAAGAACATGTGACGTAATACACTCTCAAGGAAAGTGATTTGGTTGCATATGAATATAAGTCTCATCACTATGTGGTGACAATCTCACGCTATTGTCACTGACAATCTGTGATGAACTTTGTGAACAGTGCTTGACAATGATCAAAACAATTCCCACCGCGTGACGTGACGTAGCTGTGGACTAGTTCTCCAGTGCTGACGTAATAGAACTTCGTAACTTCGTGATGACGTAAACATCTTTCCAGTTCGCACATGTATATATGGCTGTGCTGCAGTTCTATGCTGCCCTCATCATTATTGTAGTGTAAAAATAGCCTGTGTTTATGTACTCCGTTTATTTCAGTGTACAGATCTATGTATGTATGTATGTATGCGTGACAGACAGGGAGAGGGGACAAGGGAGGGGGGAGAGCGGGGATATGGGGGATAGAGTGCTGGAGAGGCAGAGTTGGGGAGACATGGTGGAGATGAGTGATCAGTGAGGATTGCACAATGTTGACACTGTCTCAAATTACCACAGCTGATGACCTTCTGATTTTGCTGCCACGGTTTGCAAGTTGTGTGCATTTTAAAAAAAATCAAAATTAAAGAAGAAGAAGAAACAGTGGCTGTGACGCCAACATGTGATCTCACGTTTTGTGACGTCAAAATATCTCACTTAAAAAAACCAACAACAACAACAACAACACGCGTAAGCATGTGGTGCCATATTTACTGGCCTGACATATAAACTATACTCCCCAGAAATTGATGGAATGTCAAAAATTGTGCGAAACCTCTGGTTTTTAAGACCCACACTAGAATCACTAAACATGTTCCTGCTAATGTGGCGGTCTCTCTCGGTTCTATGTATGTATGTATTACAATATTGTATGTATGTATTTAAACCGCCGACAGTGACACAGAGAGAGAAGAGAGAGAGAGAGAGAGAGAGAGAGGGGAGAAGAGAGAGAGAGAGAGAGAGAGAGAGAGAGAGAGAGAGAGAGAGAGAGAGGAGAGAGAGAGAGAAGAGAGAGAGAAGAGAGAGAGAGAAGAGGATAAAAAAAAGAGAGAGAGAGAAGAAGAAGAGAGAGCAAAAAAAGAGAGAAGAAAAAAAAAAAAAAAAAAAAAAAAAAAAAGAAAAAAAAAAAAAAAAAAAAACAAAGAGAGAGAGAAGAAGACAGAGACAGAGAAATAGACAGATGATAGAAGTGAAGAAACGGACACAGATTTTCATGTTTTTGTTCTTCTCACACTTAAGAGCCGGAGACACAGAAAGACAGACAAAGAGAGAGACAAAGACTCAAAACGATAAACAAAGAGAGACACAGAGACTCAGAAAGACAGAGAGACAGAGACTAATAAAGACAGAGAGACAGAGACTCAGAGAGACAGAGACTCGGAAAGACAAAAAGACAGAGACTCATAAAGACTGAAACTCATAAAGACAAAGACACACAGACTTAGAAAGACAGAGACTCAGAAAGAGAGAGACAGACTCATAAAGACAGAGAGACAGAGACTCATAAAGACAGAGAGAAAGACAGAGACTCAGAAAGACAGAGAGACAAAGACTCAGAAAGACAGAGTGACAGAGACTCATAAAGACACAGACAAAGACTCGTAAAGACAGAGAAAGACAGAGACTCAGAAAGACTGAGACAGAGACTCATAAAGACAGAGAAACAGAGACTCAGAAAGACAGAGAGACAGAGACTCAGAAAGACAGAAACCTCAGAAAGACAGAGACTCAGAAAGACAGAGATACAGAGATTCATAAAGACAGACAACGAGAGAGACAGAAACAGAGAGAAAGAGAAATTTAATGTTTGTGTTCTTCTCACATTTAACAGAAAAAGAGAGATGGTCAGAAAGAGGCAGGGAGTGGGGAAGAGAGACAGACACACTGCAGGGAGTGGGGAAGAGAGACAGACACACTGCAGGGAGTGGGGAAGAGAGACAGACACACTGAAAGGAGTGGTGAAGAGAGATAGACACACTGCAGGGAGTGGGGAAGAGAGACAGACACACTGCAGGGAGTGGGAGAAGAGACAAACACACTGCAGGAAGTGGGGAAGAGAGACAGACACACTGCAGGGAGTGGAGAAGAGAGACAGACACACTGCAGGAAGTGGAGAAGAGAGACAGACACACTGCAGGGAGTGGAGAAGAGAGACAGACACACTGCAGGAAGTGGGGAAGAGAGACAGACACACTGCAGGGAGTGGAGAAGAGAGACAGACACACTGCAGGGAGTGGGAGAAGAGAGACAGACACACTGCAGGGAGTGGGAGAAGAGAGACAGACACACTGCAGGGAGTGGAGAAGAGAGACAGACACACTGCAGGGAGTGGGGAAGAGAGACAAACACACTGCAGGAAGTGGGAGAAGAGAGACGGACACACTGCAGGGAGTGGGAGAAGAGAGGCAGACACACTAGAGACAGACACACTGCAGGGAGTGGGAGAAGAGACAGACACACTGCAGGGAGTGGGAGAAGAGACAGACACACTGCAGGGAGTGGGAGCAGAGACAGACACACTGCGGGGAGTGGGAGAAGAGACAGACACACTGCAGGGAGTGGGAGAAGAGAGGCAGACACACTAGAGACAGACACACTGCAGGGAGTGGGAGAAGAGACAGACACACTGCAGGGAGTGGGAGAAGAGACAGACACACTGCAGGGAGTGGGAGCAGAGACAGACACACTGCGGGGAGTGGGAGAAGAGACAGACACACTGCAGGGAGTGGGAGAAGAGACAGACACACTGCGGGGAGTGGGAGAAGAGACAGACACACTGCAGGGAGTGGGAGAAGAGACAGACACACTGCGGGGAGTGGGAGAAGAGACAGACACACTGCGGGGAGTGGGAGAAGAGACAGACACACTGCAGGAAGTGGGGAAGAGAGACAGACACACTGCAGGGAGTGGGAGAAGAGACAGACACACTGCAGGGAGTGGGAGCAGAGACAGACACACTGCGGGGAGTGGGAGAAGAGACAGACACACTGCAGGGAGTGGGAGAAGAGAGGCAGACACACTAGAGACAGACACACTGCAGGGAGTGGGAGCAGAGACAGACACACTGCGGGGAGTGGGAGAAGAGACAGACACACTGCAGGGAGTGGGAGCAGAGACAGACACACTGCGGGGAGTGGGAGAAGAGACAGACACACTGCAGGGAGTGGGAGAAGAGACAGACACACTGCGGGGAGTGGGAGAAGAGACAGACACACTGCAGGGAGTGGGAGAAGAGACAGACACACTGCGGGGAGTGGGAGAAGAGACAGACACACTGCGGGGAGTGGGAGAAGAGACAGACACACTGCAGGAAGTGGGGAAGAGAGACAGACACACTGCAGGGAGTGGGAGAAGAGACAGACACACTGCAGGGAGTGGGAGAAGAGAGACAGACACACTGCAGGGAGGAGACGGACACACTGCGGGGAGTGGGGAAGAGAGACAGACACACTGCAGGGAGTGGGGAAGAGAGACAGACACACTGCAGGGAGTGTGGAAGAGAGACAGACACACTGCAGGGAGTGGGGAAGAGAGACAGACATACTGCAGGGAGTGGGGAAGAGAGATAGACACACTGCAGGGAGTGGGGGGTGGGGGGCGGGAGGGGAGAGAACGACACAGCCAGACAACGTGTTTAGTGCCTCCTATACAACACAAGCATGATATTGCATCCTTTATTGCAAAACCCCCGATAAATGATATTTACACCAACAAATATGCATATTAGTATTGTACAATATAATTCATAGTTGTTGCTGCTGCTAATGATGATGATGATGATGATGATGGATAATTAATTAATGATGGATAATTAATTGATGATGATGATCATGATGGATAATTAATTGATGATGATGAGGATGAGGATGAATTCTTGCATAATGCAGGTTTCCACAAGTCCTCCTATCCACCTCCTTGTACATCATGAATTATGAACAAATGAAATAGATGAATTCATTAAATGGGTGAATGACTGATTTAGGACTGACAAATAATATGATACTTTAGATTATATAACAACATAATTATGAATGCTCATTGACCCCTGCCTGATCATTGTGAAGACATGGTCACTGTACTACTGGTAACAAAACTAAACGATTGAAACATTATTTTATAATACTGTCCACAATACACTCCGATGTCTCAAATAGTCTGGTCCTGATTTGGCTCGGAAGAGTCCGCTGGACCTAAAGCAATAATCATGTAATGTAATGTAATGTTTCAAATAGTTCACTACCTTGTTGGTGTGTGATTTTCATAAAGTTTTATTGCATACACAATGTTCGTATATTGCACCGTACTGTGTTTTGTTGATGTTGGTTTCTCCCTCCCCCTCCCCATCCGACTCTCCTTCTCCCCCCCCCCCCCCCCCCCCAGACTTCCCAACATCCCTTTCCAATGTTTCCGCACAAACGTGTTGAACAGTAAATAATTACAGTGTTCTCTTTTACAGAAGATGTTGATTGGCAACACCGAGTTAATATTTCCCTTTCTACAGCATCATCCTATCCTATCCTATCATATCCTATCCTATCCTGTAACTCGGAGGTCGTAGGGGCACCACAGATGATCGTTTAACCAGCGTACTTCATCTTTCCCTGTCCACAGCAACCCTGATGGTTTCGCTCAGTGTCAAACCAGTCCATTCTCGAATGTTGTTCTTCCACCTCTTTTTCGGTCTCTCTCTTCTTCTACCTCCTTGCACTGTGCCTTGCAGGATGGTCTTTGCAAGACCTCATGATCTGGTGACGTGGCCATACCATCGGAGTTTCCGTGTTTTTTTCATCATCATCCACTGTTGGGAAACGCTAACCTTGTGTACGTGTAAGACCTGTTATGGTCCAGGATGCTATCATTAACTTTAGACTTATCTCGTCAGGCCAAAACCTCTCCATCTCTTGTTGTTTTACACCAACGTGCTGTCATGACTGCATGACCACTTGGAGCCTAGGGACCGCTTGTGTCAGATCCTGTCTCGAGCCGATCTTTGAGTGGTATGTGCGCTATTTAAGAATACATAATACCCACCAATGGCGATATGGCAGAGGGGGATAACCATCCATGGAAAAAGGAACAGGGAGGTAACTCAACACTGAACCAACACAGCAACCACACTGCTAACATGGGCTGTCAATATTCGTCCCTGTTATCTTGCTGGCCACGGCTTTCCAACCAAGGCAATCGTCCCTGTTATCTTGCTCGCCAAGGCCTTCCAACCAAGGTAATCGTCTGTTATCTTGCTCACCAAGGCTTTCCAACCAAGGTAATCGTCCATGTTATCTTGCTCACCAAGGCCTTCCAACCAAGGTAATCGTCTCTGTTATCTTGCTCGCCAAGGCTTTCCAACCAAGGTAATCGTCCCTGTTATCTTGCTAGCCATGGGTTTTGAACCAAGGTAATCGGCCATTTAACTACAGTCAATCAATGGATAAAAATAAATATAGTATTGATAGCGTTGCGCGAAATGATGGGTACAATTGCGCTGTTGGCCCTATAGCAAGGGGCCAACACTGCTTGTTAATACCACTTAACCTAAACCTATAGTCTAGTCTAGTCTAGTCTAGAATAGTATTGATGGCATCGTATGCGATCAGGCTTTTGCTCTCTAGACAGACCCTGCATTTAGTGCACAGGTGTTGCTAGTCCCACTGGTAAGGCTTTCAGTAGTGTTGGTTCTGACACCATGTAATCGTTGCAAAAAACAAAACTGACAAATACTTATGATATTGTGAAACGTGGACTCCACATCGTCATTTTTGAAAACTGGTACATTTTTGCACAATTATCACTGTGAATGTATAATAATATAATGCACTGTTGAAAATGTCACAGTTCGCATAATTGTGAAGTAATAATTATAATAATGTCTATTTTGTGTGTCATTATTGTACATAAATTACTATATTTAAAGATGTCATGGATTTATTTACATTCAAGTTGGAATTAATTAAATACGAAAATGTTTGCGTTTGTGGAAAACTATTTGTAAAATTATTTTGTGTTTGAGAACAATTATTTATAAAATGATTTTGTGTTCCTGCCTCTGTCTGCGTCTTGTGTGTGTTGATCTTTCAGTGTGTACGTCACAACAGTCTCTCTCTCTTTCTCTCTCTCTCTCTCTCTCTCTCTCTCTCTCTCTCTCTCTCTCTCTCTCTCTCTCTCTCTCTCTCTCTATCTCTCTCTCTCTCTCTCACACACACACACACACACACACACATAAACCCAACGACCATACACAACCCTACACTGCAATGCATATGATGATCGTAATCGGTTCAAAGTCCAGGGTGGGAAGGTGAGCTGTGTAAACAGGGGACAGGGATGGGAAGGGTCAAAGTTTCACCGTGAGGGGGTGCTGACGTCACACACATTGATCACCTCGTCAGTGTCCACGACTTCATTCTCTACCTCCACCGTAATGCCTTTCATTGACGTCAGGTTCCCGTTTTTGTCATCTCTGGGACCACCACGCTCCTCATTGCTGCAGCTGTCGTCAGAGGCGAAAACTGACGTCACGTGACTCCTTGCGTCATCGTCGACAGTAACCGCTGCCGTGACGTCCACGGCGGTAAAGTTGGAGGCGCTGATGTTATCAGAAGCGACCGTGCCGCCTGATGACGTAGATTTGTTCTGCAACCCTGAGTCATCGGACATGACATCACTTGATAGTTTGACGTCATCGTAGGACTTGAAGGCCGATAATGCGGAGGATTGGAGAGCGGGGTTGACGGGAGGGTAGGGGAGGTTCCACATGGAGGCAGAGCGAAGAGCGGGGAACAGGGCGGGAGGGTAGAGGAAAGGGGAGTTCAGCGCCTGCCAGGGAGGGAGGAGGGAAGGAGGGCAGTCAAACTGACGCGTGTCATGGGGCGCTGACGTGGCTGACGGGGAGAGCGGGTACACTGGGAAGGGAGAGAAGAACTGACTCCGTCCCTCTAGGTCTGAAAGTACCAAACAAAAGTTTTGTAATATTATTACCAACAGTTGGGCTACAACTCTACTGAACGTTAATAGCGACTATGATCATTTTTGTCGTCGTCAGCATCATACTCATCATCATCATAATCATCATCATCATCATCATCATCATCATCATCATCATCATCATAGTGGTCATCGTCGCTATCGTCGTCGTCATAATCGTCATCATTCACGCTTACAAAATCGAACCATCTAACTGTCTCACTTGCGTGCACCACACCGTCTAACAATCATTTGCAAATTCGCCTAACTAACCAACCAAACAGCCGATAACTTAATCGCAAGTAGGCTACAAACATTGTCTCATGAACAGCACACACAACCCCGCACAGGTACACGTTTTCTCTCTCTCTCTCTTCTTCCTCTCTCTCTCTCTCTCTCTCTCTCTCTCTCTCTCTAAAACAATCTGTATAAATACTTTTAAATTTAAATTAATTTTTTAAAAAAATACTTTAAAAATAAAATTAGAGTATTATTATAAAAGTATCTATAAAACTTCTTCCATTAAAAAATGGCAATACAGTAATTGCTGAAGTACAGTAACATATTAAGCTTCTTGGAGTAACTATGGACAATAATTTGTCCATGGGTAAAACATATTTCAAATATTAGTAAAACTATTTTTAAAAGGACTTACCAATTATCAAGGATAAAGCATTTATTAAATTTACATTCTCGTAAACTGTTTTATTCCAGTCATATTCAATCATTTATTGATTATTGTTCTACTATTTGGGATTGTGCTAGTGCTAGTGGCAATGCAATGAAACCTTCAATTAGAATTTACAAACGTGCAATTAAACAAGTTATCCTATCCTATCCTATCCTGTCCCGTAACCCGGAGGTCGTAGGGGCACCACAGATGATCGTTTAACCAGCATACTCCATCTTTCTCTGTCCTCAGCAGCCCTGATGGCTTCGCTCAGTGTCATACCAGTCCATTCTCGGATGTTGTCCTCCCACCTCTTTTTCGGTCTCCCTCTTCTTCTACCTCCTTGCACTGTGCCTTGCAGAACAGTCTTTGCAAGGCCTGATGATCTGGTGACGTGGCCATACCATCGGAGTTTCCGTTTCGTCATCACTGTGAGCAGGTCATCGTGTTCTCTCCAGATGACTATAAACGGATCAATATTCTACCTCTTACCGACAGACTAAAATTGAATAAGGTGTTTTCATGGACAAGGTCCTTTCTGGCAATGCACCTTCCTATCTTTCTTCTCTTAAAAAAAAAGCCAGATCGTCCACAAAATTAAATGTTCCAATTCCAAGAATTGATCTCTACAAAACTAGTCTATTTTATTCCGGTTCCACTTTGTGGAATAACTTTCCTGAAGAACTCCGCACTCCAGCATCTAAATTTACATCATTTAGAACACGTCTCCTAAAACACATTAAAAATTAAATACACATTATTTGTTAATGTTGTTGATTGATGTTAACAACATTAATTTGATTTCAATTGTTTGAACATGATTTTATCTAATGACGACTTTGTTTATTTGTTATTGTTCCAAGATGTGAATGTTATAACCTTGAGTTGTATTTAATAGTTATTGTTAAAGCCCCAATGGGCAAGATGTAAAAAAGCGCATCCAGCGCTTACTCTTTTACCTTTGCAAAATACAATTCTTATCTTATCTTATCTTATCTTATCTTATCTTATCTTATCTTATCTTATCTTATCTTATCTTATCTTATCTTATCTTATCTCCCTCCCACTCCGACCTACCAGACCGGATGCGCCGAGCGTCGATCGAACTGCGCATGGCAGACATCAATTGTAGCGCATGCGCCGTGGAGCCAGGACGCAGCAGAGGGGAGGTAAGTGGAGAAGTCAATCCTGCTTTGTCCGGCATCACTGTAACACAAACACTGTTCCTATATAGCGCACTTAGGAGCTCAATGCTCTGGACACTGACATCTAGCATGGACACTGAGATCTAGCATGGACACTAAAATCTAGCACGGACACTAAAATCTAGCATGGGCACTAAAATCTAGCATGGACACAAAAATCTAGCATGGGCACTGAAATCTAGCACGGACACTGAAATCTAGCATGGACACTGAATTCTAGCACGGACACTGGATCTAGCATGGGAACTAGCATGGACAATGAGATCTAGCGTATACACTTACACCTAGCATAGACACTGATATCTAGCATGTATATATCAACATAAACCGTCCTTCCTGATGTAGTTTCTCCTCTGAGTAATTTAATACTATTATATATTACGTTCATACCCTCAACCTATTATGATGAATGGAGAGTCATCATAGTTGTCTGCGCATGACATGAATGATTCTGTCAGCCAAATGAAATGAACTGTAAATGTGTTATTTGGGTGTAAGTGCGTTAGTAGTAAGAGAACGCTGGATGAGATTGTGTGTCATTATAATTTTATGTAGTATTCTATTTGTTTTAAAAGTTGGTATTTTTAACTCCTGTTAGTATTTTCTTATTGGCTGAAATTCAGTGTGCTGTATGAATTCTCCACTGTGGGTAACAAACATGGGTTGACTGACTTGACTTCAACACTGAGATCTAACATAGACACTAAGATCTAGCATAGACACTGAGATCTAGCATGGGCTCAGAGATCTTACATAGCACGGACACAAACACTGAGATCTAGAACGGACATAAAATCTAGCATGGACACTGAAGATGTATATTTAGGATGAAGAAAAACAAATTTAAATATAAATAATGAAACTGAAAAGCATCAATGAGAAGAGTACGTACCATCAGCAATGGGCGGCAGAGAGACGCGGGGTTCAAGTCCTTTGCGCCACTTGGCCCGGCGGTTTTGAAACCACACCTACCAACAAACAGACAGAAAAATGCTTCCTCTATGTACTAACCTAATATCACAGTGCTTAGTAGAAGCACTTACTGTAGACCTAACATCTCAGTGCTTAGTAATAACACATAGACCTAACATCTCAGTGCTTAGTAAGAACACATGGACCTAACATCTCAGTGCTTAGTAAGAACACGTAGACCTAACATCTCAGTGCTTAGTAAGAACACAGACCTAACATCTCAGTGCTTAGTAAGAACACATAGACCTAACATCTCAGTGCTTAGTAAGAACACATAGACCTAACATCTCAGTGCTTAGTAAGAACACGTGGACCTAACATCTCAGTGCTTAGTAAGAACACATAGACCTAACATCTCAGTGCTTAGTAAGAACACATGGACCTAACATCTCAGTGCTTAGTAAGAACACAGTCATAGACCTAACATCTCAGTGTTTAGTAAGAACACGTAGACTTAACATCTCAGTGCTTAGTAATAATACATAGACCTAACATCTCAGTGCTTAGTAAGAACATGTAGACCTAACATCTCAGTGCTTAGTAAGAACACATAGACCTAACATCTCAGTGCTTAGTAAGAACACATAGACCTAACATCTCAGTGCTTAGTAAGAACATGTAGAACTAACATAATTATGAGTACTTAGTAGGATCATGTAGACCTAATAGACATGCTAGACCGGCTGTCAACGGCTCCTGATAAAAGCTGACAGGATGAGAGTCTGCTACTTCGACCCCAATTGACCCCGATGACCTGACGGGTTGCTGGACTAGACAGAGACAGAATCTTGTGTTTTGTTATGCCAACGTAGTGAGCGCTTCTCACCATCATGCCAACTAAAACATTTTTCAGCAAGGTCAGCCATTTCGCTCAAGAAAGATTTTTGTAAGAGCAAGGATCCCAGTTCACGGACCACTTGCACAGGGCATAACTCCATCACCCATAGGCCCTATCGCATAGACGAGCTCTGGGCGCAGGAAAATGTGCCAGTCACTGCCCTGAAAAGAAGCAGGTCTTGTGTTTCCGGCAAAAAGAGTGCACATCTGTTGAAGATTTACGATCCGTAGTTCAGAGGGTAGGTTGCACTAGGTGTTGTCTTTTTAAATAATCAAGTAAGTAGCAATTTCTATTTTGAAGCAAAGGTCAAATCTTCGTTCACGGGTCTAATGCGACAGACGATGTAATTCAATATTATTCCATTCAATCCAATACATTTTGATTACATAATATGATAATTAGCAAAGAGGATGATTCCTCTCAAAGGTGTACTTTTTAGGTGTTACATAATCCACTTGGATCACCAATTATCAAGGAATGAAGATAAACCTAATGATCACAATTATTTGTATTGTCATTGTGGTATTAAATTGCTGACATTTTAGAAGCAGAAGCAAACACAAAATGACGTTCATCTTCAGTCTCCATACAGGTTGAGTAAATATCAAAGATGACACTAAGCACAGGAACATCACAGACTCAACTATTGCATTAATTTAGCGTAATTATTACTTTGGCGTTAATTAGTCATTCTAATGAGGAAGAGGCTCACAATTAGGATAATTTATTTGTCATTTCCACAAAGGCTGACATTAAATACACCACAGTTATTTAAAGCTGTAGAAGCAGAGCTTTATCAAACTGTCTCTGTCTCTAAATAACGGGAGAGGATGATGCTAATGCCTAAATAATAAGCTATGCATCTGACTCCCCGTCAAGTTAATTGTGTCAGCGGGCTGCGTTATTGTGAGATAATGAACTGATGATCATTTGTATATCACATTAGCCATTATCTAGTCTGTGTGATTTATTTTGCTGTAAAACGTCAACACTTTTTCCATCACACACACACACACACACACACACACACACACACACACACACACACACACAAAAGATGGTCATTATCTCATCACCATTGGCCCCTGTGTTGTCAATATAACAAAAAGCATAATGACCGGTGAAAACCAAAATTAGGCGGTATTTTGTTTCTTTATTTTAAATTAATAATACATTTAATAAAACAGATTTTCTTATATTCCCGTAGGGAAGACGATGAAACCCATCTTGCGTGCAAGTTTGGAATGTAAGGTGATTGAATTAATTACAAGGATTATCTCCCTTTCTGAGGATCAGCAATGAAACAACCCATTCATCGTTTATGCCTGAGAACTGTCCAAAAATAGATGAGTGGTCTATTTCCCTTCCACATTCATACGTAGCATTTAAAGGCGCTGTTCACCATTCACCGTCTTCTTTCATAACCGTTGAAAGGTTTTCAGTGCCTGCTTGTTGATACATGTACATTCAGACATTGGATTGTGAGTTCCACACAAGTAGGTCATATCACACACACACACACACACACACACACACACACAAGCAAACACCCAAACACATGCACACACACACACAAATACACACGTCCACACACACACACACACACACACACACACAATGTAGACGTTGTGTAAACTACTGTTGTTGGACTTACTTCAGTTTACCCTGGTCCTGATTTGGCTCGGAAGAGTCCGCTGGACCTAAAGCAATAACCTTGTATTGTATTGTACTTCAGTTTACCACCACACGGTAGCATGATCACAACAACATTTTCATTTTATACAATTACTACCATTTGTCTTGCCCACAATAGACCATGCTCCGAAATACGAGGGGAATCAACTTTGGTCGGCTTGTCCGAATATTGCACCCGGAGTTGTCTAACGGTGGGCGGACATTCTTTGCAAACGAACACAGTTTCTCGCATACAATTTCTGCTCTGTCCTCCATCAAATCTTCCGGATCAACCCAAATGTTGATGTCAGTTGCAATCCTAGCTAGCTCAGCTAACCCTTCTGCCTTGCACTGCCCTGCAACCACACACCCCCCTCCCCCTTTCTAGAAGAAAAGTTTGCAGCTGAAGGTAGCTTTCCTAGCGTTTTCAGACGTCCACCCGGATAACTCTAGATCATTAAAAACAAAGCAGAAAGAAAAGTTACCTCCCATTTTCGAATAAGGTCTAAAATTGGTTATGCATAATAATTGCACTTATCATCGTTCACGTGTCCTGTCTGCACGTGAAGTAAGGCTGCCAATTACTCCTCTAAATCAAAAACGACATTAAGCATCATCCACAACCATCGTCATTGTGTTCAGAGAATAACTAAGCAACAAGCCCTTCATTAAATGTAGCTTGAACAACGAGGACAATAATGCAAAACAATACAATACAATACAATACTGTACAATACAATACAATACAGAACAGTACAATACAATACAGTACAATACAATACAATACAACAACACAACACAACACAACACAACACAACACAACACAACAAAAAACAACACAATACAATAGGACTGTAGTTGTATCACACAGAGCAATGACAATGGCGGCAGAACACAGGTACTGACACATTTAAAATGTCCACGGGGGGTGGGGGAAAGCATTTCACAACACACCAACAAGGAAAGTAACAATATAGATTATAGTTGTAAAATGACAAACTTCACACAAGTAAGTCAAGTAACAGCAACATCAATGAATAAATAATCAAAGAAACCAACAAACCACATTGTAGCAGATTTTTAAAACTTTCAGAGTAGATAGTATATAGAAAAATCCACGATGGATAGTATATAGAAACATCCACAGTCAGTAGTTTAAAACATCCACAATACACAGTCAATAGTTAAAAACATCCACAGTACACAGTCAGTAGTTAAAAACATCCACAATACACAGTCAGTAGTTAAAAACATCCATGTCACAGGGCAGCCCGTGAAGAAAGCCATGTAGTCCGTGTGTGAAGAGTATAGGGGCGGGGGGTGGTACTGCGTGTTGCCGTATTCGTGATTATTGTTGTCTCTGGAGCGTGCAAAGCATGGTAAACAGCATACGCCGGTTAGGCCAGGTTAGGAATTTGCTCACTATCGTCAGAACGTGTTGTCAGCAGTACAGTGTAGACGGTGTTTGTCTAGTGCTCTGTGGTTTTTGCTGTGTTCTGGAATTAGGGTGGGACGGGTATTAACGAATAATAATATCTGGTTCCGAGAAGGATACTAGTTTAAAGATTGCAAATTTCTGAAGTGATACGCTCAGTTGGAGTGCAGCTGTAGAAAAGCAAGTCTGTGGTAGTGTGGTAGGTAGTATCGAGGTATTGTCTACTACGGGAACTACACACTACCGGATTACCCTAATTGGATGTACTTTCGTAGGAGGACAGTGGAGAAGGGCTACGGGGTGCAATTACATGCGAACCGTTGGGTGAGTGAATGGTGGTTTTTCCTTACTGTGCCAATAACCAAGGGCCGGCTGTTGGGGTGTTGAATGATAGCTGGTACGTAAGGGTAAGGAAGGATGAGAAAGGTTGCACTGAGGAGAGGCAGAAGAAAGGAAGAGTGCGACTGAAGAAGGGAGAATGAGGGAGAAGAAAGGGGGTGGAGTGTGATGAAGGTAGGATGGAAGTGGTTGCTGTTGTTGTCGTTGGGGATGTTTGATATGAATAATGTGGTGATGGTTACTTGTATTCATTTGCAGCATCGTTCATTCCAGGCATCCATGATTTCATTGAATTGTATAATATGTATTTGATTCAAGTGACGATAACAGTAGAAAGCGAGAGAGAGTCAAGGCCAGGGGAAATAGACTGCAGTTGGACCCCTCAAGTGGCAGGAATTTAGTGGAGTAGCTAGTGAGAGTGGGGGGGGGGTAAGTGTGATGGAGGGAGGGGGACAGAATCGAGAACATGACATTTACGATGCGACAAGCATGTTACAGGTTCGTCGAGGATTGTCGTTGAGGATTGAATTCGAGTTTGAAGTTCGCAGCTCAACGTTCGTCAATCCGCCAGTTCGTCGCTGGAAAACGCAAGGCAGCAACGACGACGACACTTGGTCAAGTGGACCAAACATCATCAGCATCGCCATCTGTTATTGTCCACGCGTCCCCTGTTATCAGCGCCATCATCATCACTTCAACATCATCGTCAGTGGCGACCACGGGTGGCAACGCTCCTTCGTTTGGACGTCAACGGAAGGGGCGAGCACGTTGGAGGAGACTTTACGAGAGACTGCATTTCGCCAGGTGGGCCCGTTTTGTGTTGTCCCTCTCCTTCACACCCCCCTGTCTGTTTGTGAACACGTGCCTCGGACTTTGGCTGTGCACGTTCGATTTGAGGACGTTGGTCGATTAGCGACCCCCGATCACCCACGAACCATTGCATCGTTCCATTGACCCATTGATTGTTTCATTACCATTTCTTCGTTTCATGTGTAAATGTTGTATGTGTATGAGTGTGTGGTATGAATGAATAAATAGCTTGAAAGTTGTATATTATTTGTTGTGTTTTTCATCACTTCCGTCTGCGGGAAATCGTCATTCTTTCTGGGTTGTCTGCGTGTGGAAGTTGTTTGTTTGTGGCGTCTGCCCAGGGAGAGTCGTGGCGGTGACATATGGTGGAGATGCAGGGTATGTGTGAGTGTGCCCAGACGTGAAGTTGTCTTGTGATTGTCTTGTGGTGTCCGAGTGTGTGAGGCGTGACTCGGTGAGAGTGTGCACCCCAGCGGGTGGTTGGAGGGAGTCAGGTCGCTGTTCAGCGGAGGCTCACAGCCGGCCGGGTTCGACCACACGTGAGGGGAGGCTGCCATTGCACTCTCCATCCGGTTCGCTACCTCGCGGGCCAGGTTCCACTGTTTGAGTGGGAGGAGGTGGGTGATAGGTAGGGAGATAGCTTAGGTAAGGTTTATTAGTATCTTAGGCTAGGCTAGGTAAGGTTAGGTTTTGACTTCTTGTTGTTGTTTTTGGTGTTGTTGTTGCTTTCCTTAAGCAGGATGGCATCGATCGAGGAGACTGAAGGAGTGTCACCGATCGCGGCTCGTACGCGTTCTCGCGTGGGTGTCACGATGGACGAGCGCACGGCGGCAGCAGCTGATACGGGAGTCACCGATCTGCCTTCTGCGGACGAGCGACGGAGATCGCCGGTTAGGTCATCGCGTCGCGGGTCAGTGGACGAGGAGT
Source organism: Oncomelania hupensis (assembly GCA_036898135.1). Lineage (NCBI taxonomy): Eukaryota > Metazoa > Mollusca > Gastropoda > Littorinimorpha > Pomatiopsidae > Oncomelania > Oncomelania hupensis. The sequence continues at coordinate 60,481,807 of CM072523.1, read as the reverse complement.
TGACGACGTTCGAGGCCAGAGACACAGTGAGTGATCCTTTTGTGACGGGATTTGGCGCGACTGGCGGGATGTCAGCAGGCACCGACTTCTACGGGGACCAGGATCGTCTGAGCGACGCAACGAGGCCGAAGAGGTTCGAGACCAATCCTTACCGTTCGGTCTACAAGGTCGAGGCGGCACCGACGCCGAGGACAGGATTGTTTCCGGGCGAGACGCCGGTGGAGAGGATCTTGAGGCTCGCCAAGCGCGAAGGACTGAAGGGTCAGGCAGCGTTAGACTACGCGATAGACCAAGCGGCTAGGGAGGAAGACGCAGACCGGAGAGTGAGGGAGAGGGAGATAGAGCTGCAGGCGAGCCGGCAAGATGCAGACCGGAGAGAGAGAGAGATAGCGTTGAGAGACAGAGAGATGGCACACGAACTAGCGATGGCGCAGCTGACGTTGCAAGGCGCCGGGAACCGCAGGGATCGTCAACCCGAGTTCGAGACGGTCAAGCTTAGGTTACCTTTCTTTGAGGATAAGGACGACCTAGAAACCTACTTGTGCCAGTTCGAGCGATTCGCCAAGGCACAAGACTGGAAGAAGGACACGTGGGCTATTCGCTTGGGGACCTTGCTGAAGGGGAAGGCGAGGGAAGTTTACGTTGGCTTGAACGAGGACGACTCTGCCGACTACGAGATCCTGAAGGCAGCGTTGTTGGTGCGTTTCAACCTGACGGCCGAGACGTATCGCAAGAAGTTTCGCCAGCTACGAAGGGAGCCACCGGAGACTTTCAAACAGTATCTGCGGAAGTCAGAGTTGTTCCTAGAGCGCTGGATGGGACTAGCGAACAAGAAGGCCACGTATGCGGACTTACTGGACCTAGTGCTGATGGAGCAGATGGTCAACGGGTTGACACCAGAACTGGTCACGTTCGTGCGCGAGCGCAACCCAGCAACGGTGGAGGAGGCCGCGACGTTAGCGCAGCAGTACGTCGACGCCAGGGCGGGAACCAACCTACGTTTTCCACCACGTCAACCCTTTACACCCAGGGATAAGAGCGAGGGTCGCAAGCCAGCGGGACCACGACCCAACTCACCGGACAAGCGGGAATGCTACAGTTGCGGGCAGAAAGGGCATCTGAAGCGGAATTGCCCGAAACGCGGCGAGAGGGCTGGAGCAGCGTTGCGCGTCTTGGAGGAGGAGAAGGAGGCAGGCAAGAGGGGAGACTCGCGTTTCCAGAGCCAAGTGATAGTGGAAGGGGTTCCGCTGACGGCCATGAGGGACACGGGAGCCGATCTGATATGCTTGCGGGAAGGGGAGGTCGCCAACCTCAAGTACACGGGACGCACGCGGCGCGTAGGATTCGCCATTCGCCAGTTGTCCAAGTCGCTACCGACAGCGTGGGTGCAACTGGAATCACCATTCTACACCGGGGAAGTGGAGGTAGTGGTGGTACCAGACTTGACTTACCCAGTGGTGATCGGCAACTGGGCGAGGACGGAACAGCAAGGTGACACAGCACTGCCGGTGTTCGTCGAGGGAGCCGCAGAGTGTTGCGCGGTGCAGACCAGAGCGCAGGCAGCCAAGGAGCAGGTTGCTGCAGAACCATTGGTGGTCGGACCGAGCAAGAGCGTCGTCGCGACGCCGAAGGAGATTCGTCAACTGCAGTTGGAGGACGGCGAGCTTGCGAAAGTACGACAGCTAGCAGACCGGAAGGCAGGGAAGGAGAAACGAGGCAAGGGGCAAGTGGCATTTGTCTGGAAGCGGGGCCTGTTGTACCGCGAGTATACAAGACAGGACAAAGTGGATCACAGCCAGTTGGTGGTGCCAGCCAAGCTTCGATCGGAGGTACTACGCACGGGACACGACACACCTATGGCTGGACATCTAGGAGCCAAGCGGACCCTGGATCGCGTGTGGGCCGAGCACTACTGGCCAGGGATGTGCCGTGATGTGAGAAAGTACTGTGCTACATGCGACGTGTGCCAGCGAACGACGCCAAAGGGGAGAGCCAGGAAGGTACCAGTGCAGAGAGTCGGCAAGAACAGGAAACCGTACCACACGATCGTGCTGAAACGCTACGTGGAACGCCGAGGGGAACCAGAGACGACGGTAGCAGTGGTGATTGACCAGGCCGAAACGGAGGGGATGTCAGACATCAGCTACCAGGGTACGGTACCACTGATGCCGCTACGAGCAAGCGAAGGGCCGGGGAACGTACAGATCGACCCGACACTGTCTGCACTTCACCAAAGCCAACTACGGGAAGTGTGTCAACGGTATGCCAGTCAGCTGACGGATTTACCCCAGCGCACCACCCTGGACGAGTGCGAGGTGGTGTTGACCGACGACAGCCCTGTGCGCATACGTCAGCATCCGCTACCATTTTCACAGATGGAAGTCGTCAAGGGTGAAGTGGAATCGATGCTGGAGTTGGGGGTTATCGAACCCTGTACATCGCCGTACAGCGCACCGATCGTGTTGGTGAGGAAGAAGAGTGGAGAGGTACGATTCTGCATCGACTACCGTGGGTTGAACAAGGTGGTCAAGTTCGATGCTGAACCACTACCGGACATCGAGTACTTGTTCGCCAAGCTAGGGAAGGCCAAGTACCTAAGCAAGCTGGACCTCACAAAAGGGTATTGGCAGATACCTGTCAAGCAGGAAGACCGAGACAAGACGGCGTTTACGACACCGCAGGGCCAGTTCAGATGGACCACGATGCCGTTCGGTCTGAAGACTGCAGGGGCGACTTTCTCACGCATGATGCGGAAACTGCTTCGACCACTGCACCGAGCTGACGTCGACAATTTTATGGACGACGTCATGATCGCGACCGAGACGTGGGAGCAGCATCTGCAAGCGTTGGGAGCCGTGTTTCAGAGGCTGCAGGAGGTGCATCTCGCCGCTAGACCCAGCAAATGTTTCCTGGGATACAAGGAGCTGAGCTACCTGGGCCATCAAGTGGGGGATGGAGCGATGAAGCCAGAACGAGACAAGTTGGACAAGGTGCGCCGAACGTGTCCACCGACAACCAAGAAGCAAGTCCGAGCGTTCTTGGGGTTGTGCGGATACTACAGACGATTCGTGCCACATTTCGCCGAGAGAGCACTGCCGCTGACCAACTTGACGAAAGGAGGGAAGAAGGGGGAGGTCGACTGGACGGATGACTGCCAGAAAGCTTTCGATGACTTGAAGAGAGCGCTGACCAGTGAGCCAGTGGTCAAGTTACCGAACCTGGACAAGGAGTTCATCCTGAGGACTGACGCATCCGAGCAAGGGCTAGGAGCTGCTCTGATGCAAGAAACCGGTGAGGGTGTGCAACCGGTAGGGTTTGCCAGCAAGAAGCTGCTGCCAGCAGAGCGAAACTACTCCACCATCGAGAAGGAGTGTTTGGCAGTTGTGTGGGCAATACAACGTTTCGAACCATACCTGTTTGGACGGCACTTTTGGTTGGAGACAGACCATCGACCGCTGCAGTACCTGCAGAGAACGCACCTCAACAGTGCCAGACTCACTCGGTGGGCTATGCAGTTGCAGGCGTACGTCTTCACAGTGCGACCAATTCCAGGGAGAGACAACATTGAAGCGGATTTCCTCAGCAGATCTGACCCTGTGGAAGTTTAAGTTTTGAACTCTCCGTAGGTTCGTCTTGGGAGGGGGGTGTGTCACAGGGCAGCCCGTGAAGAAAGCCATGTAGTCCGTGTGTGAAGAGTATAGGGGCGGGGGGTGGTACTGCGTGTTGCCGTATTCGTGATTATTGTTGTCTCGGGAGCGTGCAAAGCATGGTAAACAGCATACGCCGGTTAGGCCAGGTTAGGAATTTGCTCACTATCGTCAGAACGTGTTGTCAGCAGTACAGTGTAGACGGTGTTTGTCTAGTGCTCTGTGGTTTTTGCTGTGTTCTGGAATTAGGGTGGGACGGGTATTAACGAATAATAATATCTGGTTCCGAGAAGGATACTAGTTTAAAGATTGCAAATTTCTGAAGTGATACGCTCAGTTGGAGTGCAGCTGTAGAAAAGCAAGTCTGTGGTAGTGTGGTAGGTAGTATCGAGGTATTGTCTACTACGGGAACTACACACTACCGGATTACCCTAATTGGATGTACTTTCGTAGGAGGACAGTGGAGAAGGGCTACGGGGTGCAATTACATGCGAACCGTTGGGTGAGTGAATGGTGGTTTTTCCTTACTGTGCCAATAACCAAGGGCCGGCTGTTGGGGTGTTGAATGATAGCTGGTACGTAAGGGTAAGGAAGGATGAGAAAGGTTGCACTGAGGAGAGGCAGAAGAAAGGAAGAGTGCGACTGAAGAAGGGAGAATGAGGGAGAAGAAAGGGGGTGGAGTGTGATGAAGGTAGGATGGAAGTGGTTGCTGTTGTTGTCGTTGGGGATGTTTGATATGAATAATGTGGTGATGGTTACTTGTATTCATTTGCAGCATCGTTCATTCCAGGCATCCATGATTTCATTGAATTGTATAATATGTATTTGATTCAAGTGACGATAACAGTAGAAAGCGAGAGAGAGTCAAGGCCAGGGGAAATAGACTGCAGTTGGACCCCTCAAGTGGCAGGAATTTAGTGGAGTAGCTAGTGAGAGTGGGGGGGTAAGTGTGATGGAGGGAGGGGGACAGAATCGAGAACATGACATTTACGATGCGACAAGCATGTTACAGGTTCGTCGAGGATTGTCGTTGAGGATTGAATTCGAGTTTGAAGTTCGCAGCTCAACGTTCGTCAATCCGCCAGTTCGTCGCTGGAAAACGCAAGGCAGCAACGACGACGACACTTGGTCAAGTGGACCAAACATCATCAGCATCGCCATCTGTTATTGTCCACGCGTCCCCTGTTATCAGCGCCATCATCATCACTTCAACATCATCGTCAGTGGCGACCACGGGTGGCAACGCTCCTTCGTTTGGACGTCAACGGAAGGGGGCGAGCACGTTGGAGGAGACTTTACGAGAGACTGCATTTCGCCAGGTGGGCCCGTTTTGTGTTGTCCCTCTCCTTCACACCCCCCCTGTCTGTTTGTGAACACGTGCCTCGGACTTTGGCTGTGCACGTTCGATTTGAGGACGTTGGTCGATTAGCGACCCCCGATCACCCACGAACCATTGCATCGTTCCATTGACCCATTGATTGTTTCATTACCATTTCTTCGTTTCATGTGTAAATGTTGTATGTGTATGAGTGTGTGGTATGAATGAATAAATAGCTTGAAAGTTGTATATTATTTGTTGTGTTTTTCATCACTTCCGTCTGCGGGAAATCGTCATTCTTTCTGGGTTGTCTGCGTGTGGAAGTTGTTTGTTTGTGGCGTCTGCCCAGGGAGAGTCGTGGCGGTGACAATCCACAATACACAGTCAGTAGTTAAAAACATCCACAATACACAGTCAGTAGTTAAAAACATCCACAATACACAGTCAGTAGTTAAAAACATCCACAATACACAGTCAGTAGTTAAAAACATCCACAATACACAGTCAGTAGTTAAAAACATCCACAATACACAGTCAGTAGTTAAAAACATCCACAATACACAGTCAGTAGTTAAAAACATTCACAATACACAGTCAGTAGTTAAAAACATCCACAATACACAGTCAGTAGTTAAAAACATCCACAATACACAGTCAGTAGTTATAACCATCCACAATACACAGTCAGTAGTTAAAAACATCCACAATACACAGTCAGTAGCTGAAAACATCCACAGTACACAGTCAGTAGTTAAAAACATCCACAATACACAGTCAGTAGTTAAACACATCCACAATACGCAGTCAGTAGTTAAAAACATCCACAATACACAGTCAGTGGTTAAAAACATATACAATAAATAGTAGTTGAAAACAACTGCAATCAGACAATGAACAGCGTGAGAGGGGTGGAAGAGAACGAGAGATAATAATATGTATGTATGTATGTATGTTCGTACGTATGTATGTATGTATGTATGTATGTATGTATGTATGTATGTATGTGTGAGTATGTAAACACACACACACACACACACACACACACACACACACACACATATGGGTGTTTGACGGGTGTGGCGACATTCTATAAATAGCTGACCAATTGTGACCTGTATGGTTGAACTGTCATGGACGGGGCACGCGAATGCATGAAGTAAAAGGTCAACTGAACTACATGCTTAGTCACAGAGGCCGGCCAGTACACGTGTTCAAATCTATTTATATATTTCTTTTATTATATTTTATTGTTTTCCCAGTATTTACGCATGCACACCAAGCACGCTTCTGCCTTTAGTTAACCTTGTTCCTTCTTCTCCTTCATCATCATCATCATCATCATCATCATCATCATCATCATCATCATCATCATCATCAGTACAACTTGTGTTAATCGGATGAATAAAAATTGATACATCATCATCATCATCATCATCATCATCATCATCATCATCATCATCATCATCATCATCATCATCATCATCGTCTTCTTCTTCTTCTTCTTCTTCTTCTTCTTCTTCTTCTTCTTCTTCTTCTTCTTCTTCTTCCGCGGTGGCAGAGTGGTTAGAGCATTGGCTTGCGGATCTAAAGGTCCCGAGTTCAAGCCCAGGCCGGGGCATTGTATTGTGTCCTTGGGAAAGACACTTTACTCCCGTTTCCCACTCCTTCGGATGAGAGTATAAACCGAGGTCTAGTATGTGTCGCATGCATTCCATCATCACGGACTTTAAAGATCCTGACGCTCATGTCCTAGACGGGTGAGTGCCGGTGACAAGAACACACCCAGCATGTACCTTGGGTAAAGCGATTCACTTGGGGCTGCTGTACTTTCAAAAATGAAAGTCCCCGAATTTCACCTTGGTGATAATAAAGTTGTTAAAATAATTATAAAAAAAGAAAAAAAAAAGAAATGAATTTCTCTTCTTCTTCTTCTTCTTCTTCTTCTTCTTCTTCTTCTTCTTCTTCTTCTTCTTCTTCTTCTTCTTCTTCTTTTTCTCTTCTCTCTCTCTCTCTCTCTCTCTCTCTCTCTCTCTCTCTCTCTCTCTCTCTCTCTCTCTCTCTCTCTCTCTCTCTCTTCCCCCCTCCCTCCCACTTGTCTTTCGCACTGTAAAAATAATAATAATAATGCCGCACTGTCCGCATCCTGATGGTTTGATTGCCGCTATTATGATTAGTCACCATATACAGATTGCATTAGTCCCTTTACCCCATAGCGAGAGGGGTTGGGATGATCTTTACCTTGTCTCCTAAACGATGCTTAATTGTCTCCCATTATCTCCGATTATCTTCCCCTAGCACGCCGCGGAAAGGGAGACCACTGTAGCCAAACGCTGCATGGCAGCCATTTTAGGCTTTTTCAGCAACAGGCGACGAATTCGTTTTTGTGTGATAAATTAATGAAAATAGTTAAGATGAACTGTATGAGGTATCGTTTCTGTACTGAGGAACTGACCATCAACAGTGGGCTCCCAAGACAGTGGCAGCCATTTTCAAGAACAAGCTATCATCTGGTTTTGATGATTAAATATCTTTTAAAAAATAACATTTAAAAAATAACATTTAAAAAATAACATTTAAACAACCGTTGTTATCCCTTCACCCTTTATTATTTTATTGTCAAATATTTCTTTACTGGTCTGATATGTTTTAATCTTTTCTTTTCTTTCATTGTGAGCTGAATATAAACAAGAACATGAAAATCAAGGTTTTATTTAAAATCACGCAATGCTTATAAGATTTTGATTAATCATCCCATGTTTAGCCTACACCGGTTGGTTCTGTCAGTTTTTAATGTTATGTACATTTTTCATGCTGTGAATGGCATACATTTTCACGGTTGTCTACCCCATGTTGTACCCATCTAGAATAGTGATGCTTCTGGATACAAATCAGCTGGACCAAATAATTCTGTATCATTACAGTTTCTAACAAGTTCACTTAAGTGGCCAATAAAATACAGCTAACGAGATTTATATTGACGTCATACAGGCACATGCACTATGTTACTCACAGGCTAGATCAGAACACGTTATCGTAGACCTTATACACGTGTACGGTCCCTGCAATTGTGCCTCTGCTGTCTCAGATACTCCGACAGAGAAAGGGAAGCCACTGTGTGGACAAAGGCTGCAACTGGCAGCGCCAACTTCGGAGATAAGAGGGGGGCGGCGTGCGGACGGTTGCGAGTTTGAAACCAAAATGACGGCGATTAGCATAGTTTGCTTATGATATCACAGACCCCGCTAAACATCTGCGGCTTTAAACTGGAGATAGGGGCGAGGGGGGGGGGAGAAGAAGGTGGGGAGGGGATGAAGGGGAGGAGGAGAGCAAAACTCAAAATGTATGAGAGGGGACGTGTAGAAGATAATGGCGTTGTGGTAAAGGGTTGGGCAATGACAACTGACTAAATGAAATGGAAGGAGTCAGGTGACGCGCAGGGCAGGGAGAGACATGGATTGCTCATTTAAATTCACGAAGTTCCTCGAGGCACTTCCCATCGACATCCTTGTTGTGTTGTATGATAGTTGTGATGCGAATATAGATTGCATAAACCTACGTGTATGTGAGTTTGTATGATTGCATGAATGTTTTGGTTTAATCGTATTCATGTTATTATAATTGTTATTATTGTATAATTCCATCTGCCCCAACAGCTGTACATTTTTGGAATAAAGATTTATTCACTTGAACTTTACTTGACATCCACCATGCGCAAATGACTTTGCTGAAGCCAGGATCCAATCGGCTTCTACCGAAAACGTACAATTGATACCCCCTCGCGCAATATGTCACGTCATAAAGCACTGTCTCAGTGAGCAATGATCATGCGCCAATCTTATGGCTAAACAAGCGTTATACAAATGTTAAATATAAACATTATCCTACATAATAATAATAATAATAATAATAATAATAATAATAATAATAATAATAATAATAATAATAATAATAATAATTATAGAAGTAGTAGTAGTAATAGTAGTAGTAGTATAGTAGTAGTAGCAGTAGCAGAAGTAGTAGTATAGTAGAAGTTGTAGTAGTATATTAGTATAGTAGTAGTAGTAGCAGTAGTAGTAGTAGTAGTAGTAGTAGTAGTAGTAGTAGTAGTAGTAGTAGTAGTAGTAGTAGTTTGTTGTTTCGTTTTGCTGTTCAGTGTTGCTATTACTACTTCTACAAGAATGATATAGTTTCTCACCTGCACACGTGACTCATGTAAAGTCAATCGCTGAGCGAGTTCCTCTCTTGTGACCACATCCGGGTAGGGGGCTCTGCGGAAAGCTTTCTCCAGCTCTTCCAGCTGGTGACAGGTAAAGGTCGTCCTTCACAAAGACAACACAAAAAGTTGATGAGTTAACTGAAGTCATTAAGAAATAAAACAAAGAGAGTAGTTTAATTAACTGAAGTCATTAAGGAAGAAATCACACAGAGAGTTGTTGAATTAACTGAAGTCATTAAGGAAGAAATCACACAGAGAGTTGTTGAATTAACTAAAGTCATTAAGGAAGAAATCACACAGAGAGTTGTTAAATTAACTAAAGTCATTAAGGAAGAAATCACACAGATAGTTGTTGAATTAACTAAAGTCATTAAGGAAGAAATCACACAGACAGTTGTTGAATTAACTAAAGTCATTAAGGAAGAAATCACACAGACAGTTGTTAAATTAACTAAAGTCATTAAGGAAGAAATCACACAGAGAGTTGTTGAATTAACTGAAGTCATTAAGGAAGAAATCACACAGACAGTTGTTGAATTAACTAAAGTCATAAAGGAAGAAATCACACAGACAGTTGTTGAATTAACTGAAGTCATTAAGGAAGAAATCACACAGACAGTTGTTGAATTAACTAAAGTCATAAAGGAAGAAATCACACAGACAGTTGTTGAATTAACTAAAGTCATTAAGGAGGAATACACAGAACTGAAGTCATTGTGCCATTAGTTATATAGGCCTACTTGCAGACCCAAAATAATACTCTCACCGGACACAGCTAATCATTAATATATTTTTTTATAGCGGAAACAAGAGAAGATCATCATCATCATCATCATCATCATCATCATCATCATCATCATCATCATCATCATCATCATTATCATCATCATCATCATCAACATCATCTCGTCGTCTTCGTCGTCGTCGGTAACGTAAACCAGCCTTCCTCTTCTTTACCTGTTGCGCGGTCTTTTGGCTTCTCGGGTTTGAGTCCTGTCCAGTCTGTTATCTGTGACGTAAGAGCTGGTCCCGCTTTCCCCTAACGACATTGTGCTTTGTACTCTGCAAAATCATCGACGTCATAACCATTATCATCACTATTATTATCACCATTCCTCAGCTGGGAACGGCGCACACTGTATCGACGGATATAATCGATGTCTTACAGCGCTGTGCCAGTTCACAGAGCGGATCAAGGCGCTGCATGGCCAATGACGTCATAGGTCAAAATGACGTCATATAGTTTTGTTTCTGGCACAAACTTCTCTATCCACATGTTAGCAAAGTCCTCTCTCTCTCCCTCCTCTCTCTCTCCCTCTCTCTCTCTCTCTCTCTCTCTCTCTCTCTCTCTCTCTCTCTCTCTCTCTCTCTTTCTCTCTCAACATTATGGGACGGCTGCAGTGATTCTTTGCTTTAAAAGATTAATTCTATTCACCGCAGAGCTGCAAAATAACTTATCTCCAACACTTCCATCAAAACTGATTCAAAATTAAAACTAGCTGGTATGCTTCCCCTCAACAAGCACATTAATTACAATAAAGCCGTTTTAATGTACAAAATACTGAACAATAGAGCTCCTGATTATTTAAAAGTACTTTTTAGCAAACCTTCATCTCGTTATTCAATTTTTAGTCATAATGTAACCTTGCCACAGTTACGCTTAGACATATTTAAAACATCTCCAAGTATGTGGAATTCTCTACCACAAGAGATCAAGGAAAGTAAATCATTAACATTGTTTAAAATTAGACTCCACAAATTTCTATTTTGCCTTGCTCCTAATATTTAAGATGATTGTATACATTTTGTTCTTTCCTATCTTGCGACAGTTTAATTTGTTCATGTGTGAATTAGCTTGTTTATGTGTGTGGTTGTGGTGGAGGGGGTGGAGAGAGTGGGAGTAGGAAAGGGGTATTGGAGGGAGATTGGGGGAGGGAGTATGTGTATTTCGCTACATTAATTTTCTTAGTATTTTTATTAATTCTTACCATTGTTAAGGTTTGTGTTAGTTTCAAATCAATTTTATGTTAATTATTTTGTTTGTTATGAATTTTTTATTTTTTTATTTTACTATTTTATTAAGGACCAGCTGTAAGACAGGTCCATAGGACCTAATGCTATTATCCTATTAAAGGTTTCGACTTCTCTCTCTCTCTCTCTCTCTCTCTCTCTCTTACTCCCTCACTTCCCCTCCCCAGTGGGGGTGCCGGGGGTTTCTGAATAAATAGTATCCCCACTTTCTGGAAAGGTAGTGCTTTAAATTATCACTGTCGCTGTTTTTTTCTTTTGTTCTTTCTCATTCCTACTCTGTTCTATCAATCTATTATATTATTTTCTTCGCTAGACCTACCTTTTTTCTGTAAAACTCTTCCAAAACTCCCCATTTATATGTGAAGTCTGTTGGGTCAGCTTGGGAATATTCTGCCAAATCATCACTAGGGCTTCCTATAATATTATTATTTAGCAATGTAGGCATTTTATGTGTATGTGTTTTGTTGCTATTTTATAATGATGTTTAAATTCTATTTTGTTTTTTGTAAACGGGGGTTCTATAGATTAGAGTAAAGCCTCCGTGTTCACTGCGTGGCATGTCTTTATTGTAAAAAGACTGGCTGGTGGAGTGCTTTCAGTGTTACCACTAGGGTTGTTTCTGCAGATCTTTTATACGGATCAGGAGTGAGTCCTCTTTCAACCAAGTTGTGGTCCTGATTTTGTTGTCCTGATTCGGCTCTTTGCAGTCCGCAGGAGCCCGGAGAGCAATGAATAACTAACAAATAACTAACAAATAACTAGCAAACAACTAACAAATAACTAACAAATAACTAACAAATAACTAACAAATAACTAGCAAATAACTAACAAATAACTAACAAATAACTAACAAATAACTATCCCCCACTTCCCCATCCCTCACCTTACATAAATATGACATCAAATCCACAATTATTAGCATCAGCACAGTAAGTAACGTTTTATTAACCTTGATGGAAGCAATAAGGCCCGTCCTAATCTAGTTAGCCTATCTGCCTGTACCGTGTACTAATGTACAGACAGCGATCAGCAAATCAAGCACATCCATTTCATGGTGTCAGAAGCTAATGGATGAAATGGATGACGGTGTTAAGGACCCTAACTACGTACTCGGGCGAGGATCGCCGGTGAACACTCTTTAACGTATTCTTATGACCCATTGTCCTAATATCGATGAGCGATGTACACGCAGTTGGTCTCAGGATATCGAATTTGAAGAGATTGATCATAGCTCATCCTTTTTAATCACAGTCCAAATACCTTCAACACTCGATCGTTGACAAGTGTGGGGGCAACTCTTTAGCCGTTCGCACAGTTTCCTGTGATCAGACGATGAAGGTATTTCCACTGGGCTGAACCAGAGTTATCCACTACGATCAGCCTCTTCCATCTGGCCTCGTCAATATACAACGCTTGTCTATTTGGTGATGACGGGTCAACGTTAAGAAGGCCTAGACAGAAATAGCGTCAACGTTAAGAAGGTCTAGACAGAAATAGCGTCAACGTTAAGAAGGTCTAGACAGAAATAGCGTCAACGTTAAGAAGGTCTAGACAGAAATAGCGTCAACGTTAAGAAGGTCTAGACAGAAAGAGCGTCAACGTTAAGAAGGTCTAGACAGAAAGAGCGTCAGCGTTAAGAAGGTCTAGACAGAAATAGCGTCACAAAGATGGAAATGCTTCCAACATTTTCGGATCCTAGACCCTTTACGCAAAAATATCAGTAAAGAGATTTTTCACTGTAAAGACTTTTCACTGTAAAGACTGTAAAGACTTTTCACTGTAAAGACTGTAAAGACTTTTCACTGTAAAGACTTTTCACTGTAAAGACTGTACAGACTTTTCACTGTGGCTGCTGATAAAACAGACTTTTCATTTGTAAAGACTTTCACAGTAAAGACTGTAACGACTGTTCACTGTGGCTGCTGAGTGGACCGACTAGAGAGTGGTGTGCAACAAGGAAATGCGTTCATTTCTTAAAAAACAGGTCTATGTTCTTGCAGATCTACGTTCTCACAGTTCTCTGTTCCCACATCACTATATTCCCACGGCTCTATGTTTACCAGCTATGTTCCCACAGTACTATCCTGCTATGATTCTATGTTTGTATGGCTCAAAGTGTGGACGCAGAACTGTGGAAACTCGGAGGCATGCGAATTTTAGCTATTAGAACATATGGCTGCCCCATTTCTACCTGCAATGGTCTATAATTGATACCTCGTCAATGAGCAACAAGCGTCCATTACTGGTCACGTGATAGTTATAAGAGTCAATCTAGCGCCAAATCACAATTAGCACGGGCCGCGTAGCGACAGCAGCTTGCCTGCCATTAATTTTCACTTTCGACCTGTGGGTATTATATTGTATGATATCATTCATTTTATTACAGCTGTCCACATTTTACTTTTCACTTTCTATTACCGTGTGCTAAAAGGTGATCCGTTGGTTCAATTTAGTGTTGGCTTATTTTCCTTCATTTTATTATTTAAAAAAAATTATAGTCCTGTGTATTATTATTATTATGTACACAGCAGCTGTATTAGCTATTTCTCTCTCTTTCTCTCTTTTTTTTTCTCTCTCTCTCTTTCTCTCTCTCTCTCTCTCTCTCTCTCTCTCTCTCTCTCTCTCTCTCTCTTTCTCTCTCCCTTAAAATCAAGTATATGCTTACATCATAACTTAGTATTAGTTTCATGATTGTTCTTGAAAATTGACCAGCTTTTTCATCAAGGCTGTACATGTTTGCAAAAATGTCCTTTCTTTCTTTTTTTCTTTCTTTCTTTGTATTAATGTGTTTATTTATTGTTCATCGAATCAAAAAGTTAAAAGTGGAAGGTGGTTCCATTCTTAAATACCCTTCCTGACTTGTACTTGCTTGTTGTGTATTTCAAATTTTTTTCTTTCTTAAGGACTTCTTTGAAGATACACTGTAATAGTAGTAATCGAAGTAGCAGAAATAGTACTAGTAGTGGTAGCAGCAGTAATAGTAGTAGTTGTTGTTGTTGTAATAGTAGTTGTAGCAGCAGCAGTAGTAGTAGTAGTAGTAGTAGTAATAGTAGTTTCAGCAGCAACAGTAGTAGTAGTAGTAGTAGTAGTAATAGTAGTTGCAGTAGCAGCAGCAGTAGTAGTAGTAGAAGAAGGCATGGATAGGTCAGTGGTCAGAGCGCAAGATTTGTGTAAGTGCGTCTTGGGCAACGTGGGTTCGAATCCTGACTTCAGGAAACTATTTTATGATTGTTGGATATTAGTGGTTATCGCATTGAGATGCTCTCTGAGCTTGTAAGTGCGCTATATAATGGCAATCTCTTTCTTTCTGTAGTAGTATTGGTAGTTGCGGCAGTAGTAGCAGTAGTAGTAGCAGAAGCGGTAGTAGCAGTTGTAGTAGTATAGTAGTAGTAGTAGTGTAGTAGTAGTAGTAGTAGTAGTAGTAGTAGTAGTAGTAGTAGTAGTAGTAGTAGTAGTAGTAGTAGTAAAATCGTGTTTTACATTTTAAGGCACGACGTGGTGTACATAAGAAGAAATTAGAAGGAGTAATAGTAGTAGTACATGCAGCAACAGTGGTAGTAGTAGTACCAGCAGCAATGATAGTAGTAGTAATAATAGTAGTACCAGTAGCAATGATAATTGCTGCCTTGACAAGGTTGAAGCCCATTTGCAAAGACAGGACCATAAGTCTACATTCCAAGGTAAGGTTGCTGCGCTCCCTTGTCATCTCCATCTTCCTATACGCTTGCGAAACGTGGACCCTCGCAGCAGATCTACAGCGAAGAATACACAGCGTTGAGATGAGGTGCTACTGAAGACGTCTGGGTATTTCTTATACCCAGCACATCTGCAACGACGAAGTCCGACAGACCATCACCCAAGCCATTGGACAACACGATGACGTGTTCACAGCGGTGAAGAAACGGAAACTCCCATGGTATGGTCACCAGATCATCAGGCCTTGCAAAGACCTTCCTGCAAGGCATGGTGCAAGGAGGCAGAAGAAGAGGGGGACCGAAAAAGAGGTGGGGGTGACAACATTCGAGAATGGACTGGCTTGACACTGAGCGAAGCTATGAGGGTTGCTGAGGACAGAGAAAGATGGAGTATGCTGGTTAAACAATCATCTGTTGTGTCCCAACGACCTTCGAGTTACGGGATAGGATAGGATAGGACCAGCAGCAGCAATGAAAGTAGTATTACCAGCAGCAATGATAGTATTAGTAATGATAGTAGTAAAAGCAGCAATGATAGTAGTAGCAATAATAGTAGTATTGGCAGCAATGATAGTAGTAGTAATAATAGTAGTACCAACAGCAATGATAGTAGTAGTAATGGTAGTAGTACCAGCAGCAGCCGTGGTAGTAGTAGTAATAATTGTAGTACCAGCAGTAGCGGTTGTAGTAGAAGTAATAGTAGTAGTAGGAACAGAAGCAGTGAGTAATAGTAGTAGTAGTAGTAGTAGTAGTAGTGCTACCAGCAGTAGCAATGGTAATACTAATAGTAACAGCAATAGTAGTAATAGTATTAGAGTGGCTCAGCAGTTTTCAGTGCTGGACAGTGCGTGTAATGCTGCCAGTTGGCGTCGTGTAGGGCTCAGTTAGATCTCTTGAGTGCTATATAGGAACAATTCCACATTTTACTTTCAAGGTCATCCTCGTCTTTGAGTGCTATATAGGAACAATTCCACATTTTACTTTCAAGGTCATCCTCGACTTTGAGTGCTATATAGGAACAATTCCACACTTTTACTTTCAATGCCGTCATCGTCATTGACGTTTTACGAACGTTGTGAGCGTCTTCGTAGAGTAGCTAATAACACTGGCACATAGAACTGTATTTGCATGAAATAAAAAAAATATTCTGATCCTTACAGTGGTAGAATGCAGCAGGCTGGACTTTGGTTTTATCCCACAGTGACGAGAGCAGCCCAAAAGGGCCCGTCGCCTGACACTCAGTCTCAAATCTTATTATGACTTACGATAGTTGAGCGAACTCTAATACTAGTACTCAAGATCACTGCACGTTTTGCTTCCTGCAAATGCAGTGCTGTGTACAACGTTGTAATCCATTATCAGTGCTGTATACACATGTTGTAATCCATTATTATGCTGTGTGCAACGTTATAAACCACTATCAGAGCTGTATACAACGTTATAAACCATTATCAGTGTTGTGTACAACGTTATAAACCATTATCAGTGGTGTGTACAACGTTATAAACCACTATCAGTGCTGTGTACAACGTTATAAACCACTATCAGTGCTGTGTACAACGTTATAAACCATTATCAGTGATGTGTACAACGTTATAAACCATTATCGATGTTGTGTACAACGTTGTAAACCATTATTAATGCTGTGTACAACGTTATAAACCATTATCAGTGTTGTGTACAACGTTGTAAGCCATTATTAATGCTGTGCACAACGTTATAAACCATTATTAATGCTGTGTACAACATTATAAACCCCTATCAGTGTTGTGTACAACGTTATAAACCATTATTAATGCTGTGTACAACGTTATAAACCATTATTAGTGTTGTGTTCAACGTTATAAACCATTAATAGTGCTGTGTACAACGTTATAAACCATTATTAATGCTGTGTACAACGTTATAAACCCCTATCAGTGTTGTGTACAACGTTATAAACCACTACCAGTGCTGTGTACAACGTTATAAACCATTATTAATGCTGTCTACAACATTATAAACCATTATCAGTGCTGTGTACAACGTTATAAACCACTACCAGTGCTGTGTACAACGTTATAAACCATTATCAGTGCTATGTACAGCGTTATAAACCATTATCAGTGCTGTGTGCAACGTTATAAACCATTATCAGTGCTGTGTATAACGTTATAAACCATTATGAGTGCTGTGCACAACGTTATAAACCATTATCAGTGCTGTGCACAACGTTATAAACCACTATCAGTGCTGTGTACAACGTTATAAACCACTACCAGTGCTGTGTAAAAACGTTATAAGCCATTATCAGTGCTGTGTACAACGTTATAAACCATTATCAGTTCTGTGTACAACGTTATAAACCACTACCAGTGCTGTGTAAAAACGTTATAAACCACTACCAGTGCTGTGTAAAAACGTTATAAGCCATCATCAGTAGGGAGTTACCGCCCTGCCCTGAAACTATGTCCACGTTTTAACTGTTTTGTTATTATTTTCCATTAAAAATAACTGTAAAGACTAAGAGCAATAAAACAGCCAAATAGAACACTTGAACCTGGGTTTGCTGTCAAATCTGTAAAGCGCAGCATGTTACAGCAACGACGGTTTTAATTTTAAAGTAATTGTTTCCTAATCATTATCGTCTTCACAATGGATATTTGGTTTCCATCATTGATTGTAACTATGCGCCCGGCCATGGGCTGTAACTATGCGCCCGGCCATGGGCTGTAACTATGCGCCCGACCATGGGCTGTAACTATGCGCCCGACCATGGGCTGTAACTATGCGCCCGGCCCTGGGCTAAAATTGGGCGCCTCAGATGGCTTGAGTGAGATCCTGTATCGGCCAGCGCCTTGAGCAGCTCTTGAGCTGGAACAGCGCTATGTAAGAACAAGTAAGTTTATGTTCAGTTTAGTTTTACCTAAAAAGCCGAACATCTAAACTAATTAAACTAAGCTACAACTAACATACACTGAAAAATATTCTTTCTTTCTTTCTTTCGTTCTTTCTTTCTTTCTTTCTTTCTTTCTTTCTTTCTTTCTTTCTTTCTTTCTTTCTTTCTTTCTTTCTTTCTTTCTTTCTTCTTCTTCTTTTTCTTCTTCTTCTTCTTCTTCTTCTTCTTCTTCTTCTTCTTCTTCTTCTTCTACTTCTTCTTCTTCTTCTTCTTCTTCTTCTTCTTCTTCTTCTTCTTCTTCTTCTTCTTCTTCTCCTTCTTCTTTCTTTCTTTCTTTCTTTTTTTCATTTCTTTCTTTCTTTCTTTCTTTTTTCCTTCTTCCTTTCTTTCTTTCTTTTTCTTCTTCTTCTTTTTTTCAATCTTTCTTTCTGTTTGTCTTTCTTCTTCTTTCTTCTTCTTCTTTTGTTCTTCTTCTTCTTCTTCTTCTTCTTCTTCTTCTTCTTCTTCTTCTTCTTCTTCTTCTTCTTCTTCAATTAACAATGCCGTTTAAAAAGCAGAAGAGGATAGCTATATTTCCCATATCATTTCCCTAACTCGATATCGCACCCAATAACGCACAATATAATTATCACACTATAATTATCACAATATAAATATCACACTATAATTATCACAATATAATTATCACAATATAATTATCACAATATAATTATCACAATATAACTTAATCAACATCACGTAACATGGATTATATCTAAGACGCTTCTTTAAAACTTTGCTGACCTTTCTTTTTGGCGAAGCAACCCACTACCTTGTTTTTGTCTTGACTGACTTAAACAATGTTTGACACAACGACAGAGCAATGTATAGTAGGACAGTACAAAACCAATTGTCACTTACCGTGCGAGGATTCCAGCTTTGGATTGTCTAATGGTTGACAACACTACCGGCCATCTGCCTCCACTGATTGTTGCATTGCTAAATGGCATTACATAGTTACCGCACTTTGGGGCAGCATCCCTACGAGGAGGTGCTGCTGCTAGCGAAGGTGGCGGTGAAAATCTCCGCCGGGGCGGCGTTAGAGACTGTCACAGATCACGTGACTTTATTGGCTTCTAATGAGGGTGATGATTTGGGTGTTGATGATGATGCTAGCATTTAAGTGGGATGTTTCAGCTTCATTTGCATAACGGTACCATGGGTAGGATGCCGCGCTGTTATCACACTGCTGTTGAAGTGAGTTGGTTTGAGCGTTTTCGATTTAGCGCGCGCGCGCGTCTGTGCGTTTGTGTGCCTACGCCAACGTAGGTATGTTGTATGTATGTTGGTGTATATAAGTTTATATGCTGGCGCCAAACGTAGGTATGTTGTATGTATGTTGGTGTATATAAATTTATATGCTGGCGCCAAACGTAGGTATGTTGTATGTATGTTGATGTATATAAGTTTATATTCTGGCGCCAAACGTAGGTATGTTGTATGTATGTTGGTGTATATAAGTGTATATGCTAGCGCCAAACGTAGGTATGTTGAATGTATGTTGGTGTATATAAGTTTATATGCTGGCGCCAAACGTAGGCATGTTGTATGTATGTTGGTGTATATAAGTTTATATGCTGGCGCCAAACGTAGGTATGTTGAATGTATGTTGGTGTATATAAGTTTATATGCTGGCGCCAAACGTAGGTATGTTGAATATATGTTGGTGTATATAAGTTTATATGCTGGCGCCAAACGTAGGTATGTTGAATGTATGTTGGTGTATATAAGTTTATATGCTGGCGCCAAACGTAGGTATGTTGAATGTATGTTGGTGTATATAAGTTTATATGCTGGCGCCAAACGTAGGCATGTTGTATGTATGTTGGTGTATATAAGTTTATATGCTGGCGCCAAAGGTGTGTGACGAGGAAGGAGGAGGGTAAAGGATGTTAATAACGAATTGTCAAGAGTTGAGGGTGGGGGGGGAGTGGGGTGTATTTGTGTTGGTGTGCGGGAATAGAATAGGGCCCTTTGAAGAACCCAGTCATTGTGTTAAAGTCAGTCTGTGATACCATTTCCACACTTTTACACAACAACAGCAACAGCAACATCATCATCAACAACAACAACGAATCACATGTTAAATTCATATACATTAAGATTCCACAATAATCCGCTTTCATCCACATAACATTCATCGTAAACATTTCCTCTCTCCCCCCCCCCCTACCCCATTCCTCTCTCTCGCTCTCTCTCCGTCTCTCTGACATACACCGACACACACGCACGTCACAGCTGAGCTAACCAAGCATGCCTTATTATCCCAGGGTATCATAGAGCACATGTAACGGGATAATACATGATATTATCTAGACAGTATCGTGCCTGATTCTTAACTTATTTTGTATACATGTATTGTCATTGTCAATGATTTTAGTGTGTGCCGCAGATATGTCCTGATTGTTTTTATTGTTCTATGCATGGCTTTGTCACTGCTCTTGTATTAGTGTTATGACTTCATTTTAAGTGTGAAGTTTTTACGTATAATGTTTTTTTTTGTTTGTTTTTTTTAATAATATTCTTAAATTAAGTTTTAAATGTGAAGCACAGTGAGCCTGGGCATTTTTCAGGAAACTGAGCTATATAAATTTACGTTAGTAGTAGTAGTAGTAGTAGTAGTAGTAGTAGTAGTAGTAGTAGTATCGTCATAGAAGAGTATAATCATCCGAATAATTGCGGTGAAAGTTCTCCGATGTGCGTATAAGCATCTTAAAGGACATTGGGCTTCCATATAAGGTCAAGGCGTCAGTCTAGCAAAGGAGTCCTTTCTAACAGTAATGACGCGTCACCCGACAGCATAGAAAACACACCAGTACTCTCCTGCTAACTTCACAACAACGCTTTGGAGTATGTCGGTCACGCTCGGCTGCGATTTATTTGTGTGCGCAACAGCCTCTATTGTTAGGGAATTTAGCCATTGACTGCTATAGCGGACAACAGCCTCTATTGATAGGGAATGTAGCCATTGACTGCTATAGCGGACAACAGCCTCTATTGATAGGGAATGTAGCCATTGACTGCTATAGCGGACAACAGCCTCTATTGTTAGGGAATTTAGCCATTGACTGCTATAGCGGACAACAGCCTCTATTGTTAGGGAATTTAGCCATTGACTGCTATAGCGGACAACAGCCTCTATTGATAGGGAATGTAGCCATTGACTGCTATAGCGGACAA
>CM072523.1:60390803-60448303 GCA_036898135.1 Oncomelania hupensis | reverse complement strand
CATGTAGGTACATACATACCACTGCTACCGCTGTATATACCTAGGTACCATGGACCAAAGATATCTTTTCTATTCTTTGGTCCATGTAGGTACATACATACCACTGCTACCGCTGTATATACCTAGGTGCCATGGACCAAAAATATCTTTTCTATTCTTTGGTCCATGTTGGTACATACATTCTACTGCTACCGCTGTGCTGTCGGGGATCCATTATACTTGGTTAATACCTTTAAGATATTTATTGACCCACTAACGTTAGTTGGTTTTTTAAAGTGTTTGTTTGTTTATTTATTTCGTTGTTCACTTAGCGCTTTTCCAGCTCAAGAGCCGCTCAAGGCGCTGGCCGATACAGGATCTCACTCCAACCACCCATCTTGCTGCCCTTGGGGGCACTGTTTGACGCCCAGACCACTGAGCACAATGCAGGGCCACCTGGAATAGGGGTTGGGGGACCTAGTGCGTGCTGGATTTGTGTAGCCGGCACTCTCTCCTCTAGGAACTGACCGTCAACATCTTCAAAATCCGTGTCATGGAATGCGTGCGTGCAGACCACATTCTGATCCCAAGGTGTCATAAGTTTATATGGCACCAGTCAGCAACACTCTCTTCACTCGCTATGTCACAGGCTAATCACACCACAGAGCATGCAACATTGACGAGACTTAATTAATTTAATAGACAGCGGCACACGCGGTATCCAATGTTCAGGGGCGTCGCACACGGGGGGGCAGGGGGGGCACCTGCCCCCCCAATAATTTGGCAAAAAAAAAAGAAAGAAAGAGAGGGAGAAAGAAGAGAAGAAGAAGAAGAAGAAGAAGAAGAAGAAGAAGAAGAAGAAGAAGAAGAAGAAGAAGATTTCAAACGATAGAGGAAGGCAGGAAGAATCAATAATTAAAAAAATCACCATATTTTTAAACCGTAGTGTAAAGGGCTAACGTACGAAATAATATTACAATAATCTATTAGCATGTGCCTGTGTTTCACAACAAAATATTTCGTGGCGCTAACGCAATCACCGGGCAGCAGAGCTGGCTTTTGCTGTTTGAAAGAAGTGTCATTTCATCACGCAAAGAGCAAAATTAACAAAACAATGGAATCGTCTGTTTTCCAGGTTTGTTGATATCAATTATTTACTTTAGTCTGTAAAATGAGTAAGGCAAGGGTGAATGTGCAAGTGTCAATAAATAGTTGAGGTGCGCGATATTTTTTAATTTAGATTTAGTTTGTTGATAAGGGGGGGGAGGGGGGTGCGGACAAGCGGGACGCACCCTGTAATATATCCTCGTACCTTCATCCAACTAAAAGACAGAGTAAAAACATTTAATTATTTATGTTCTTCTTTACTGAAAAGCCCCACCCCCCCACCTCCCCGTCGACAGGGTTGCCCCCCCAATATTTTGGACCGTGCGACGCCCCTGATGTTGCAATAATAACACGATTTGCAGTACAAATATAAAGGTCAAATCAGACGAGTGACCTTTTTACAACGTTTCAAACACAACCTTTCAATTCATTGTGTTGCGACAGTGTAAATACACCAAATTTCAGGAATTCAGAAAGGAATTACGTCCCTGAACTGCTGGCCGTTTTCTAGGCTAGCTGATGCAATAGCCATCAGGCGAAGCGAGCGTAATATTTAGTGAGTACTTGACTGTCCAAAGTCAATGATGACAGTGTTTCACATTGTATCAACATGTGTCATTTTTGCCTTGTCAGATTGGAATGGATCCAGACATTATGGCCGCTAGTTTGGACGCTGGTTTAATGGATGTGCGCTTGCGGTGGAAGTGTACGGGGATCTGATAAGCTACAAAACGAACACCACCACCACCACCACCACTATCATCTCCCTCCCCCTCCTTTCTCCCCAAAGTTTTTTTATTAAAAACATTTGATCGTCTATACAAGTTTCGGTGCAACGAAAAATTTTAGAGCAGGTTTTAAATCTCGGAACATTTTTAAAAATATTTGTACGACAGATGGGTGAAAATATTAGTGTTTCACAAATGTTGCCTGTTTTGCGTTGCGCGTTGGTTGCTAGTGTCACTTCAGCCTTAAAGGGTATAGAGTTCAAACACACACACACACACACAAAAACACACACGCATATACCCACTCACATACACACTGATACCATGACCAGTGTGTAGTAATAAAAATTTAAAATTATGTGTATAAGCGAAAGATTACTGTTAAATACAATAGTTAATGATGTTTGAAATGCCCATGAGAGAGAGAGAGAGAGGGAGGAGAGAGAGAGAGAGAGAGAGAGAGAGAGAGAGAGAGAGAGAGAGAGAGAGAGAGAGAGAGAGAGAAACAAGCCGTCGAATCTAGTTATCGTTCATTGATCTATGTTGAAATCTTTGTAAACATGAATAGGCTGTAAATACACCAGAGCGACCGGACCACGCCTGCCTCTGTTTCAATCTGGTCATGAAGTCGACGATCGTAATAAACATATGACGATATCTAGTCACTAACTCGATGATTTTAACAAGCCTATAACGATAACTAGTCATTATGTCAAACAAGAAAAAGAACTGCTGCGATCCCTGAAGTCTGCTTAGATGAGGATTGTGCCTCACAACTGCAAAGAAAATCTCATCTTTACTTCAAGGTCTTTGGGATTTATAACATGTTACGTCATCGTAACGACACGGTTCAGTGTAGTGGCGCAAATGACTCCGTGACGTTAAGCTACCATACAGGGCCATAGAAAATATCGCTCATCAGGTTAACAGGGATCGAATGAGTGAAGTCATGGCCACGTCAGGAAACAGCATCCTCTCCAGAGCGTCACTGGCCACTGACGACAGACAGGGCAGCGTCAGCAGCAAGCGACCAAACCTGGCTGATGAAGTCAGTCTGGAGGAAACTGATGCAGACGATGACGCAACTAGTGCCGATGACGCGATGTTCGGTGGCGGTATAAGTGATGACGTCAAAGATGGTGGTGACGTAGCTTGTGCGTGTGTGTAAGACTGCTGGGTGTAGTGAGCCAGGGCCATCTGAGCTTGTTCCTGCAGGAGATCTAGTCGCCTGGCGTCTTGCTGAGGGGCGCTGTGGTCTGTGGCACAAAAGAATAACACCGTGGTCTGTAGCACATAATAATGAGATGGTGGTACATAGCACAAAATAATGACAGGGCGGTTTGTAGCACAATGTGATGACAATCAAACGCACAAGGTAAAATAGAGAGCGACTGCTGGAGCTACAGGGAATTCGTGCAGTCTCAAATCATCAACCTCCGGGTATGTCCTCAGCTGGCGGAAATAAATATCAAGAAATCAAGAATTAGAAGTGTTCTTACCCCCCCCCCCTCTCTCTCTCTCTCTCTCTCTCTCCCTCAACCCCTCCCCCTCCCATCTTGACCCCCGCGCTATCCCACCCAACCACTTCTGACCAACCAACCTCCCTGTCCCCACATCCCCCCTCTCTACATTATTCCCCTATTACACATCCCCCCTCTCTACATTACTCCCCTATTACACATTCTCCCTCTCTACATTACTCCCCTATTACACATCCCCCCTCTCTACATTACTCCCCTATTACACATCCCCCCTCTCTACATTACTCCCCTATTACACATTCTCCCTCTCTACATTACTCCCCTATTACACATCCCCCCTCTCTACATTATTCCCCTATTACACATCCCCCCTCTCTACATTACTCCCCTATTACACATTCTCCCTCTCTACATTACTCCCCTATTACACATCCCCCCTCTCTACATTACTCCCCTATTACACATTCTCCCTCTCTACATTACTCCCCTATTACACAACCCCCCTCTCTACATTACTTCCCTATTACACATTCTCCCTCTCTACATTACTCCCCTATTACACATTCTCCCTCTCTACATTACTCCCCTATTACACATTCTCTCCCCTTCCACTTTGACAACACCGCCACTCTTACCCCCACCCATCCATCCGCTGTCAGTCCACATATCAAATGTTAATTACTTGGTCAACACTCTCCTTACTACAATTATAATTTCTGCTAAGTATTGAACGCTGATCAACATCTACCTCGTCCACACGAATCTTCAACATGTATGTCTTCATCAGTTGGCCTGCCAAGAGTCTAAGACTGGACGCGATGATCAACATCTACCTAGTCCACACAAATCTTCAACATGTATGTCTCCATCAGTTGGCCTGCCAAGAGTCTAAGACTGGACGCGCTGATCAACCTCTACCTACTATACTCCACACAAATCTTCAACATGTATGTCTCCATCAGTTGGCCTGCCAACAGTCTAAGACTGGACGCGCTGATCAACCTCTACCTACTATACTCCACACAAATCTTCAACATGTATGTCTCCATCAGTTGGCCTGCCAACAGTCTAAGACTGGACGCGCTGCCTAGTTTTACCCCATTGGACATTTTTGAATTTTAACTCCGATTAATCAACGATTTTACTATTAATGACCATACGTCTGTTGCAGTCTGGATGCGTGAATTTATTGAAAGAGATGTTGTTGTTTTTATCAGTTAAAGATCTGCTTGGTGGGTTGACCACCTAGATACAGCAAGCCCAGTATCAACACCAAGATCAAGTTTACAAGCTTATTTAAGGTTTTAGTCTTCTGAGAGGATTTCAGACAAGCGGGACAAACATAAAGTCATAGACAAAGCAAGAAAAAAAATCTGTGTTGACAGCTGTATTCAAAACAATATGTACACAATACGAATAATATAACAATTCTGACAGACACAAACACAAACCTCATAATTATAAAGTGGGAGAATAATATAAATATACAAAAATAAGTTATTCAACCCGATCATACTATTTGAGCAGTTAAAAAATAGTATCAATAAATCGACATACCATTTTTCTCGTCTTAGGAGAATGTGTTCATAAGGTCATTAAGATTTGGGTGGTAATTAAAATAATTTGGTAGCAGGACTTTGCGGTTGTCATTTAATAAGGGAATATTACAAGAAAAGGAATAGTCAAACTCATCGCCAATTTTGTTTAAATTACAAAACGTGCAGATTCTCTCTTCCCTCCAAACATTGGAGTATCGTAGCTGCTGCGCTGGCAATGTATTACAACATAATCTAAATTTTATGACGTTTTTCCGCGCATTGTTCGATAAATATGTAAAGTATTTTTCAAAGCAAAAATCATGTTTAAACATAATTATCTTATTATTAAACACATGCTGCCAAGACTGAAAACAAACTAGTCTTCTACTTTCTGTTTAATTAACATTTAAATTGATCTACTTTATAAAAAAAAAGCACAGTGAACCTCTGATCTGATATCTAACCATACATGAGACATACCAAGATCATCTAATGTTGAATGCACCTTTTCCAACCATGCTGATGTGTACGGGGTATTATTATAAAGAACATAAGCAATGAGATTTGACATAATCCGTTTAGGAAGAATTCATGACAGAGATTGTACCAGAAGCTAAGCAGTCTAAATTTGACATATAATGACACATGGAATTGAGCGACTTCGCCAAAAATCATACAAGAAGATGTGCTAGGTTTCACATTTAACAAAAGCTTCAGGAATATAAGATGTAATTTGTCACACACGGTTACATTTTCAAAACCTCAAACTTTATTGCTATACAAAATTACAGATAAGCTTTATACGCATTTGTTAAACGTCTATTTGTAAATCGATAGGTAATCCTAATTTATAACATTCCTTTATTATTGAAAACATGACTCTATTAGCAGAGTTACACTGAGATGCAATTGATTTATTAAACTTATTATTATAATTGAAAATAACACCTAAATACTTATATTATCTATTTCAACTTTATCACTACTAAATGAAAAGTTTGGTAAGTTACGTGCTTTTTAACGTGAACAATTACTTTCGTTTTAGCAGCATTGATACTCAGCCCAAACTTAGCACAATAGTTACATAGCACATCCAGGGCTCGCTACCTGTGTTCGCCTGACTCGGCCAAAATAGCTTTATCATTATTGCAGAAAAAGTAAAAGTAAAAGTTACGATCATCATATAGGGAGTTGGGCAGATTTAGACCACTAAAGTGTTGAGCAAGAAATAATGTAAGATCGTTTTAAAAATAATGAAAACAGGATAGGTGACAAATTCTCACCCTGATGAAGGTCAATATTACAAGTTTAAAAAAAACTGATAGACCCCGGCCAGTTTTTACATAGGATTAAGCTTTAGGGTACATACTTTTTTTTTAACAGTTAAGACCTTTCCAGAGATGCCAGAGCTTAAGGGTCTTTCCCCATAACACATTTCCTGGACTACTGAATCTACTGAACACAACATTAACACCGAGATCCATTGAGCACAACCTTAACAGTAGTGAATAGATTTTGTTTGTTTTTGTTTGCCCACAATTTAGATCTATAAAATCAATTATCATATCCACCCAAACACATCCATGGTTGCCATCTCACCTTGCCGAAGCAGAACAAGGGTCTCCAGAAAGGGAAGTTCTGTGACGTCAGCATGTAATGAATGGAAGGTCCGGATCACCGTTTGTACTGACGTCAGCATTGATATGTCGTCATCATTTTCTGGAGTCTGAGGAAGATAAGATTCAATTAAAAACTATCTTGGTTAAATACAAGTGCAAACAAGCTCAGTGACTAATTAGAGGACAACATTAGGAGGCGGAAGACTCTCCAAAGGTCTGCACAAAACGTTCCGTCATCATTATTTATAGTTTATGGTCATTGTGGGCGTAGCTTCACCTTCCATGGTCACTGATCGTTAATACCCAGGCTACCAATGTCACCCGCAAATAGAAAACACCCGAGGAGAAGCGGCACTCACCGAAGTAGACAGACGCAGGTAGCGTGCAATAATACATGAAATGTCTACAGGCCAGTGCGCAGCCGCCAAAAGGAACACTTCCGCCCAGCGACGTTCTAGTTGCACTACCTGCTCTCGCGGAAGCAGCGCCTTGAAGAAGACGTTGTGATGCGACCTCCTGAGACAGGACAGGAGAATGTGCTCAGCCGTGGCGCGAAGGAATCTTAAAACGTCACGTGGTTCATCTAATTGACCTGAACACGCCAACAAACAAATATACTAAATATAACAAACATATAACATATACACCAAACACACGAAACTGTGTGCAGTCACTGTAGTTGATGGGGCTACTTTCAGTGGATGTGCAGTCATTGCATGGGAAACTCGAGACTCATTTCTTTTCACAACAGTATGCTGAGTAGGCCTGTTTGTCCAGCGTATTGAGATTGCCATTATAGCATGCGGTTGTACGCTGAGTAGGCCTGTTTGTCCAGCGTATTGAGCTTGCCATTATAGCATGGAGTTGTACGCTGAGTAGGCCTGTTTGTCCAGCGTATTGAGCTTGCCATTATAGCATGGAGTTGTACACTGAGTAGGCCTGTTTGTCCAGCGTATTGAGATTGCCATTATAGCATGGAGTTATACGCTGAGTAGGCCTGTTTGTCCAGCGTATTGAGCTTGCCATTATAGCATAGAGATGTACGCTGAGTAGGCCTGTTTATCCAGCGTATTGAGCTTGCCATTATAGCATGGAGTTGTACGCTGAGTAGGCCTGTTTGTCCAGCGTATTGAGCTTGCCATTATAGCATAGAGTTGTACGCTGAGTAGGCCTGTTTGTCCAGCGTATTGAGCTTGCCATTATAGCATAGAGTTGTACGCTAAGTAGGCCTGTTTGTCCAGCGTATTGAGCTTGCCATTATAGCATGGAGTTGTACGCTGAGTAGGCCTGTTTGTCCAGCGTATTGAGCTTGCCATTATAGCATAGAGTTGTACGCTGAGTAGGCCTGTTTGTCCAGCGTATTGAGCTTGCCATTATAGCATGGAGTTGTACGCTGAGTAGGCCTGTTTGTCCAGCGTATTGAGCTTGCCATTATAGCATAGAGTTGTACGCTGAGTAGGCCTGTTTGTCCAGCGTATTGAGCTTGCCATTATAGCATAGAGTTGTACGCTGAGTAGGCCTGTTTGTCCAGCGTATTGAGCTTGCCATTATAGCATGGAGTTGTACGCTGAGTAGGCCTGTTTGTCCAGCGTATTGAGCTTGCCATTATAGCATGGAGTTGTACGCTGAGTACGCCTGTTTGTCCAGCGTATTGAGATTGCCATTATAGCATGGAGTTGTACGCTGTAGGCCTGTTTGTCCAGTGTATTGAGCTTGCCATTATAGCATGGAGTTGTACGCTGAGTAGGCCTGTTTGTCCAGTGTATTGAGCTTGCCATTATAGCATGGAGTTGTACGCTGTAGGCCTGTTTGTCCAGCGTATTGAGCATGCCATTATAGCATGGAGTTGTACGCTGAGTAGGCCTGTTTGTCCAGCGTATTGAGATTGCTATTATAGCATAGAGTTGTACGCTAAACACCTGGACTCTGGATTGGGTTGGTTTGATTAGATTGGATAAGTGATTAGTTCTGTGAGAGAAAATCTTAAACTGTGACACACTTTTGAAGCTTCCAGTAAAGCGCTTACCCGATGACGCGGAGCTGTCTCCCGAAGATGGCGCCGAGGATGACGACGAAGACGATGACATCCCACTCCCGGCAACGTTGCCCAGCAACAGGGCTGGGAAAGCCGCGGGCATGGACCACGTCAGCCACGGATGGATAGCAGGCAAGGGAGGCAAGAAGGTGCCGCGAGGCGCTACAGGTCTGAATGCACTCAAACATGGGCTCCACGGCAACCCTACTTCGTGCGCTTGCATCCCATATTTTGGCGCGTCAAGGGAGGTCATTATTTTTGGTGGCTGCTTGGAGGTGCTGAGGACGTGGGGTGGCGGGAGGAGAGAACGGCGGGTGAGGATGGAGGGTCGCTTACTTCCCTTGTTCTTCCTGGGACCTCTCTCCTCTTGAACTGCTGCACCAAACATCACAGGCACAAGTTTCAATCTTGACTACTGCTGCACCAGATGTCACAGACACACGTTACAATGTTGACTACTGCTGCACCAAACATTACAGGCAAAAGCAACAGCGACCATAATACAATGGTGACTATAGCAAGTTTTAAACAATGTATAAGAGTAAGGAAAGAAACAGTAAAGGAAAATTAAATATCATTAGTTCTCATCATCAGCATCTTTAATATCATCAATACCACTCCATCAACACCAACAACACCTTCATCATCGTCACCACTCCCCTATTTCTACCCTTCTTCGTCATCATCATCATCTACACCATCACCACAACCACCACCACCCCCATAACCATCCTCTTGCACCTCCTCCTCATCATCATCACCAGCACCATCATTATCTTCATAACCACTACCATCATATTCCAGTCAGCCGTCAGGGCTGCCCAGAAAATATCTTCCAATAGCAAGAGTCGTCGCTGCTTCACAAAACATCTGCACCGGGTGCATCACCATCATCATTACCATCATCATCAACATCATCATCAACATCATCATCATCATCATCATCATCGTCATCATCATCGTCATCATCATCATCACCATCATTATCGTCATCATCATCGTCATCATCATCGTCATCGTCATCATTATTATCATCATCATCATCTTCTTCTTCTTCTTCTTTTAATACTTCTTTTTCTACTTCTTTCTCTTCTTCTTCTTCTTTTTCTTCTTCTTCTTCATCATTATCATCGTCATCATCATCATCATCATCATCATTATCATCATCATCATCATTGTCAACATCATCATCATTGTCAACATCATCATCTTCTTCTTCTACTACTTCTTTTTCAACTTCTTTCTCTTTTTCTTCTTCTTCATCATCGTCATCATCATCATTATCATCTTCATCGTCATCATCATCATCATCATCATCATCACCCAAGAGACTAACCATTTCTGTTCATGCTGACAGTGAAACATTTCTGCAGTCTGCAGTAAGGACACCAGTTCCTCCGTGCCTTGTCAATCACACAGTTACCTTTCCCTGACACACAACACGCCTACACGTCAATCAAACATACAAGTAAACAAAAACACAAACATATAAATAATACAGTCAACATGTAAGTAAAGAACAAGAAGAAGTCAAATTTCAGACTACAATGAAAGGATTTGTATAATTACATGTAAATGAACATATATATGTATCCGGTTGTTAACTTAATTATTTACATATCTTTTTGATAAATTTATTAGTTACATGTCTCAGTTTAGTTTATTATTTATGTATTTGCTTGCTCGCTTGTCCACTTTATCTTTGTGGTTTATTTTCATTGTTATTTTTGTATATGTATTTGTTAATAGATAGATAGATATTCAACGATTATAGAGAGAGAGGAAGAGAGAGAGAGAGAGAGAGAGAGAGGTAAATAATTAAGTTAATAAACTGATACGTAAATAATGGCATATCTCTGATAATGGAGGTAACAAAGAGATAGGTAAATAATTAAGATAACAAACTGATACGTTAATAATGTAGTTAACAAAAACATAGGTAAATAAATAAGTTAACAAACTGATACGTAAATAATGGAGTTAACAAAGAGATAGGTAAATAATTAGGTTAACAAACTGATACGTAAATAATGAAGTTAAAAAGAGGTATGGAAATAAATAAGTTAACAAACTGATACATAAAAATGAAGTTAAAAAGATATATGGAATTATATAAATTAACAAACTGATACATAAAAATGAAGTAAACAAACAGATATGTAAATAATTAAGTTAACTAACAAATATGTTTATAGTGGAGATACCAAACAGATATGTAAATAATTAAGTTAACTAACAAGTATGTTTATAGTGGAGATACCAAACAGATATGTAAATAATTAAGTTAACTAACAAGTATGTTTATAGTGGAGATACCAAACAGATATGTAAATAATTAAGTGAACTAACAAATGTGTTTATAGTGGAGATACCAAACAGATATGTAAATAATTAAGTTAACTAACAGATGCAAATGATTAAGTTAACAAACACATCTGTAAATAATTAAGTTAACAAACAGAATAAATAATTAAGTTAACAAGCACATAGGTAAAATAATTAAATTACCAAACACATATGTAAATAATTAAGTTCACTAATTCAAATGGTAATAATTGAGTTAACAAACAGATATATAAATACTTAAGTTAACAAACAGGTGTAAATAATTAAGTTAACAAACAGAATAAATAATCAAGTTAACAAACTCATCTGTAAATAATTCAGTTAACAAACACATATGCAAATAATGAAGCTAACAAACACGTATTTAAATAATTAAGTTAACAAACACATATGTAAGTAATTAAGTTAACAAACACGTACGTGAATAATTACGTTAACAAGCACATATGTAAATAGATAAGATAACAAACACATGTGTAAATAACAGATATGTAAATAATTAAGTTACCAAATAGATGTAAACAATGAAGTTAACAAGCAGATGTAAATATTGAAGTTAACAAAGAGATATGTAAATAGTGAAGTTAACAAACAGATATGTAAATAATTAAGTCGACACGCAAATAAGTAAATAATTAAGTTAACAGACAAATATGTAAATAATTAATTAAAAAAACACATATGTGAATAACGAAGTAAAGAACAGACATTAATTTAAACATTACCAAGTACACTAACGTGCAAACTATTGTTTTAAAAAAATCACACACACGCAGTCACACACACACATCCTATCCTATCCTATCCTATCCTATCCCATCCCGTAACTCGAAGGTCGTTGGCGCACCACAGATGATCGTTTAACCAGCGTACTCCATCTTTTTCTGTCCTCAGAAACAATCGCGGCTTCGCTCAGTGTCAAGCCAGTCCATTCTCGAATGTTGTCCTCCCACCCCTTTTACTGACTCCCTCTTCTTCTGCCTCCTTGCACCGTGCCTTGCAGGATGGTCTTTGCAAGGCCTGATGCTCTGGTGACGTGGCCATACCATCGCAGTTTCCGTTTCTTCACCACCGTACACAGATACATAGAGATACACAAACACACAAACACACACCACATTCATTTTTTGTTGTCTCACAAGTTCACACTATTAATTGTGACTTTACCCGATAGAACGGAATAATAGAACAAAACCAACAGAATACAATACAGTCAATACTATATAACAATACAATACAATACAATAGCACAGAAACAGACTAGAACGGAATGAACTGTGACTTACCTATACAGGTATATGCGATGTTCTTTCTGATGCTGCGTTTGAAGAAGCAGCTGCATCCGTCACAACAGTACACGCCGTAGTGTTTTCCGTAGCTCTTGTCACCGCACACTTCACACGACACAGGTACGGGCAATGTTCTGCCTGCACGCAGCAAGGCCAAAACTCTACACATTACAAACTGTTGAAATCGACCAAAAAACTACATATTTCTTGAGTTTTTACAAATAAATACATAATCAATACTGAAGCAACGCGAACCAACCACAAAAAGAAAATAATTTAATAGTAAATAAATAAATATATCAAATTGAGGCTGAGAAAACAATCAACATCTATCCCATGAATTATCTTTTGGTCAGCTTCAGGCCCTGAAAACAGTCCAGCAGAACTGCTGAAGGACGGCCGAGATAAAATGACGACAATGTTGGCAGTCATCCGCCAGACAGTCTGGGAAAATAAGGAATGGCCACAAGAGTGGGTTCGGTCATTGAAACTCCAACTCCCTAAGACAGACAATCTCAAACAGTGCAAAAACTCCAGGATAATCAGTCTCCCAATAAGACCATGCTGGAAATCCCGTTGGACCGATTAACGCATCTGGCCAAAGAGATACTTGCAGAGGAACAGGCAGGTTTCAGACCAGGAAGAGGCACGGTAGAACACATCGACAACTAGCGTATCGTCATTGCCAAACACCTACACCATCACAAAGACATCTACCACAATTTCATTGACTTTAAAAAGGCTTCGATACAGTTTTATACGAACACAAGACCAATTGCCAGCAATTTGGTCACGTCACTTGCCAGCCCTCAGGAACCACTCCTTGCCATTATGAACAGGAGGAAGTTCGCGTAGTTTGGCAACGCCACGCGGCAGGACACCCTTGCAAACACAAATAAAGAACTGGACAAATGATGTCAAAATATGGACGGTGCTGGATATATCACGCCTCCTGAAAACCGCAACAGACCAAAGTGGCGAAAACTCAGTGTCAGCGTTCCTCACGACTCCCAAACAGCCTGACAGGCTGTGAGATTAGAAAGCTAGAATTGCATTTATTCTAGACTCTTATTTTATTATAAAGTGTGAAAATAGAGCAACCTGTGTTTAAATGTCACTCTCTTTGACTCTGTATCTCCTATGTTCATACCTCTTTGTTTGTTAGCGTGCGTGCGTGTGTCAGTATGTGTGAAGGTTGGTGCGACTGCGTGCTTCGTTACGGAGTCGTCCTTACCCATTTCTACAACAGCGCAATGTCGTCTTCTGCTCCTTTAATCACTCCGTTTTATTTATTTATTTATTTATTTATTTATTTATTTATTTATTTATTTCATTTATTTATTTCCAGCTATTTGTTAATTGTTTTAGTCTGTAGCAACTTGTAATTAAAGCCTTCAGGCACTACACAACTGTACAGACGCTGAGGCCGTTATGTTAAGACAAATTGTAATTCTAAAATATAATCATTGCCTTAAGATAAATAATGTTTTGACCCAAAAAATTCATATTTGCTACTTAGTTCACAACAACTTTGACATTAACATTAATAATGAGATATTCTCCATTCCTCCACAGTGAAAAAACAGATTTTGTAAATCCGCTTGCTATTGAATCTTAACTTCTATACCGAACTATACCTTTCCGCATAAGGAAAATAACATAAAATTCACAATAGTTGTAAAGCTTTGACCATTTTTCGATCGTTAAAAGACAGAACAAATGAAATGTGATCTACACGTATTTTGATGATTACACCTCTACCACAAGGAAAGTCCTAAGAAAGTTAACAAAATGTCTTTCTCTTTGACGTTATTTAATCGCTTTAAAGACTGCAATTTATTTAACAGAAATCCAACTTCGAACTGTATCTAAATGCATTTAAATAACAAAATTTCTACATTTAACTGCAGAAGTTCCTTAACCAAATCTTCCATTAATATTACAATTGGGCCTACGTCCTTGTCTGTAAGTTTAAGGCACCCTATTGGACTCGAATGACAATGTATTTAATAAAATAGATGTTACATGTTGACAGAGATTTACACCAGAAAAATAAGGTTAAGTTCTGTAGGAAGCTAGGGCAGTAGTTGCAATGTGTCACTGACATGTTCTGATTGTGGCTCCGGCATCTCCTTCTTTATAAACCAAGTACGATCTGCTCGGCCATCTTGTTTCAACTTCTTAAAAACAGGTGTTTCAATAGTCTTCCCGCTTAGCTTCCCCATTAAGACCGGCCCGCTATGGGCCAGTCGTGACGTCACACGTCAGAGAGCGTGCTCATCCGGGATATGGAGCGCGCGCGTCTCTCTCTAACGCCGGGAGTCAATAAAGGACCCGCGCGTGCCTCTTCGCGCTCATCGATTGGTCGTAGAGATCGATGACGTTGAGTGGGGGGATACGAATGCTGGGATAACTGTTCCCACATTCACTTCTACTTCCTCCTCTTAGTTAATTAGGCATAGTTTTGGTGTTAGTGAGTTAGTTATGTAGTCAGTTAGTGAGTTAGTTATGGTGTTAGTGAATTAGCTATGTAGTTAGTCGTTGAATCTTTGATCTAGTAAGGTCGTTAGCTAAGGAAAAAATGGGTAACTTGGATCTGGAGGTAAATTGGATCACTACATTATCTCTGAAATGAAAGGGAAATAGCTCCCGATTTTTTTTCCCCTTAGAAGCGTATTAATGAATTACTTCACTTATACACGTGTCATGGCGTTAACACACACACACACACACACACACACACACACACACACAAACACGCGGACAGTGAGCTCAGCTTGTTTTCTTCCATTGTTTTCAAAAATATTGTTTAACAGCCTTTGTGAACATTTGATTTTTAAGGAATGGAATTTATGTGAATGATGTTGTGAACAATACTCGGTCATTCTGCAGTAATTCTGTACATAAATAAACTGTTAGTGCTCTTCGAGCGTGTTGCATTTACTGCAAATTCACAAGTACTAGTGTAGGGTTAATTAAAATGAGTCCCTTTTCTTCTGGTATTTTAAAGCAGTGGTGAAAGTTAGCCGCCAAGGTTCAAATTACGCTCGCTTTTTTTTTATGATATAGGAAACGATAGCTATTTGGTTTAGATTCGTGTGTTAGTGTGTGTATATAGGGGTGGGTGTTCGCAAGTGTGTGTGTGGGTGTGTGTGTGTGTGTGTGCACGCGCGCGCATAAACAGTGGTTTTAAGTAAGCAATGCTGCCATCATAAGCAGCATAAAACATCAATCATAGTAAATAAAAATTATTTTTAAAAAATACACAACAACATTAAAATAATCAACTCACTTGGTTTCAAGTAAAAGCATTGTTTCTCATAATTAATGCCTATCAGTCATAGGCTTAGTAAAGCAATTAAAATTATTAACATACTAACGTAATTAAAATCACACAGGAAACTAGAAGGGCAACTCCTATATGACTCAATTGTTGCTTATAGAACTTGCAATATTTAACATGAAAGTGAGTGCCCAGAAAAAACAAAATGAAACAGTGGTTTTACAATGCAAAGTAATACCAACTTTAATCTTTCTATGCTCCTGACCTTGAGATGACTCTGACCTCCGGCTCCAAATACACTCCTGTACTAGCAACTAAACTAAAGCACAAGTTGTATTATGCCAAAGAGGCACACAGTGATCTTGGGATGACTTTGACCTTTAGTGACCTTGTCCGTGGGATGACCTAGACCATCACGTGACTTCCCATGCTCATGCGTGAGCAAATAACCAATGTTGTATACTATGTTTTAAACCTACAGCTATTCCACTGTAAAATGACCTATTTTTTGGATGTTTTTGCAAGGCCTAAAATGACCTTGACTTTTACGATCAACGTAAAAACGGACCCAATATGAAAGATCAATCTATTATCTCTAAATACAAATTTGAACTTTATATCTCTCATAGTTTAGGGTCAAGGTCACTTCCAAATACTTATGCTAATCAACTTTGGACAGTTCCAGTGACATTGACCTTGGAATGAGGTTGATCAAATTTGCATAGTGTGTGTGCGTGTGCGTGTGTGTGTGTGTGTGTGTGTGTGTGTGTGTGTGTGTTTGTGTCTCATTCATATCTAGCATGCATCACAAGTTCAATAGTAATAACTTTGGGGAAAAATAGTTAAATTATTGAACAATTGTCATTTTTGACAAATTTTTTATTGATCCTGTGACCTTGACCTTGAAGGAAAGTAATTCATTCACTGATCCTTTATGAGGCCTCATGGATATACAACATTTTACCAAGTTTGGTTGTGATCGTACAAATAGGTTCTGAGATATTAATCCACATGCACATTTTGCACAGACAGCGGGCGGCGGATAGACAGAGGGACAAATTTTTTTAATGCCATTTTTGGACTATTTAGGACTCGTTTTGCACATTAGCAAAAAAGTGTGTGTGCGTGTGTGTGTGTGTGTGCGTGTGTGTGTGTGTGGGTGTGTGTGTGTGTGTGTGTGTGTGTGTGGGTGTATGGGTGTGTGTGTGTGTGTATGTGTGTGTGTGTGATATAGAGAGACACAAGTACTCTCTATTCCATAATTTTATATTTTTTAGGTGTTTACATTGTGTGCGTATACATTGAACTAGGTCCAATTTACCCCTCGATTAAGTTCAATGTACCCGCTATGGCGTCTAAATTAGACTTTCACAACTTTTTTAAAAAAATCAGTCTGCGACAGAAACATTAGACGCTAAAGCTTTCATCGTTTAAGGCCACATAGATTTATTGCCTGCCTTTTAAATGACGCTTAATTATTATGGCTTTTTTCTATTTTCTAAAAAATATGGAAGTTGCTTAAGGGGTTCAAAATTCCCACTTTCCCCCCTACAGAGATTGCTAGTTTACACCCTAGTTGTTCTCCCTGTACATTTTGTTCAATCAAGATAATTAGTTTGCTTTGTTTGTTTATACCCTTCACCCAAGAACCCTTTGCACAACTGTGAACAAATAACAACATAATTGTAGATCTGTATTAATCAGCGTGTTACGTCATTCTCTGTCCATTCCCTTTCTCCACCCCAACTCTTCTTGATCAAAACATTTAACCTTAACGTGAAATGGCAGCACAAAGCCCAGCAGAAAACAGCTGTCCCCAAACTGCCATAGCTATACGCCTTTGCCAATCCCAAAACATGAAGATTATAGCTCACAGGAATTGACAGTTGTGAAATGCAAAATATAGACCAAAGAAGCTTATGGATAGTTAAAACAGCGATACAGAACTGTGGGTTTAATGCTAGGACAGAAATTATCCAACGAGCTCTTTTACGTGCCGTGGAGGCAAGAGGAATAGTAAGGGAAGTGTGACAATGTTAATGAGTACAGGCAGAATCTTGAGTCGATTCCTGTGACATAAAAATTAAAACTACAAATAAAACGTAACATTTTTGTGATCGGAAATCTCAGCATGAGCCCTCATTTTCAGTTCTCATTACTGATCACTTTTTACTCTTCATTTGAGAATATAAACCGAGGTCTAGTCTCTGCATGCATTCCATCGCACGGAATTTAAAGATCCTGACAGTCCTGTCATCTGACGAGTGCGTGCAACATTAAAAACCTTGCAAGCACAACGTTAACAGTGGCGCTGCCCTGCCTCTGCTATGTTTCCAATACAAAACTGTACAATATATTACAATACGGCTGTATTGTCCGAAAAACAACAGAAAATTGCGTACTCAGAACTCAAAACAAAAAATTTGCACGCATGGGCGACACAGGAATTGAGTCCAAAGTCGTTTGCTGCACAAAATCTAAACTCATACCCATGAAGCTAAAGCTACCTAGACACGATCATTTAGGTTCAATGTGCGTAGTTGCATAGCTTTGTTGTCTTGTTTTCTTTGGATGGACGTGTACAGTTCTTAAAGTATGATCTGCGATGAAAACGGAACTTAAATCTTAAAAGGCAGATGTATACGGGTTCCTTGGCTGTGTTGAAATGGGTCTTAAAGGCAGGGTTTGGCCAATCTTACCGCACTGATGGCTGCTGCAAACTCCCGGGAAAAAAAAACTTGTATCTTCTTAAATCGAGCGACGGAGAATGGTGTAATACGTGTCGGACAGAATTCTAGGTTTTATAATATGACAACCTGCCTCATCCCGTCACAAGGTAGTTTATGGAAGTGTTATAAATTCAAACTGGTATAAATTGAAGGCGTAGATAATAATAATAATAATAATAATAATAATAATAATAATAATAATAATAATAATAATAATAATAGTAATAACGGGTTTTTATATAGCGGGTACTCCAGCCTACGACTAGACTCACCGCGCTTTACATATCTACAGATCTAAGCACATCTAAGCAGATCTTTGAACTTCTGCTAACTACTTTCATCTTGTGGTTATATTGGAGCAATAGCAGGTTACTATGGCCAGTCCTGCGCTTGGTGCTTTGGTCGCTTCAAGCGGACATAAGAACCCGTAGTGCGGCATTCTCCAGGACAAGGGTGACTAAGGCTCACAACCTCGATCTGCATTTGAATTTCACTCACTAAAGGTCACCTCGAGTCTAGTCTGATTGGAGGCTTAAGATAAGATGCTACAGCCCCTTTGTTTCCTATTGGCTAGTTGGAGCCTGAGGGGTCATTTGTTAGCTGGATACCCCCGTTGGGGTGCCGGGGGTTTCAGTATAAATAGTATCCACACTTTCTGGAAATTTAGTGCTTTAAATTCCCACTGTCGCTGTCCTTCTCATTTGCTCTTTCTCATTCCTGCTCTGTTCTATCAATCTGCTATACTATCGTCTTCTTCGCTATCTACCTTTTTTTCTTGAAAACTCTTCCGGGACAAGACTCCTTGTTCGTGTATGAGGTCTGTTGGATCAGCTTGGGAATGTTGGACGCTTTCTGCCAGGTGGTCACTAGGGCTTCCTATGATGTTATTATTTAGCCATGTAGGCATTTTATATGTATGTGTTTTGTTGATAATTTATAATGATGTTTGTATTCTATTTTGTTTTTGTAAACGGGGGTTCGATAAATTAGAATACAGCCTCAGCATCCCCTGCGTGGGATGTCTTTATTGTAAAGTGACTGGCTGGTGGAGGGCATTCACTTTTCCCACTAGGGTTGTTTCAGCAGATCTTTTATGCGGATTGGGGGTTGTCCGGTCCTGATTTGGCTCGGAAGAGTCCGCTGGACCTAAAGCAACAATTATGTAATGTAATGTAATGTAATGTTAGCTGGATGCAGGTTAGGTCACCTTACAAATCCACAACACTTGACGTTTCTTTTATTTCTCGAAACTCTGGCTTTAAACAAAAAAAGCGTCATTGATTTGATATGTGTACGAGGAGGGGAAAACACGCCATAGAGCGCTATTGTTGTCTTTTTCCTACAGGATTATATTGCTGATCGCGCGCCTGTGTGTTGGAAGGGCAGGCAACCCGCGCTTTAAATAGGTGCGCATAATTACTGGTAAGGTAAAAGAAAAACACTCAATGTAGCTGTAATGATAATTATAAGGGTTTATCATCATTAATTGATTGATTGACAATGAATTGAACGTATGCAAATTATTCACACACAAGGCATGTTCACAACGCTGGAAAATCTCATTATTATCGTTATAGTTATCATTATCATTATCATATCTTCTTCTTCTTCTTCTTCTTCTTCTTCTTCTTCTTCTTCTTCTTCTTCTTCTGCTTCTGCTTCTTCTTCTTCTTCTTCTTCTTCTTCTTCTTCTTCTTCTTCTTCGAGAGAGAGAGAGAGAGAGAGAGAGAGAGAGAGAGAGAGAGAGAGATTATGAAATCTATGATTACAAACATTTTATGAGAATGACACTCAGCGTTCTCCATTATTTTGGACATCCATGTTGATGCCACGATATTGCTATTCTGTTACAAGGGTGGCAACTCAGACCTAGTAAAGGATATTTCTATGAAATGAAAGCAGCAGAAATAGCAACAGCTTCAACATCAGGATCAGTGACACTATTATAATTATTAATTTAAAAGACATGCACGCCAGGGATCTACAGAATTTTACGTATAAACGCGGTCTCTTTGTCATTACCATTGACGGTCAAATAAGTTTCAAACTTGATAGTTCAAGAGGTCAACAACAGTATGATAAACATTGTGGAATCCCCAGATCTGTTACTTGCATCGCCTACCGAATTTATATGAATTCTGTAAGAACCAAGTATTGTACAAATGTTGTGCGTGCGTGCAAAGAAAATGTTTCTTTGAAACATGCATTATATCAGTGCGACATTGTAAACGATACATTGCCTAGAAATGTAGCAAAAATAGGAGACATTAGCTTTGAAATGTGTATTGCATTGGCAACAGCATTTATATCCTCTTCAATAGGCAAGTTCATATGATGCATAATTATTAACTCTGACCGCCGAAATTTATTTATTTATTCATGTACTGCATTTTCTAATTATGTAAGTTTTTATGGTAAGGGGAAGGGGGGGGGGAGTTGTCTTATCATTTCGATGAAGAAGACAATAAAACAAACAAAACAGAATTACACAACATGACTTCTTTTTCCTTTTTTTTTGCACAAAGGTTTCTTGTTTTGAAACAGCAACAACATTTGATGAGAATGATATCCACCAAGGACTACCCTCTATTAAATGGCCTTGCTATCTGCACCGACATCAACAGCATCAGCGACGGTGTCGGTTTTCAGCGTCGTTCTAACGATGTTTTTTCCACCGTCTGACGGACGACTCTTGAGGGGACTTAACCGCGGCAATTAAACCGGTTGTCTCCTCTCCTTGGCTAACATCTGTTCCAGGTGGCGCTCTCTGGCTGCAGGATCAAGGGAGATAATGACCGAAGGGAGAGGACTCTGGATCGAAGATGGCGTGTGTGTAGTTTTCTCCCCGACATGATGGTGCTTCTTGGCTGGCTTCCACATCCAACGTTTTCTTTTTTATTTTTAATCCCCCACCCCCTAGCATCATAACACACCACACCCTACCCCATAACAACACCACACA
Source organism: Oncomelania hupensis (assembly GCA_036898135.1). Lineage (NCBI taxonomy): Eukaryota > Metazoa > Mollusca > Gastropoda > Littorinimorpha > Pomatiopsidae > Oncomelania > Oncomelania hupensis. The sequence continues at coordinate 60,427,207 of CM072523.1, read as the reverse complement.
TCACCAATCTTTTCTGTGTGTGGAGGCGGTCATAAGGTAGCAGTATTGTGGTCACAGTGTCCAGTTTTTCCGTCAGTCTGTATGGAAAAACATCCCGACAGTTGATGGTCATCACCGTACATGGTATTGTTGGTTGATTATCATCATTACAATGCTCAAAAAACGGCGCATGTCATTAGCCAAAGACGTCAGGATTGAACCAGGCCACTGAAAACACAACCTGCCGTCAATTTGTACACTGCCTAATTCCATATAAAACTGAGACATCTGAATACAACATCTGTATAGTGTGACCGGTGATGGATGACAAACTTGGTAAAGTTATTGATGAGCAGCTGTCCCTCGGTTGTTTAATTTTTGCCGTTTAAGTCTTTCCTTGATAGTGAAGTTGACCTTAAAGATACCGCAAAATATATTAAGTGATATAACTTTATCTGCTCTCCTTTTCCTGTTGATGAGGAGGAGGAGCAGGAGGAGGGAGAAGAGGAGGAGGAGAAGAAGGATTGTTATTAAAATACCAACTCCTGTAGACCTACTTCCTAAAGTTCCTTTAGTCATTTTTATTGTACTTATTTTATTTTTATTTTTTTTTCTTTGAATACGTGGCAAATTATTTCCGCCCAGCATTTCTTCACAAATTAAAAACATTGTTTTAAACAAGATGTCGTTCCAAAACCCCACCCCAACTAATAATAATAATAATAATAATAATAATAATAATAATAATAATAATAATAATAATAATAATAATAATAATAATAATAATAATAATAATAATAATAATAATAAAAAGAAGAAGAAGAAGAAGAAGAGGAAGAAGAAGAAGAAGAAGAAGAAGAAGAAGAAAAACAAACTACTACTACTACTACTACTACTACTACTACTACTACTACTACTACTACTACTACTACTACTACTACATTTTAAAAAGAAGAAGAAGAGAAAGAAGAAGCAGAACAACAACAACTACTCCTACTACTACTACTATTACTACTACTATTACTACTACTACTACTACCATTATTATTATTATTACTACTATTATTACTACTACTATTACTACTACGACTATTACTACTACTACTACTACTGCTGCTGCTGCTGCTACTACTACTGCTGCTGCTGCTGCTGCTACTACTACTACTACTACAGCAACTACTACTACTGCTACTACTACTACAGCAACTACTACTACTACTACATTTTTAACCGCCGGAATTGAACTCCCCACCTCTCCAACACGCTTCAGCATATTACCACCTGCACTATTGTTCCACTGGACGTGAGCAGCTCTCTGGGCTGATCTGCACTGTTCTGTCACTGGTGATGATGGTTCAAGTTTCGCCCTGGCCTTGGCTGGCGTCTGCCGCCTGCGTCAACATCAGAGAGTTCAGGGATAACAACGACCCCTCTTACTTTAGTTCCAGATAGCAGTTGACTAAAATCCCACACTGCCATGAATAGACTAAGCCCACCACAAGTCTAGGACTAAACGTTGCCAGTAGCCTGCGTTCAAGTTATTAATGACGCCATCAACAAAGTTTGTGTTTAGCTTCAGACCGCAGTATATTATATTGCGACGTCAAATTGTAGGACTATGAGTCACTGGCATTGTCTCCTAGCTCTGTGGATAGTCATCTGGTTTTCAATGCTGAAGGTCGCGGATTCGAACCCGCAAGGGACGAACTCATGTGACTTAGTTAATAATAATAATAATAATAATAATAATAATAATAATAATAATAATAATAATAATAATAATAATAATAATAATAATAATAACGGATTTTTATATAGCGGGTACTCCAGCCTATGACCAGACTCACCACGCTTTACATAATCATTACATAAAAATACATGCACTCGATAAAACATTGCTTTTGCTACAATACACCAAAAGACAGAACAGTAGGGGTACAAACTATTTACAACTATGTACACAAATACTATATTACAACTATGTACACAAATGACAGAAAAGACAGAAATAGAATAGCAAAAAACCTATTCACAGCTATTTATATGCCCGGTTAGGCCCAAGAGGAAAAACAGTATAAATATGTACAGCCGTGTATACACTTAGGCTACGGATCAGACACAGACAAAAGAGGAGAGAATGGCAGCGGGATATAAATCAATCTGAATAATGCAGTTTGAAGAGGTGGGTTTTGAGGGCCTTTTTGAATGCTTGTGTTGATTGTATGTTGCGGATATGGGAGGGAAGGGAATTCCACTGCTTAGGTGCGGAGTAAGCGAATGCACGTTGGCCGTATGTCTTAGTGCGGGTGACGGGAACCTTGAGTGTGCGAGTTTCAGCAGAAGATCTTAAAGTCAACGACGAGTTACCAGACTTTCAGCACATCGAGGGTTTTCTCCGGATTCTCCGGTTTCCTCCCTCCCTCCCTTCAATAATGGTCTTGGATGCAATCTGTCAAAAATTTCAAAATAAGTTTGATTTCCTTTCCGTCTTGTAATAACTAGTTGCCTATAGGCCACGTGTTGGAGCGATCAATGTTTGGTTTGTAAGTAGGAGTGTCTGTAACAGGTGAGCGTGTATGTTGCTTACCGATCGCCGTTCTTTGAGTCTTATGGATAAGGCGCGTACAGCATCCATTATTATTATTATTATTATTATTATTATTATTATTATTATTATTATTATTATTATTATTGAAGTCCGATAACAGGAGGTCTGATGATTTTCATGATTGTCTTCTATAATAAGATAAGATAAGAATTCTTGTATTATGTCAAATCACGAGAACTTTAAGTCATAAACTGGTTGTAAAAGTGGCGCTATACAATTGTTTCAGTTTTATTGACAGCAGTTATTTTTCCATGTTACCATATGTCAAACCAAAGGCTTCCTTTTGATCACTACATCAAGACGACACTGAACATGGATTGTAACGTTCTGAAGCTCGCTAGGCAATGTTTTCCAATAATTGAACACAGAACAATTTGTTGGTTAGGTAATCATAGCAGGTGAGGGTTAAATGTGATCCTGCCTTTGACTATTCCTCTCTGGTTTTTTTAATGTATTACACATAATGTATTACACATAATGTATTACACATAATGTATTACACACAAGGTATTACACATAATGTATTACACATGTCAACCGCTGCCCTTTCACCTCTTTGTCCTTCAGCTATGTTCGCTTTGCAAAGCCATTAAACAAAGAACCATATTATTAAGTCTGAGACTAGACCTAGGACATAGAGAGGAACAGACAGTCACACATACATACATACACACACATATAGAGACTAGAAATATTATTTTTTCAAACACACATTGAACAATTTTTTTTTTTACAAAGCCAAGCATACTTTATTCCATTATAACAATAGTGTGAAAATCAAACACTTATGATTATTGTAATAACTACATAGTTCAAACCCAGTAAAACCTTCATCTTAGTGGCTGGAGGCTGTCGATGTGGGTGGGTGCCAGCAGTGCACCCCTCTTACCCTCCAATTCTTCCCCCCCCCCACCTCACCCCTTCTCCTATCCACAATAGGTAATGTATTTCAATTCAACACTATGCCGACGTTGGAGCCGAGTTGTTCAAGTGCCTCTGAGGTCCAGATCAAACTTATATACTTTTTTGCCTGATATTTGTGATATCTCAAATCAATCTCAAGGTGCAGTTCGAGCGTTCTAAAGATCGTCTGCTAGAAGCACAAGATGGCTCATTTCTCATAGGCACATACATATAAAAATAATAATCGCAGCTTGATCAACATGCTTTAGCGCGTCGGCTGTGGATAATACAGGAGAGAGAGCTGTGCGCCTGTGGTGTGGAGTGACGCTTCCTGTAACTAGGACTCTTTTGCTAGACCCACGAGGTGACATTGTTGAGGAACCGAAGGATGTTAACACGCCTTGAAAGAGCTTTCACCGCAATAAATGTCGACTAATAACACTCCTATCATTAAGCTATCCGATGTAAAGGTTTAAACACAATGACCTCAGATTCACTTCAACATGACGTAGGCTACAATCCTTATTAGATGACATTTCATCACTTGGGTTTACTCGTTCTCCCTCCTACTGTTGCATGGTAACCAGCATGATGTAACATACTCCCTCCCTATTGCCCAACCTTACAAGTTAGCGGACACTACAGCATTCCTAACATTATCAGGCTTCAACAGCGCAACCACAAAATAAAGCTGAGCAAAGACAAAACAGCAAGCAAATGAAATAAAATGTGAAGAATCGATATTATACAGAGAATATATTATTATTATGCATTTTGATGCACAGAATGTGGCTTGTGCTAATATAATGAGCAACTATAGTTCATGGATGACGTAGCATAGACTGTGGGTTGGGCAGCAAGTTCAAGGATGACGTAGCATAGACTGTGGGTTGGGCAGCAAGCTCAAGGATGACGTAGCACAACCCAGTGTAGATAAATGTACTCATTTAGAAGGATTTATTTACTTTGGGCGAAAATGAGCTTACCCTAAATCCGCATTGTTACGACATAAACCCATGCTACAGTGGGCTTGGGTTGCTCAACCCTACAACCGCTACACTTAGAATTTTCCGTTGCTATTCTGACAAGGTGTGGCTTCCCCTGTTTAACGGCACACCAATGTGCTCTACGATCTACTACATCCTATTTTTAGCGCTAGAAAGGTAGCTGGCGTTGCTATTAATAGCCACAAAAAACGACGGCATTTATTGATGGAAACAATAACTATATTTTCAAAAAGTTGTTGTTGTTTTTTTATTTTATTTTTGTGGCAAGCTTTTTTTTTTAGTAGGGCAACAATTACAAAAATCCATCTTAAATAATTATTTTTTTCAATGAATAAACAAAATATTAAAAATGTTCCAAACTTTTTAACCTTTGCCAACTACCGACCACAAGATCCATCCAAATGTACAGGAAATTACCTAAATGGAACAAAATGTAACAATCCCTTCAAAGGTTGCAGTGATAATAGTCTACAAGTGGTACCAGTACTATGTACACACCAACAACGCAACACACAGAGTATCGTAATCCTCTGTACACACCAGCAACACAACACAAAGTGTATCATAATCCTCTGCACACACCAACAAAACCAATACACGGTATTGTATCATAATTCTCTGTACAAAACAAAATAACACCTGTCGTATCATAATCCTCTGTTAAAAACAAAACATTTAGTGTATCATAATCATCTGTGAAAAACAAAACAAAAAAACCAGCTACTGTGTCATAATCTTCTATTAAAAAAATAAAAACACCACATTGTGTATCATAATCCTCTGTACAAAACAAAACAACACATTGTGTATCATAATCCTCTGTACAAAACAAAACATTGTGTGTCATAAACCTCTGTACAAAACAAAACATTGTGTATCATAATCCTATCCTATTCTATCCCGTAACTCGGAGGTCGTAGGGGCACCACAGATGATCGTTTAACCAGCGTACTCCATCTTTCCCTGTCCACAGCAAACCCGATTGTTTCGCTCAGTGTCAAGCCAGTCCATTCTCGAATGTTGTCCTCCCACATCTTTTTCAGTCTCCCTCTTCTTCTACCTCCTGGCAATGTGACTTGCAGGATGGTCTTTGCAAGATCTGATGATCTGGTGGCGTGGGCGTACCATCGGAGTTTTCGTTTTTTCACCACTGTAAGCAGGTCATCGTGTTGTCCAATGGCTTGTATGATGGTCTTTCGGACTTCGTCGTTGGTGATGTATTGGGTATAGGAAATGCCCAGAAGTCTTCTGTAGCACCTCATCTCCATTGTTTTGTATTCTTCGTTGTAGATCTGCTGTGAGGGTCCATGTTTCGCAAGCATTTAGAAAGATGAAGATGGCAAGGGAGCGCAGTAGCCTTACCTTGGAATGTAGACTGATGGTCCTGTCTTTCCAAATGGGCTTCAACCTCGCCAGGGCAGCAGTTGTTTGTGCGATCCTGGAGAGGACTTCCTGTCGGGACCCATTGTCTGATAAAATGGCTCCTAAATATTTGAAGCTATGCACTGTGTTGAGGGATTGGCCTTGGACTTTGATGTCCGTGTTGATGCCATTGGTGTTGTTGGTCATCATTTTGGTCTTCTCTGCACTTATTTCCATTGGCTCTGGAGGTGGTGTCAAGCCTCTGTACCAGCTGTTCAAGTTCTTGTTCCTCTCCAGCCAATCCATCAATGTCATCCGCAAAACGAAGGTTGGAGATTGCTCTTCCCCCTATGCTGACTGTGCCTTCGTGATCTGCGAGGGCATCTGACATGATGCGCTCTAGGAAGATGTTGAAGAGTGTTGGAGAGAGTAGGCATCCCTCACGCACACCGATTGTTGTTCTGAACCAGTTTCCGATGGCGCTGTTGTGGAGGACTGCACTGGTAGCTTTGTCATACAGGCTTTTTATGACTTCAATAATTTTAGGGCTGATGTTGTACACTCTCATGGTTGCCCACAGAGCTGCATGCCAGACTCGGTCAAACGCCTTTTTGAAGTCTACGAACTCATGATATAGATGTTGTTGGTGCTGTAAGTATTTCTCGCAGATTATTCTGAGGTTGAAAATCTGTTCAGTAGTACTTCGCCCTGCCCTGAATCCTGCTTGTTCAGCTTAGGGTTTCAACCTGTTGAGTATTATTTTTAGGAGGACCTTGCTGGGATGGCAGATGAGGCTGATGGTGCGGTAATTTTCACACTCCTGAAGGTTACCTTTTTTGGGAAGAGTGATGACAAGCGACTGGGTCCATGTTTTAGGCCACTCTCCACTCTGCCAGATCTTGTTACAGATAATGATGAATGCGTCAATCATCGCTTCTCCTCCTGCTTGAAGCAGTTCCGCGGGTATGTTGTATCATAATCCTCTGTACAAGACAACACATTGTGTATCATAATCCTCTGTACCAAATACCATTACGAAAATCAGTACAATTAGTGTTTGTAGTACAATACAGTTATGTACAAATTAAAATAACGAAATGTGCGGAGCGATATGCGCCATTACTGTGACATACCGTCCCTTTCGTTACACCAGTGCTGATGCCACACTGGCTGCACACCTTACACGAACACTTAACAAGGTGATGATGACAATGATGATGATAATGATGATGATGATGATGATGATGATGATGATGATGATGATGATGATGATGATGATGACGATGACGATGATGATGATGATGATGATAATGATGATGATGATGACGATGATAATAATAATAATAATAATAATAATAATAATAATAATAATAATAATAATAATAATAATAATAATAATAATAATATTAATAATAATAATAATAATAATAATAATAATAATAATAATAATAATAATAATAATAATAATAATAATAATAATAATAATAATAATAAGCACTTTACAAACGAAGTACAATTAAGAACAATGCAAGTGGACACAAATTAAATGACAGCGCGTGCGCGCGCGCAATTCACACACACACACATATACACACACGCACACACACACACATATATATACACACACGCACGCACACCCACCCACCCACACACACACACAAACACAAACTGGTAGAAAACAATATGGCACAATGTTAACATTACTCAAAAGGCGACAGTTTGATGCACTATTGAGTTGTGTGGGGGATTTGGGAGTGGGGACGTGCAGGTGGTAAGGTATTGGGATTAGAGGTGAAGGGGAGGGGGGTGTAAAAGTAGGGCAATATTGGCATTGTCAGCAGGAAGCGCCAGCGTTAACATATTACATATTAAATAATACTACACGTAGCTTGATGAAGCGCTAGGATTAACATATACATATAAAATAATACTACACGTAGCTTGATGATGCGCTAGGATTAACATATACATATAAAATAATACTACACGTAGCTTGATGATGCGCTAGGATTAACATATACATATAAAATAATACTACACGTAGCTTGATGATGCGCTAGGATTAACATATACATATAAAATAATACTACACGTAGCTTGATGATGCGCTAGGATTAACATACTACATATCAAATAATACTACACGTAGCTTGATGACAGGCTAGGATTAACACACTACATATCAAATAATACTACACGTAGCTTGATGATGGGCTAGGATTAACATACTACATATCAAATAATACTACACGTAGCTTGATGATGCGCTAGGATTAACATATACATATCAAGTAATACTACACGTAGCTTGATGATGCGCTAGGATTAACATACAACATATCAAATAATACTACACGTAACTTGATGACGGGCTAGGATTAACACACTACATATCAAATAATACTACATGTAGCTTGATGATGGGCTAGGATTAACATACTACATATCAAATAATACTACACGTAGCTTGATGATGCGCTCTAGACATTCAACGCATTTCCTCATCTCATACTTCTCATACAGTTCTGGATTAATAAGGTCTAACAATAATAAATCACATTTCTATCAATTTTTAGTCACGACATAATATTCCAAGTACTTTAAACTACAGTTGAATGCTAACAATGTAAAGAAGAAACAATAATCTTAGTAAAAATCAATCAAGCATTTAGCTCTGTTTAGTGAAGGAAAAGGATGCCATAATACTAACAACAAGGTTATGTCTACACAATACAGGCAAATACTATTAATTATCAGCAAATACGAGTATAATAGATCGCACATTTGTTTTCCAAAATTAATATGCTAAGTCATTATTGAAGAAGCACAAATTGTATATTTACAACTCTCTCTCTCTCTCTCTCTCTCTCTCTCTCTCTCTCTCTCTCTCCCTCTCTCTCTCTCTCTCTCTCTCTCTCTCCTTTCTAATCTGTCTACATTTTTTTTACTCTACACATATTTCCTCTTCCTACTTGTATTTCATCTTAGTCCGAATACTTCTCGTTCTTCTCATTCTTGTTCTTGTTCTTTCTCCTCTTCTTCCTCTTCCTTTTCTTCTTCTTGGCTTTCTTCTCCTTCTTCGTTTTCCTCTTCACGCTTTCCCTTCATGTCTACCCCGCCCTTCCATCTCACTTCTACTTGCCGCTGATTCCACCCCCCCCCCTCCTTCCTCTCCCACACACCTAGATTACTCTCCCCCCTCTCTCCCCGCTCACCCACACCTAGATTGCTCTCCCCCCTCTCTCCCCGCTCACCCACACCTATTATCCACATTTGAAAGCTAATGAGATGGGAGACAACCTCTCTCTCCCGCTCAAACCCACTCTCACCCCATCATTCCGTCAAATATGAAAGATAATGAGATGCGAGAGGGAGCGAGACGCGATGTACCAGATGTACTGCCTGTTCCACCAGCCCAGCCTTTGAAGCCGCTCTTTCTCCGCCTCATCCCGCGTCGCTATCTCCGTGGAGACCTTGGCGGCAGCGGCTGCGTTTCCAGCCTTCTCCTCATCGGTGATGCGTTTCAGCTCCGGCACGTAGACCACGATGGGCGCTTCCAGACCTAGCGCGCTGCTTCCCCCTGTGTAACAAAACCACACACCAAATGCACCATTTCTTTTTTTAAATAGCTCATTGTTTATGTGTTTATATACCCGTGAGTGTGTGTATATAGGCTTATATTACCGGCAATCTGTGCATTCAATTCGTGTTTTGTCTGTGACCACTAGCCAATACATGCAATGACTAAAATTTCCAGTCAATAGATCTACGTGTATTGTCTTAATTGTGACCCGCTTCAAAACACACATTGACTGTTCATTTTAGTCATTGCGTGTTTCGCTCAGTCAAATCTTCTAACAATGTTTCAGAGCACGTGCGAGCGTAGAGCATTATTTATATTACTCAAAAATGTGATGAGCACAAATAAAAAACCTTGAGATGTTTTAATCGCACGTAACAGATAAGGTTCAGTGTGTTGTTTGAAAATAAATCACTACGACTTCAGCGAAAATCTGGTGATGATGAATGCGATTTCAAACTGCAACAAAACCACGTCGATTATTCATTCCAGGCTTGCTTTGCCGGCTCCTCATCACAAGTAATGGATATGAACGAAAAGGAACAACAGTTTTTAAAACCAGATGGCCGAAATTCTAGCGACTAAAGATTCCAGTTGCCTGTTGACCAAGGCGAAATATTACGACTGTTACACGGCTGACAAGTGTTAAACGGCCCAAGGTCTCCACGATCCAAAGCAAGTCTGACATATGCCTTACAGAAGAACAAGAAGTATTGGATAGATGGACAGAGTACTGCTCTAACATTTACAACTACTCACCAAACGGAGACCCATCAGTTCTAGCATGTCCCAGAACAGAGAAGAGGAAGAAACCCTCCCAATTCTCCGAGAAGAAGTTGAGGCAGCAGTGCAATCGCTGAAGAAGGGGAAATCAGCGGGAGGGGACAACACACCGCGGAATTGCTGCAAGCCGGAGGGGAAGCGATGATAGACGCCCTTCCATTATATGTAACAAGATCTGGCAGCGTGGGCAGTGGCCCACACATTGGTCCTAGTCACTTGTCATCACTCTTCCCAAAAAGGGTAACCTTCGAAGTTTTAAAATTACCGCACTATCAGACTCATCAGCCATCCCAGTAAGGTCCTCCTAAAAATAATACTTAACAAGTTGAAACTCCAAGCCGAACAAATCATAGCTGAAGAATAATCAGGATTCAAGGCAGGGCGAAGTACCTCTGAACAGATTTTCAACCTCAAAATAATCTGCGAGAAAAACCTACAGCACCAGCAACGTCTATATCATGTGTTTTTAGACTTCAAAAAGGCGTTTGACCGAGTCTGACAAGCAGATCTGTGGGCAACCATGAGAGTGTACAACATCAGCCCTAAAATTATTGAAGTCATCAAAAGCTTGTATGACAAGACTACCAGTGCAGTCCTCCACAACAGCGCCATCGGAAACTGGTTCAGTACAACAATCGGTGTGCGTCAAGGATGCCTACTCTCTCCAATACTCTTCAACATCTTTCTAGAGATGACCTTGCAGGTCACGAATGCACAGTCAGCATAGGGGGTAGAGCAATCTCCAACCTTCGTTTTGCGGATGACATTGATGGATTGGCTGGAAAGGAACAAGAACTTGAACAGCTTGGCAAGAGACTTGACACCACCTCCAGAGCCTTTTGGGATGGAAATAAGTGCAGAGAAGACCAAAATGATGACCAACAACACCAATGGCATCAACACGGACATCAAAGTTCAAGGCCAATCCCTCCACACAGTGCATAGCTTCAAATATTTAGGAGCCATTGTATCAAACAATGGGTCCCGACAGGAAGTCCTCTCCAGGGTCGCACAAACAACTGCTTTCCTGACAAGGTTGGAGCCCATTTGGAAAGACAGGACCATCAGTTTACATTCCAAGGTAAGGCTGCTTCTCTCCCTTGTCATTTCCATCTTCCTATACGCTTGCAAAACATTAAGACTTTGGGGCATTTCCTATACCCAGCACATCATCAACAACGAAGCCCGACAGACCATCGCACCAGCCATTGGACAACACGATGACATGGTCACAGTGGTAAAGAAATGGAAACTCAGGTGGTATGACCACGTCACCAGAGCGTCAAGCCTTGCAAAAACCACCCTGCAAGGGATGGTGCAAGGAGGCAGAAGAAGAGGAATACAGAAAAAGAGGTGGGAGGACAACATTCGAGCATGGACTGGTCTGACACCGAACGAAGCCATGAGGGTTGCTGAGAACAGAGAAAGATGGAGTACGCTGGTTAAACGATTATCTGTGGTGCCTCAGCGACCTTTGAGTTATAGGGTAGGATAGGAAACGTATTTATTAATAGTCGATTCAGCCCTGATGTTTGAATCTTGATACATGTATGTGTAACTCGAATTCATGTAACCACGCAGAATGTCCAAAAAGGCAGGAGTCGTCGTAGCCTATACAGTTTTTCAACTTTATTCAGCGAACACCAACAACTGCATACAAGATCGCTTTCCGAAAATCACTCCCAAAATCACTTTTTGAAGCAGAGAGTGCATAACTTATACAGCCTCTCTGTAATCCAGTAAAGCTGAGAACATTCCAGAATGACGCAATAACACCCAATCATAATGAAACTAGTCACCGGAACTGTCTTACGACATAGAGCATTCCTCAGATTATAAGAATTGCCTAGCTATTACCAGATAGGTCTGGAATTTCTGATCGCTAATAAACACGTAATTCCAGAAAATTCTCAACGATACTAAACAGTAAACTTTATTGTCCAAATCTTCTCAAAATGGAAAAATGGCTTCCAGCGCCCAAGAAACAACAGAAAGACAAAAGTGAAAAATGCCGTCACCCCACACACACACACAAAGCACACCCACACGCTCACACACACACACACATACACACACACACCCATTACAACATCCCCCAACACAACCTCCACACAGCTCAACATCCTCACACGTGAACGCGAGCACGCTACAACAATATCAACCAACAAAAAGGATCCACATTATACAACGCTTTTTCTAGCAACAGCGCACAATCAAATCGAAGGTAAGTACACGGTCCTATCTTAGCATGTTTTGTAAAATAAAACGTTCTGAACTATAGTGCGCGTCCCAATCGTAACAACGACACGGAACTCTCTCTCTCTCTCTCTCTCTCTCTCTCTCTCTCTCTCTCTCTCTCTCTCTCTCTCTCTCTCTCTCTCTCTCTCTCTCTCTCTCTCTCTCTCTCTCTCTTTAAAATTAGACTCCACAAATTTCTATTTTCCCTTGCTCCTAATATTTAAGATGATTGTATACATTTTGTTCTTTCTTATCTTGCGACAGTTTAATTTGTTCTTGTGTGAATTAGCTTATGTATGTGTGTGGTTGTGGTGGAGGGGGTTTTGATTGATTGATTGATTGTTGCTTTAGGTCCAGCGGACTCTTCCGAGCCAAATCAGGACCGGACAACCCCCAATCCGCATAAAAGATCTGCCGCAACAACCCTAGTGGGAAAATTGAACGCCCTCCACCGGCCAGTCATTTTACAATAAAGACATCCCACGCAGGGGACGGCTGAGGCTTTACCCCAACTACTCGAACCCAATGGAGGGGGTGGGGAGAGTGGGAGTAGGGAAGGGGTATTGGAGGGAGGAGGGGGGAGGGAGTATGTGTATTTCGGTACATTAATTTCCTTAGTAAGTTTTGAAATTCTTACCATTGTTAAGGTTAGTGTTAGTTTCAAATCAATTTTATGTTAATTATTTTGTTTGTTCTGAACATTAATTTTTTTTAACAATTTTATTAAGGACTAGCTGTAAGACAGGTCCATAGGACCTAATGCTATTATCCTATTAAAGGTTTCGACTTCGACTTCTCTCTCTTTCTCTCTCTCTCTCTCTCTCTCTCTCTCTCTCTTAGCTTTTTACAGCTGATTTTTAATATTTACTTTACATCAGAGAGACAGAGACAGAGAGAGAAAGAGAAAGAGAGAGAGAGAGAGAGAGAGAGAGAGAGAGAGAGAGAGAGAGAGAGAGTTTTACATTAAAGTGTATACATTTTAAGCTTCTTTTTTTATATATTTACTAACTTATACTTAACATGGTTTAGTTGTTTGGATGTGTCACTACACTTAACATGGTTTAATTGTGTGGATGTTTCACTATACTTAACATGGTTTAATTGTGTGGATGTTTCACTACACTTAAAATGGTTTAATTGTGTGGATGTTTTACTATACCTAACATGGTTTAATTGTGTGGATGTTTCACTATACTTAACATGTTTTAATTGTGTGGATGTGTCACTACACTTAACATGGTTTAATTGTGTGGATGTTTCACTATAATAATAATAATAATAATAATAATAATAATAATAATAATAATAATAATAATAATAATAATAATAATAATAACGGATTTTTATATAGCGGGTACTCCAGCCTATGACCAGACTCACCACGCTTTACAAAGTCATAACATATAAATACATGCACTCGATGAAACATCACTTTTGCTACAATACACCAAAAGACGGGACAGTAAAGGTACAGACTATTTACAATTATGTACATAAATTACAAAAAAGACAAAAATATACTATTTACAACTATGTACACAAATGACAAAAAAGACAGAAAATAGAATAGCAAAAACCTATTCACAGCTGTTTATATGCCCGGTTAGGCCCAGGAAGGAAAACAGTATAAATATTTACAGCTGTGTATACACTTACGGATCAGACATAGACAAGAGATGAGAGAATGGCAGCGGGACACAAATCAATCTGAATAATGCAGTTTGAAGAGGTGGGTTTTGAGGGCCTTTTTGAATGCTTGTGTTGATTGTATGTTGCGGATATGGGAGGGAAGGGAATTCCACTGCTTAGGTGCGGAGTAGGCGAATGCACGTTGGCCGTATGTCTTAGTGCGGGTGACGGGAACCTTGAGTGTGCGAGTGTCATACTTAACATGGTTTAATTGTGTGGATGTTTCACTATACTTAACATGGTTTAGTTGTGTGGAGGTTTCACTATACTTGGCATGGTTTAATTGTGTGGATGTTTCACTATAGCTATACTTAACATGATTTAGTTGTGTGGATGTTTCACTATACTTAACATGGTTTAATTGTGTGGATGTTTCACTATACTTAACATGGTTTAATTGTGTGGATGTTTCACTACACTTAACATGGTTTAATTGTGTGGATGTTTCACTATACTTAACATGGTTTAATTGTGTGGATGTTTCACTATACTTAACATGGTTTAATTGTGTGTCACTACATTTAACATGGTTTATTGTGTGGATGTTTCACTATACTTAACATGGTTTAATTGTGTGGATGTTTCACTATACTTAACATGGTTTAATTGTGTGGATGTTTCACTATACTGAACATGGTTTAATTGTGTGGATGTTTCGCTATACTTAACATGGTTTAATTGTGTGGATGTTTCACTATACTTAGCATGGTTTAATTGTGTGGATGTTTCACTACATTTAACTTGGTTTAATTGTGTGGATGTTTCACTATACTTAACATGGTTTAATTGTGTGGATGTTTCACTACACTTAACATGTTTTAATTGTGTGGATGTTTCACTATACTTAACATGGTTTAATTGTGTGTCACTACATTTAACATGGTTTATTGTGTGGATGTTTCACTATACTTAACATGGTTTAATTGTGTGGATGTTTCACTATACTTAACATGGTTTAATTGTGTGGATGTTTCACTATACTGAACATGGTTTAATTGTGTGGATGTTTCGCTATACTTAACATGGTTTAATTGTGTGGATGTTTCACTATACTTAGCATGGTTTAATTGTGTGGATGTTTCACTACATTTAACTTGGTTTAATTGTGTGGATGTTTCACTATACTTAACATGGTTTAATTGTGTGGATGTTTCACTACACTTAACATGTTTTAATTGTGTGGATGTTTCACTATACTTAACATGGTTTAATTGTGTGGATGTGTCACTACACTTAACATGGTTTAATTGTGTGGATGTGTCACTACACTTAACATGGTTTAATTGTGTGGATGTTTCACTACACTTAACATGGTTTAATTGTGTGGATGTGTCACTACACTTAACATTTTTTAGTTGTGTGGATGTTTCATTATACTTAACATGGTTTAATTGTGTGGATGTTTCACTATACTTAACATGGTTTAATTGTGTGGATGTTTCACTACACTTAACATGTTTTAATTGTGTGGATGTTTCACTATACTTAACATGGTTTAATTGTGTGGATGTTTCACTATACTTAACATGGTTTAATTGTGTGGATGTTTCACAATACTTAGCATGGTTTAATTGTGTGGATGTTTCACTATACTTAACATGGTTTAATTGTGTGGATGTTTCACTACACTTAACATGGTTTAATTGTGTGGATGTTTAACTATACTTAACATGGTTTAAATGTGTGGATGTTTCACTACACTTAACATGGTTTAATTGTGTGGATGTTTCACTATACTTAACATGGTTTAGTTGTGTGGATGTTTCACTACATTTAACATGGTTTAATTGTGTGGATGTTTCACTATACTTAGCATGGTTTAATTGTGTGGATGTTTCACTATACTGAACATGGTTTAATTGTGTGGATGTTTCACTATACTTAGCATGGTTTAATTGTGTGGATGTTTCACTACATTTATCTTGGTTTAATTGTGTGGATGTTTCACTATACTTAACATGGCTTAGTTGTGCTGATGTTTCACTATACTTAACATGGTTTAGTTGTGTGGAGGTGTCACTGTGAGTGTGCGCATTGAAGTAAAAGAAAAACAAACGATTGTGTGGTCATTCATTTATTCATGTTTACAACTATTTGCAATTTAAATGACAGTTCAATCAATTCGTGTATTGACCAGAGCATTTTTTAAGACAATACACGTATTGACTGGAAATTTTAGTCATTACATGTATTGGCTAGTGGTCACAGTCAAAGCTCGAATTGACTGATTTTTTTAAAGACAGTACACGTAATGCACGTAATGACTGAATAAAAAAATTGCCGGTAACATTATATGAAGATGATCATGTCGACAGTAATTTTAGGGAATACAAACATTCCCCAAAACAACAACTACAACTGTAGCGACAACAACAAACATGAAGACCAACAACGACACCACTTACCGATGACGAAAACTTTGTCCTTATAAGGAGGTGGTGACGTCAGCTCCTGATTCTCGTACTGAAGGGGAATCTTTCTGTTCGTCATTTCGTGCACGAAGGCGCAATCTGGTTGATGGATGAGACTTCCGCTGATGATGACGTCATGGAAATAGAGTTGTCCCTCTTGGCCCTTCTTGCTTCGCCCTGTATGCGTTGGGAGACAGTAGACAGAAATCATGATGTTGTATTTTTGAGGTTAATGTTTATGTGTATGTTTGCAGCAGTGGTTGTGTTAACTCTTCTGAGCTACTTCGATCGTTTTGCTATGTTTATTGTACAGAACTGGGCACGGTGGGTGATGACATCCTATCATGACACCGCTGTAGGCGTGTGAATCAAACCATTACAAATCACTATGACTTACTTTTGCCTTTTTTGTCGCACGTCATCTTGACTTTCATCTTATCCAGCAGATAGGAGGTCAACGCTTTCCCGCACTCCGGGCAGTCGTTCACTTCGCCATGTGACGTCATGTGTGACGCATGGTCGAACCATGTCACTGGCGGACCGTCTGACGGCAGCGGAGGATTGACGTCACGGCCACGAGTGATGTACTCGTAGTTCGGCGCTTTCAACATCCCCAGACAATCGCGATTAGCGCTGTACGTCCCCTGCAAGCAAAGAACAGTAACTTTGTATGTCCCCTGCAAGCAAAGAACAGTAACTTTGTATGTCCCCTGAAAGCAAAGAACAGTAACTTTGTATGTCCCCTGCAAGCAAAGAACAGTAACTTTGTACGTCCCATGCAAGCAAACAACAGTAACTCTGTATGTCCCATGCAAGCAAAGAATAGTAACTCTGTACATACCAAGCAAGCAAAGAAAAGTAGCTCTGTGTGTCCCCTGCAAGAAAGAAAAGTAACTCTGTATTGTCCCCTGCAAGCAAAGAACAGTAACTCTGTATGTCCCCTGCAAGCAAAAAACAGTAACTTTGTATGTACCCGCAAGCAAACAACAGTAACTCGGTATGTCTCCTGCAAGCAAACAACAGTAACTCTGTATGTCCCATGCAAGCAAAGAACAGCAATTCTATGTCCATTTCAAAGGTAACTCTGTAGTTCCCCTGCAAGCAAAGAACAGTAACTCTGTATGTCCCCTGCAAGCGAAGAACAGTAACTCTGTACGCCCCATGCATGCAAAGAACAGTAACTCTGTACGTCAAATGCAAGCAAAGAACAGTAACTCTGTACGTCCCATGCAAGCAAAGAACAGTAACTCTGTACGTCCCAAGCAAGCAAAGAACAGTAACTCTGTACGTCCCATGCAAGCAAAGAACAGTAACTCTGTACGTCCTCTGGCAGCAAAGAACAGTAAATCTGTATGTCCCCTACAAGCAAAGAACACTGTATGTCCCATGCAAGCAAAGAACAGTAACTCTGTATGTCAATTTCAAAGGTAACTCTGTACGTCCCATGCAAGCAAAGAACACTGTATGTCCCATGCAAGCAAAGAACACTGTATGTCCCATGCAAGCAAAGAACACTGTGTAACGACCGCATTTCGTACACATTTGTGTATGAAGACGTGATGACGTCACTGCGTTAATTTTTCGAATAGTTTGTGAACTGTTGTTGGAGCAGAGACTATACATCAGCCTAAGCGAGAGGACGTATTTGTGGGTGCTCTGGAAAGACCTGATTCTTTAGGACTTTAGCTGTATAAGAATACAGGTATTTGTTATTATTATTATTATTATTAGTGGTATTTATAATGAACTGCTAAGCTATCCTTATGAAAAAGGAAGAGTATTGCTTTTTATGAATTAGTACGTTTAGGGTACAGAAGAACCCATGTTTGAAAACAAAGTTCGATAACTCGTGTCAATATTTATTTGATCATGTGTATACATGTATGTGTGACTCAGTTTGTAATTATGATGCCATTTTTATATTCATTCATATGTGAAGATATGGGGCTGAAATAGGAACGTATTTCAGTTGTATAATTTGTATATCTATTGATGGATGAATGGGTATAAATATGTTATATAATGAAGGTGAGCTGTGTTGTAATATTTGGCTCATAATCCATTGTGTGTAGCCTATGCAATGTGGTACAGTGCAAAGGGCTATACTAGGTATTGTCACAGGAATGGTGACAGTAGTGATTGTAGTGGTGTGGTGGCGTGTAGAAGACATTCTGCAAAGGAAATGGTCTTCAGGCATTAGGAAGTATTTAGATGTGTCAAAGACATACAGTCTCTTTAAGGATAAGAGCAAAAATTTACGATTGTGTACATGTTGTATACAGCGGGGCGGTTACGGAGCGAAGAACCCCTGATGTGCGGCGGATGGGTCTGGTCCACGCGACAACATCTACATAACTGGATGTGGACGCCATCATCGCCGTAGCTCTCCTTCTGCATCATCACTGGGGCAGACGTGCAACAACGGTGCAGTAGTAAACTTCCGGATCTACGCCACGAAGACAACTGCAGCGTCTTCAGTGTGTGGCTGTGACCCCAGCGTCGGCTGTGAATTCCGCGCCGGGAGTGTTTGATCCGCGAAATACGGTCAGTAGGCCTAAATAAAAACTGTGAAATTTAGAATATCCAAGTCATCGAAATGAATTCTGTGCTTCGATGCTAATGAAAAAGAGAAGAGTCGAGTGACGTCCTTAGAAAGGGACCACGACTTCTGCTAGTGTTGAACTCTGAAAGCAACTGTGTGCACTTGTCAAACTAACTGCGTGCACCTATCAAATTGACTGGGTGAAAGTATTACATTAACTGTGTGCACTTATTTATCATCTGCGTGAATTTATTTATATGCTGGAAAGAATTGTATGATTTAATGTATCTGTAACTTATTGTATACGTGAATGATTTATTGTGTCTGTGAATAATTGAATGAGAAATAGTATAACAGAGGGCAAAGAGAAATAACTGTGTATTCTTTGTCCTTGACTGTGAGCACGTGTGTGGCAGTGTATGAGTATAGTAAACAGAGATAGAACACACTCCTTTATACTGAGCGTCAGACAGCCACACTCACACACTCATTCATTACACCATAAGTGGTTATACATATATTTATTTAGATTATAATATACACAAAAAAAACCATCCGTTACACACTGTATGTCCCATGCAAGCAAAGAACAGTAACTCTGTACGTTCCACGCAGCAAAGAACAGTTACTGTTAACGTCCCTTGCAAGCAAATAACAGTAACTCTGAACGTTCCATGCAAGCAAAGAGCAGTAACTATGTAAGAAACGTCCTCCTTGCTGACCGTGACCTTTGTCACTCCATCTTCATACTCCTCCCACACCCACTTCCTTCGTATATTCTTTCTCCATCATCATCATCATCATCATCATCATCATCATCATCATCATCATCATCATCATCATCATCATCATCAATATATCTTTTCATTAAATTCATATTCAACACCATTACCACCACCATCATCATTCTCCACCGTGGTGATGCCGGGGGGTTCTGTATAAATAGTATCCCCACTTTCTGGACATTTAGTGCTTTAAATCCCACTATCGCTGTCCATTTTGTTCTTTCTCATTCCTACTATGTTCTATCAATGTACTACACTATCTTCTTCTTCGCTAGACCAGTTACCTACCTTTTTTCTTTTTGAAAACTCTTCCGGGACAAAACTCCTCATTTGTGTGTGAGGTTTGTTGGATCAGCTTGGTAATATTGGACGCTTTTTGCCAAATGGTCACTAGGGCTTCCTATGATATTATTATTTAGCAATGTAGGTATTTTATATGTATGTGTTTTGGTGATATTTTATAATGATTTTTGAATTCTATTTTGTTTTTGTAAACGGGGGTTCGATTCAGCTTCAGCGTCCCCTGCGTGGGATGCATTTATTGTAAAGTGACCGGCTGTGGAGTGCCTTCAGAGTTACCACTAGGGTTGTTTTCGCAGAACTTTTATGCGGATCAGGGGTGCGTCTTCTTTTAGCCAAGTTGTGATCTTGATTTTGTGGTACTGATTCGGCTCTTTGCAGTCCGCTGGACCCTGTAAGCAATGAATAACTAACTAACCATCATCATCAATTCTACCACCACCACCACGACCAGCAACAACAACAACACTCACTCTGACGTCGGCTTGTGTCCACTCCAATATCCTCTGTACTTTGGGAGGACAACGTATGCTGTGTATCATCTCCATCCTGTGGTAGCCTTCAGGACCGTACTCTTGGTCAGTGCTGGCTGCCCACACCGTCACGCTTGGCTGGACCTCTCCCGACTTACGCTTATCTGCGGAATCAAGCTTCTCTCCTGAAGGAAGACTCTTTCCTGATTCCTGTCCATCTGGCAAATTCTGCTTCTCTCCTGACTCGCTCCTGTGTTGTGAGTTAGGTTTATCCTGGACTTCTTGTTTACCGTTCTGGCATTGGTCTAGCGCAGGTTTATGTTTTCCAGACTCAGCTCGCTGTTCGTAGTTGTTTCTGTCAGATGCGGGTTGGCAACAGCGATGGTTGTCTCTTACTTCATGGTCCACACTGTAGTCGTCTTCCAATTCCAGTTGTTGTAGGTTTTGCTGACTGTGTGAAGGACGCTGTTGGTGGGGTGGAGTGTCAGTCTGTTCTTTCGCTCTAGCTTCGCGCTGTGTCTTGCCTCGTTGAAAATCCTGTTGGTCGTGCTGTGGATGCTGCTGCTGCCCATGCTGCTGTTGGAGTTGACTTTCACGCTGCTTCTTCCCCTGCTGGAACCGCTCCTCTGCGTGGTCCCGCTGTGGTAAGTCATACTCCTCACTCTGCTGCCGTTGGTTTTCACATTCATATTGCTGATGCTGTTCACACTGCTGTCCATGCTGCTGATGCTGTTCACACTGCTGTCCATGCTGCTGTTGACGCTTGTAGATGAGGGAAAAGAAGTAGGTGAGCTGAAAGAAGGTGAGAGAGTTGTAGGCCAGCCACAGGTGTCCCATCACAGACACCATCAGTCTGCTCAGCTCCTCCAGTACACCTGCCAAACAAAACAACATACACACAAATAATGACTGACTCCTGTCAATCAGCTAATAGGTCTAGCTAATCAAAATATTAGCCAATCGTTAAATCTGTTGTTGTTGGTTTTTTTATTACAAAGAGACATTTTCCGACAGAAACCAGTTTTAAAAAGCACTGTATTTTACAAAGGTAATTCCAGAATATCAAAATACTTAAAGGAGACTGAACAATAAAACAAGTTGAACTGACAGAATCAAACATAATTTGAGCATGAAAACCTATTCTATCTATCCTATAGAGGGAGACAGAAAAAGAGGAGGGTAGACAACATTCGAGAATAGACTGGCTTGACACTGAATGAATGAGGGTTGCTGAGAACAGAGAAAGATGGAGTACTCTGGTTAAACGATCATCTGTGGTGCCCCAACGACTTTCGAGTTACGGGATAGGATAGGATAGGACAGGATAGGATAGGACAGGATAGGATAGGACAGGATAGCATAGCATAGGATGAAAACCTAGGGATAGGGAAAACACTGACTCACATTCACTGTGACGACACGAGTTTTCAGATGTTAGGGAGAGATACACTTTTTACGAAGTTACACTTCTCTGTATATCTGCTGTACATAGAATAGCGTGACCGATTTACTTTTGCGTATGAAAGTGCAGTTGCGTAGAGTCCGTGCGATTCATGTAGATAGGGAGTCGGCCAATTTCGAATAGGGGTACGCGTAATAAAGAACGTGCATACTGACGAGAGCTCGACTGTTTTGCTTGTGGCCGGCGCAGATTTTGAAGGGCAGAGTGGTTTGAGATGCTATTGCGTGAGGAAGGAATTCTAACGAGACAGCAGCCCTGTGACAGAGGTCATCGTAGTGTAGGGTACTGTTGGAAGGGTGTGTGTATTGTTTTATAGCCACCCAAGGTCTTATGCCCTCGTCGGGATAAGGATGTGTAGAATTCGAAGGAAGTTGGTAACTGCCATTCGTCAGTGAGTGTAGAGTTCCATACTTAAGGTGCGTGTGGTTCTCGATTGAACACCCACCAAAACTTAGTGTCTGTTAGCAGAGCTAAGGTGTCCTCATCCTCAGAATAAATGTTATTTGGACAGTGAAATAACGTGCAAGAGCAAGAGAAAGAGACTCTCAAAAGACTAATCCATTGTGTTGTGCCAATGTTGTGACAGTGTTGTGTCGTGTTGTGGTGTTGGGGGTAAAGGGCGTCACGAGCCGAGGCCTGTAAGGTAAGCAAACCCTGTCGTTCAATTCTCTAGTGGCGCGCTCCGAGCACTGCGTACGTGTATGAGTGGTAATGAGTGTGGGGAAGGGGATGTATTTTAGGATGTGTAATGAATTTTGTTGATTTTATATGATTTTCCTATGATTTTCTTATTGTATATGTGATGGGGAAAATGTCGTTGCTGTTGTTGTTATGGAAGTGGGTCAAAGGCGACGATGGGGAATATAGAGAGGGAGAGAGAGAGTGAGGGTGTATGTATGGAAAGAGCGATAGAATGTAGTATGCTGAAGAGGGATGAAGTGATGATTATGAACGAAGCATGTTTACAGTGTGGATGAAGGGAGGTAATCGTGATGTGCTATAATTGTTGGGGGTGACGGTGGTGATGAAGGGAGGTGGAATGAATCAGGACTGTGAGATGGTAGTGTGGTTGCGATAATTATGTATATTTATATAAACATTGGTTTGTAAAGAAGATGCGAATTATTTAGCATCAAAGGGTGATTTACATTATTGAAATCTGTGTATAGTATCTTATATTATTATTATGATATTCACAGCTATGCAGGTCAAGATGGCGGACGAAGGACGGCGTGTTATGTTATATTATTTAGTGTTTATTATTTGGTGGGCATATTGTTAAGACTATGTATATGTCGACAGGTGTGGGCTGATGATGATGAGATGATGATGATTATTACATCTACGTGTTTATTTCTACGCATTATTTCCACGCTGTTGCCTTTGATGTGCCTGTTGTGCTGTACTGATGTTGATGTTGTTGCCGCTGACTGGGTCCTAACCAGCCTGGGATGTACCTTTGCCTCTACGACACAGTAGTGTTGTGGTGCTTTCTTACACTGCTGCAGGTTTTGCATTGTATCGTGGCAACACACTTCCAGGAGGTTTTCATGCCTAATTCATGCACACACAGACTCACATTACACGCACCTAAAAACATATCCATTTAGTTAGAAGAATCATCCACTTTGTGAAAGAGACTGTTAGCTCTCTGAGCTACTTAACAAGAACATTGAGACATTACTTCTGTGCCACAGCTTTGTCTAGCTAATAGTTCATGATTCAACGCCATCGCTTATTATTTGAAGACTTGCATTTGAATTGATTTGTTGATTTTGATTTTCTGTATACACTTTGTAAAGAAACTGTTGTTATTTAGTTCTATTTGGGGTTTGTTGCGAGGGGAGGTAATTGTTAGTTAGTATTGGGACGGGGGTCTGTTTAGGGGTTGAGGGAAGGTTAGTTCCCATTTGTCCTGTGTTTGCTTGTTGATTGTTGAATAAAAGAGTGTGTGTTTGTACTCTGGCATTTTGTGTTAGTTTATTTTGTTTGAGTTTATTCTTTTCACTCGCTTTATGAGCTGACGTCACTGAACCCGCTCGGGGGACGTGACATATTTGGTGTCAGAAGTGGGATTAACTCATTTATTTTGTTAGGGTATTGCCAGAGGTGTATGTTGTGTGCTTGAGTTGTTGTGTGAAAGGGTACGCAGCGGGCGGTTGGCGGGAGTGTGGGTGTATTGCACTAGGGAACACACTCGGAGTGCAGCATTAACGGGGAATTGGGTTGCAGGGTTCACTTGCTCGCCTTCAGGGGTACGACGGTGAACGATTCCTCGGCTCCTGTGACTGTTGTGTTGCGTATTCATTCTGTTAGGTGTTTGTATCAGTTAGGTGTTATTTGTTTTGTGTATACTAACATCTGTTCTTCCCTTCTTTTCTGACATGGCTACGCGGGAGGCTCGAGCCGCGATGCGCCGCGACGCTAGGACTCGTAAGGAGGAGGCCGAGCAGGAGGAGCAGGACTTCGATGATGACGGCTCAGTGACAGGGTTGTTGGAGGAACCTTACGCAGTGAGTACTCAGACCACTATGCCTAAGATGTATGCCAAATCGCCCGGTGCACGGAGCAAAGTCGAGGTCGCGCTCAGTGATAGCGAGAGATTTAGACAGATTGGGGAAGGTCTAGGTCTCAGAGATGGGGCGCTGGCGCAGTATATCATGGGTGAGACGAGAAGAGAGGAAGAACGCAGAGAGAGGGAAGAGGAGAGGAGGGAGGAGAGGGAAGCAAGGGCAGATGAGAGGAGGCTTTTAGAGCTTAGACTAGAGACGGAACGGGTAGCTAGAGAGGCGGACAGAAGAGCGCTAGAAATGAAGCTAGAGGAGGAACGTAGAGCCAGAGATGACGACAGAGCAGCTCAAAGAGAGAGGGAGAATAGGGCTAGAGATAGAGGGGCAGCATACTCAGTCAAACTGAAACCCTTGGAGGAGAGAGAGGATGTGGAGGCCTACCTCCAGATGTTCGAACGGGTGGCAGAGATTCAGGGTTGGAAGAGGGAGGTATGGGCGGTTAGGCTAGCGCCTTTGTTACAAGGGGAAGCCCGAGATACGTACCTTCGTCTGACGCCTGAGCAAGCCCAGGATTTCGACATTGTGAGGAATGCGCTGTTGAAACGCTTCAGGAAGGACGCCGACTACTATCGTAGGCAGTTTCGAGAGGCCAAGAAGGAAGCTGCAGAGACGTTTCCTCAGCTAGTAGTAAGGCTAGGGTCGTTAGTGAAGAAGTGGTTTTCGCTCGCCGGCAAAGACATCACCGACGTAGGGCAGGTACTAGACACCTTCATTGGAGAGCAGCTTTTCTCCATCATGACTACCGAGTTAGAGATTTACGTGAGGGAGAATTTACCGACGACTAGCCATGCCGCAGCAGAGTTGGCGCAGCGTGTGGTAGATGCCAAGCGGGCAGCATCAGCACCGGCACCCGTACTACCCAGTCAGAGACGCAGTTTTCCCAGACGACCGGAGGCTCCTCAGCAGCCTAGCAACAGGGGAAGTCAGGGTCAGAAGGTAGGGAGGACGGAAGGGGGTAGTGGGGTACGCCGTTGCTATCGATGTGGGTCGGAGAAGCATGTGGTCAGGGACTGCAAGGTCAAACCTCAGACAGTAGGCCAGGTTACAGTGGGACGGACTATTTCCACGGAGACCGCACCTCGGGCTAGCGTGTGTGCAATCAAACCTTATGATCCATGGGGCCAAGGTAGGGCGAACGGGCAGGACGTTCGGGTATTGAGAGATACGGGGGCGGAGATAGGGGCAGTCGCGAGCAGGTTAGTCAAACCAGCTGATTTGACGGGTCGGACTGTCGAGATTTGCTTGGCGAATCGATCGAACGTGGGTCTGCTACCTACAGCTTGGGTGGAGTTGGATTGTGCGCTGGTCAGGGGGAGAGTAGAGCTGGTGGTTTTCGAGGACGGGCCCGATATCATCCTGGGTAACTGGGTAACGTTTGATAGCGGGGAAAAGAGTCCTGTTTCCTTGTTCGGAGGTGAGTGCGCAATGGCTGCAGCAGTGCAGACTCGGGCGCAGGTGAAGGCCGAGAAGAAGAGGGAGGTACCCTTAGCAGTGGTCGAACCATCCCAGATCTCTGTTAGCACCCCAGAGTTGATCAGGATGCAAGAGACCGACGAGACGCTCGCGAAGGCGAGAACGTTGGCACAGAGTGGTGGGGCGATAGCGTCAGGTAGGGCGTCAGCTGAGTTTCGCAAGAAGAAGGGGGTGTTGTACCGGGTACACACGAAGAGAGGTAGCCAGGTCACGCAACTGGTAGTCCCGAAACAGTTGAGGGGGGGGATCCTTCAGTTGGCTCACGATCCACCCATGGCTGGGCATTCGGGAGGGAAACGTACCAGGGAGCGGATCTGGGGGACATTCTATTGGCCGGGAATGTGTGCCGAAGTACGGAGGTATTGCGCCAGTTGTCCAGAATGTCAGAAGGTAGTACCGAGGGGACGGGTGAGGAAGGTACCACTACAGCAACTTCCGCTGGTGGACGAGCCATTTCAGAGGGTGGCGGTAGACATTGTGGGACCCATCAAACCCAAGTCAGATCGGGGTAACATGTACATCCTAGTGGTAGTAGACTATGCCACACGCTATCCCGAGGCTGTACCGCTCAAGGGCATAGAGGCAGAGAGGGTGGCAGAAGCGCTGTGGGAGATTTGGTCGAGGGTGGGCGTTCCTAGGGAAATTTTGACAGATCAGGGGACGCAATTCATGTCTGAAGTCATGCGGGAGATGAACAGACTACTGTCGATCCATGGGAAAGCCACCACGCCGTATCATCCACAGTGCAACGGACTGGTTGAGCGATTCAACGGGACGCTAGTGTCCATGCTCAAGAAGTTAGCCACAGAACAACCTACAGCGTGGGACCGCTACATTCCAGCGCTACTATTTGCATACCGTGAAGTAGCACAGGAGTCTACAGGGTTCTCTCCCTTCGAGCTCCTATATGGAAAGACCGTGCGGGGACCGATGGCTGTATTGCGAGACCTCTGGACCAAGGAAATACAAGAGGAGGAGGTGAAATTGAGTAGCCAGTACGTGGTGGATTTGCGTAACCGCATCGAGGAAACATGTAAGTTGGCACAAGGAAACCTCAGAACCGCGTCGGCCAAGCAGAAGCGGCACTTCGATAAGAAGGCGAAACGGCGTGTGTTCAACGCGGGGGATCAAGTGTTGCTGCTGTTACCAGAAAAACACAACAAGTTGCAGCTAGCATGGCGAGGACCGTACGAAGTGATCGAACGTGTGGGAGAGTGCGACTACCGGATCAGGATGCGTGGGAAAAGCAAACTATACCACGCCAATCTCCTGAAGAAATTTCATACCAGAGCGACGGTGGCCACGATCGTTGTAGACGACGAGGGGGTAGAGGAGGAGGAAACTATGCCGGTGTTTGGGGATATTCCCGTAATCACCTTGACAGCATCAGAGACGCCCCGCGACGTGAAGATGGACGACAACTGCCCAGAAATACGGGAAGAATTGCAGGAGCTGGTGTGGCAGTTTGAGGATATCCTAACCGACTTGCCGTTACGCACTACACTGGACGTGTGCGAAATACGTGTGGACAGCGACATTCCAGTGAGGACGCGGCAGTACCCACTTCCCCATTCGCATCACGAGACCATCAAGAAGGAAGTGGAAGCGATGCTAGCGATGGGCGTCATTGAGAGGGCCAGTTCGCCATACAGCTCGCCATCGTATTAGTAAAGAAGAAGGAGGGCACGATGCGTTTCTGCGTTGATTTCCGGAAGTTAAACAAGCACGTCGTATTCGATGCGGAACCATTGCCGAACATCGACTACTTGTTTTCCAAACTGTCAGGGGCCAAGTATCTCACCAAGATCGACTTGACCAAAGGTTACTGGCAAGTGCCTATGAACAAGGGAGATAAAGCGAAGACGGCATTTACAACGCCAGAGGGACAATTTCAGTGGACCGTAATGCCATTTGGGCTGAAGACGGCGGGGGCAGTCTTTTCTCGCATGATGCGGAAGTTATTAGCACCCCTGGGAATGTCGGAGATCGACAATTTTGTTGACGACTTGTTGGTAGCCACCATTACCAAGCAGAGACACCTGGAATGCTTGGCACGTCTTTTCCTTAGGTTGCGTGAGGTGCAGCTATCCGCCAAACCATCAAAGTGTTACCTGGGTTTCCGAAGAGTAGAGTATCTTGGGCACGTGGTTGGACAGGGAGAAATTCGTCCTGAGGTGTCAAAGATGGAGAGAATCCGAGATGCACCACGACCAACGACCAAGCGGCAAGTGCGCTCATTTTTGGGTTTAGCCGGATACTACAGGCGGTTCGTACCCAACTTTTCAGCGATTGCTTCACCACTACACGATCTGACCAAGGGAGGCAAGCCAGGGGCGGTACAATGGACCGAAGCATGCGAAGCTGCATTTTGCACACTGAAGGAGAAGCTGTGCTCGGACCCTGTGTGCTGTCTGCCGGACTTCACCCTACCGTTTGTGCTACAGACAGATGCGTCGGAGGATGGAGTAGGGGCCATTTTGAGCCAGGACAGGGGACAGGGATTACAGCCTATTGCGTGTGCAAGCAAGAAACTGTCGAAACCCGAGAGGAACTATTCGACCATTGAGAGGGAGTGTCTAGCGTTGGTGTGGGGTGTGCAGAAATTCAGTCAATATCTGTACGGACGTACTTTCGTAGTGCAGACTGACCATATGCCACTGCAGTACCTACAGCAAGTGAAGAACACCAACAGCCGACTGATGAGATGGGCACTTCAGCTGCAACCTTTCTCAATGTCTGTGGAGCACATTTCTGGGAAGGACAACGTTCCAGCAGATTTCCTCAGCAGAAACGCTCAGTAGGTAGCATAGGGGGTAGTGAGAAATTCGCGTCGTAGTTAAGGTTCTTCAAGGTGTTAAGAACTGGGGGAGGGTTGTGTGACGACACGAGTTTTCAGATGTTAGGGAGAGATACACTTTTTACGAAGTTACACTTCTCTGTATATCTGCTGTACATAGAATAGCGTGACCGATTTACTTTTGCGTATGAAAGTGCAGTTGCGTAGAGTCCGTGCGATTCATGTAGATAGGGAGTCGGCCAATTTCGAATAGGGGTACGCGTAATAAAGAACGTGCATACTGACGAGAGCTCGACTGTTTTGCTTGTGGCCGGCGCAGATTTTGAAGGGCAGAGTGGTTTGAGATGCTATTGCGTGAGGAAGGAATTCTAACGAGACAGCAGCCCTGTGACAGAGGTCATCGTAGTGTAGGGTACTGTTGGAAGGGTGTGTGTATTGTTTTATAGCCACCCAAGGTCTTATGCCCTCGTCGGGATAAGGATGTGTAGAATTCGAAGGAAGTTGGTAACTGCCATTCGTCAGTGAGTGTAGAGTTCCATACTTAAGGTGCGTGTGGTTCTCGATTGAACACCCACCAAAACTTAGTGTCTGTTAGCAGAGCTAAGGTGTCCTCATCCTCAGAATAAATGTTATTTGGACAGTGAAATAACGTGCAAGAGCAAGAGAAAGAGACTCTCAAAAGACTAATCCATTGTGTTGTGCCAATGTTGTGACAGTGTTGTGTCGTGTTGTGGTGTTGGGGGTAAAGGGCGTCACGAGCCGAGGCCTGTAAGGTAAGCAAACCCTGTCGTTCAATTCTCTAGTGGCGCGCTCCGAGCACTGCGTACGTGTATGAGTGGTAATGAGTGTGGGGAAGGGGATGTATTTTAGGATGTGTAATGAATTTTGTTGATTTTATATGATTTTCCTATGATTTTCTTATTGTATATGTGATGGGGAAAATGTCGTTGCTGTTGTTGTTATGGAAGTGGGTCAAAGGCGACGATGGGGAATATAGAGAGGGAGAGAGAGAGTGAGGGTGTATGTATGGAAAGAGCGATAGAATGTAGTATGCTGAAGAGGGATGAAGTGATGATTATGAAGGAAGCATGTTTACAGTGTGGATGAAGGGAGGTAATCGTGATGTGCTATAATTGTTGGGGGTGACGGTGGTGATGAAGGGAGGTGGAATGAATCAGGACTGTGAGATGGTAGTGTGGTTGCGATAATTATGTATATTTATATAAACATTGGTTTGTAAAGAAGATGCGAATTATTTAGCATCAAAGGGTGATTTACATTATTGAAATCTGTGTATAGTATCTTATATTATTATTATGATATTCATAGCTATGCAGGTCAAGATGGCGGACGGAGGACGGCGTGTTATGTTATATTATTTAGTGTTTATTATTTGGTGGGCATATTGTTAAGACTATGTATATGTCGACAGGTGTGGGCTGATGAGATGATGATGATTATTACATCTACGTGTTTATTTCTACGCATTATTCCCACGCTGTTGCCTTTGATGTGCCTGTTGTGCTGTACTGATGTTGATGTTGTTGCCGCTGACTGGGTCCTAACCAGCCTGGGATGTACCTTTGCCTCTACGACACAGTAGTGTTGTGGTGATTTCTTACACTGCTGCAGGTTTTGCATTGTATCGTGGCAACACACTTCCAGGAGGTTTTCATGCCTAATTCATGCACACACAGACTCACATTACACGCACCTAAAAACATATCCATTTAGTTAGAAGAATCATCCACTTTGTGAAAGAGACTGTTAGCTCTCTGAGCTACTTAACAAGAACATTGAGACATTACTTCTGTGCCACAGCTTTGTCTAGCTAATAGTTCATGATTCAACGCCATCGCTTATTATTTGAAGACTTGCATTTGAATTGATTTGTTGATTTTGATTTTCTGTATACACTTTGTAAAGAAACTGTTGTTATTTAGTTCTATTTGGGGTTTGTTGCGAGGGGAGGTAATTGTTAGTTAGTATTGGGACGGGGGTCTGTTTAGGGGTTGAGGGAAGGTTAGTTCCCATTTGTCCTGTGTTTGCTTGTTGATTGTTGAATAAAAGAGTGTGTGTTTGTACTCTGGCATTTTGTGTTAGTTTATTTTGTTTGAGTTTATTCTTTTCACTCGCTTTATGAGCTGACGTCACTGAACCCGCTCGGGGGACGTGACATTCACACATGCACGAATACACACACACATCATCATCAATCTAGCCGAATCCACCCCTCCCCTTTTCCAACTCCTTCACCCCACCCCCAAACTCCACACTGTAAAACCCATCTCCACCAAAACGCTATACCAGTCAAATCAGCACTGTGGTCAAGTGCACTACAGGGATCGCTCCACATTCTTTCAGCCGCCTCAACCTTGCGTCGCTTGACCGCTGCATAGGTGTCGCAGATTTTATCAATTGCCTCTGACACTGTCCGGTATGGAGGATCGGAGGTCCTCCTGATGACCTGGCGTTGTCGTAGAGGACTTTCAGTCTGTGGTCTTTTCCATCCGCGTCTCCATGGTAGCGAAATAGTCCTCAGGGTTGCGTTGTGGTTGTTGAGATATGTGTTTTATTTTGTAACTTTACGCCTATCGTTAACTAGTACTATAATGGTATACATAATAGACTTGACACTAGTCTAGTATACTATGTTATGGTATAATACTACATAGTATGGTATAGTATTATATAGTATATGGTCTCTAGTACTGGTCTAGTACTAAATAGTATAGTATGTTTTCTATCGTATACTTATGGTATAGTAGAGTAATGTAGTATAGTATTATCGTATAGTATGGTATAGTATAGTATATATAGTATGGTAAGGATAGTATTTCGAACTATAGTATGTATATTATACTATGGTCTAGTATAGTATTTGTGTAGTATGGTGAGTAAAATAGTCATGCTATATGTGTTGTATAGTAATAGTATTATGTGTAGTATAGTATGATGATGTAGATGATGTATGGTGTAGATAGTATGTATTGTAGTTTGATTATAGTATGGGTAAATATATAGTGTTGTGTAGTAAAGTATAGTATAGTTGTAGTATAGTATAATAGTTATGGTGTATATAGATGGTGTAGTATAATAGTATGGTATTGTATAGTCTACATTTTAGTTAGTATATTATAGGTATATCTGGTTTATATGTATAGTATGGTGTAGTATAGTACATGGTATATAGTATAGTATGGTATAGTCTAGTATGGTGTAGTATCTGTATGTATGGTGTGTAGTATTGTATAGTATGGTAGTATAGATGTATTGTCTATAGTATACATGGTGTAGTATAGTTAGTATGGTGTATTAAGTAAGACATTGTAGTATAGTATAGTTGGGGTATATAGTATAGTTGGTGTAGTATAGTCACTCTTATTTTGTCTTATAGTCTAGTATGGTGTATATGTATGGTATTGTGATTTATAGTAAATAGTATAGTTGTAGTCATTTGTATGTACTATAGTATAGAACATGGTGTTATAGTCTTTTTGTTAATAGATTATAGTATTTGTTTATAGTATAGTATAGTATGGTGTAGTATTAGTATAGTATGGTGTAGTGTGTATAGTATAAGTATAGTATATTGGTGTAGTATAGTATTGTATGTGGTATAGACTAGTATTGTCGTTAGAGTATACTATGGTGTAGTATAGTTTTGTTTGGATATAGTAAAGACTACATGTAGTATAGTACAGATTGGTTATATAGTATTGTAGTATAGTATAGTATAGTACATGGTGTCGTATACAGTACATTATACTATAGTATGGTGTAGTACTACTATAGTTGGTGTAGTATTAAATTATGGTGTTATAGTATTGTATGGTGTAGTATAGTATAGTATGGTGTAGTGTATGTATTTGTTGTATTAGTATAGTTTGGTGTATACTACTATAGTATTGTAGTAGTACTAGTAGGTGTTGTATAGTATAGTATGGTGTAGTATGTATTTGGTGTAGTAATAGTATATGTATGGTGTAGTATAGTATAGTCTGGTGTATATAGTATAATTATGGTGTAGTATAGTATAGTATTGTATTAGATAGTATTAGTATGTATAGTTCTGGTGTATATAGTATTGTATGGTGTAGTATAGTATAGTATGTATAGTATGTATTAGTCAATTGTGTATATAGTATAGTATGTGTACATTGTGTATATAGTACATGGTTATACTAGTATGGTGTAGTATTATGGTAAAGTATAGTATTGTAGTATAGTATAGTATGGTGGGTATAGTATTGTCTGGTGTGTATGTAAAGTATACATTATATAGTACACGTATGGTGTAGTAGTACAGTTATGGTGTTTATAGTATGTAGTATGGTGTCGTTAGTATAGTATGGTGTAGTATAGTATGGTGTAGTATAACTATTATTAGTATAGTATAGTATGGTGTAGTACTATAGGTGTATTAGTATAGTTATTATGGTTAGTATAGTACATTATACTATAGTATAGTATGGTGTAGTATGTACACGTATGGGTATACATGTAAAGTATAGTACTAGTATAGTACATGGTGTATATAGTATAGATGGTTGTTAGTACGTATGGTGTAGAATAGTATAGTATGGTGTAGTATCGATTGTATGGTGTAGTATAGTTTAGTACTTGTAAACTATTTATAGTATATAACAGTATTGTATTTTAGATAGTATGTATTTAGTACTAGTATTGTATGGTTAGTATACTAGTATTCTATACTAATACATTAGTATAGTATTGTACTTATAGTATATTTATGGTGTACTAGTATTGTCTTATAGTAATAGTTAGTATGGTGTGTAATACTAGTATGGTGTAGTATTAGTATAGTATAGTATAGTGGTGTATTACTACATAGTATTATACTATAGTATAGTATTTCTATACTAGTATAGTTACTATACTTATTAAGTATAGTTTTATAGTAATAGTATGGATTATACTATTGTATGGTGTAGTACAGTATAGTCTTATTATCTGGTGTGTTATAGTATTTATATAGTTATAGTATTTATACTAGACACTATTTTATCTACACTGGTTTATAGTATAGTATGGTGTATACTATAGTATGGATTAGTAAAGTATACATTTAGTATAAATAGTATGGTGTTAGTCTAGTATTGTAGTCTCTACATTGGTTTAGAATATTATATTATACTAGTACACTACATTATACTATAGTATAGTATTGGATACACTACAGTATATACTAATGTACATTGTACTTACTACATTTTAGCTGTATAGTTTAAGTTCTACAATATTGTCTATCTACAGTTGGTTAGTATCTACCCTAGTCTACATTATACTACACTTACACTACAATATACTACACTACACTACATTATACTACACTACCCTACACTACATTATACTACATACACTACTTTATACTACACTACATTATACTACACTACACTACATTAAACTACACTACACTACATTATACTACATACACCCTACACTACATTATACTACACTACACTACATTATACTACACTACCCTACATACATTATACTACACTACACTACATTATACTACACTACCTACACTACATTATTACACTACACTACATTATACACTACATTATACTACACTACACTACATTAAACTACACTACACTACATTATAACACTACCCTACACTACATTATACTACACTACACTACATTATACTACACTACACACTACATTATACTACACTACACATACATTATACTACACTACCTACACTACATTATACTACACTACACTACATTATACTACACTACACTACATTATACTACACTACACTACATTAAACTACACTACACTACATTATACTACACTACACTACATTATACTACACTACCCTACACTACATTATACTACACTACACTACATTATACTACCACTACACTACATTATACTACCCTACACTACATTATACTACACTACACTAACTGTCAATACACTACACTACACTATAATACCCTACCCTACACTACACTACACTACACTACACTATGCTACACCTATCATTGATACACAGTTCCACTAATCTCCTCACCTGTGGCTGTATCCACGAGGCCCGTGCTAGACATTTGAGGCATGGCAGAGGGTGGAGAGTGCTGCCAGTATTGGCCAATAGACGTATAGCTCCGCCATCTTCTCCAGGCTGTGCAGCGCCAAAGCAAACAGACCGAACACGTACTGCTCCGTACACGGCCGTTGGCACTCGTCAACTATGATGTGCACACGCTTGCCTTTGTTTCTAGTCAAAAATAAAACTATTGAATTTAACTAAAAACGATTATAAGCATGGATGATAATACTATTACTACTGTAGAATGTAACCGAAACAGTGAGATTGAGCAGTGCTTTGTCTGGGTGGCGAAATCATGTGACCACCTGGACAGTGCTGGACATACCATGGCTCTTGACAACAGCTGCAGACAGACGGAAGTGGCGAAAACTCTCGTGTCATCAAAGTCAAGTCAAGTCAACTCAGCTTTATCACCCACCGCAATGTGCAGTTGACACAGCACATCCCAACACAATGTACAGTTGACACAGCACACCCACCACAATGTACAGTTGACACAGCACACACACCACAATGTACAGTTGACACAGCACACCCACCACAATGTACAGTTGACACAGCACACCCACCACAACATGCAGTTGACACAGCACACCCACCACAATGTACAGTTGACACAGCACACACACCACAATGTACAGTTGACACAGCACACCCACCACAATGTACAGTTGACACAGCACACACAATGTACAGTTGACACAGCACACACAATGTACAGCTGACACAGCACCACAATGTACAGTAGACACAGCACACACAATGTACAGTTGACACAGCACACACAATGTACAGTTGACACAGCACACTAAATCTCCATCTCAGCAAATACAG
Organism: Oncomelania hupensis; assembly: GCA_036898135.1. Classification (NCBI taxonomy): domain Eukaryota; kingdom Metazoa; phylum Mollusca; class Gastropoda; order Littorinimorpha; family Pomatiopsidae; genus Oncomelania; species Oncomelania hupensis. The sequence continues at coordinate 60,391,326 of CM072523.1, read as the reverse complement.
AACATGTTTTACAACAGTTACAAATAATACATGACTTCACAAGATGAAAACATCGTTATACTAAATAGGCCTACTTTCACTACGTCAGTCTCCACAACATGGAGTGCTGCGTTATACCAGTCATCATTGAACAACCACTATTGAATCGCAATAAACATGTCACATTATTGGTTTAAAACCGTCGTCGTCGTTGTCATCATCATCATCATCATCATCATCATCATCATCATCATCATCATCATCATCATCATCATCATCACCTTTCCATCAGGTCTGTGACAAACTGCTGCATGTCCGTGTCCACAGAGAAAACGGCCTTGTGCACGTTGTGCACCTCGATGTTCTCCAGGTCTAACCGACGATCGTTCAACGGCCGACCTTTGTGCCCACCCCTCCGCTTGGCCACGTTCGCTGTCGCCGCAATTTCTGGACCCAATTCTTGTGATTCTGAGCTCAGGTCCTGAGCAGATCCCGAGCTGTGGTGTCCGACGCAAGCGTATGGTCCGGTAGATTGACAGTCCGC
>CM072523.1:60375596-60390303 GCA_036898135.1 Oncomelania hupensis | reverse complement strand
CACTGACAACGTTTGTATTGCAATGTTTACGTTTTAGTGTTGAAAACTGAAGGCAATAAAAACAGCAACAGCAACCACAGTAATGGCAAACATTCATGGGTGCACTACAAAAACTGAAATTAAAATTGAAAATGAACATCACGAAAGACAAACGTGCTCCAACCAGCGAAACTTTAAATCTGCAATGTGCGTACTTCTAACACTAATTTGGCAACAGAGATAAAGAGAGAGAGAGAGAGAGAGAGAGAGAGAGAGACAGAGAGAGAGAGAGAGAGAGAGACAGAGACAGAGACAGAGAGACAGAGACAGAGAGAGAGACAGAGAGAGACAGAGAGAGACAGAGAGTGAAGGGATGGGGAAGAAGAAGAAGATGATGCTGATGATGCTGCTGCTGCTGCTGCTGATGATGATGATGATGATGATGAAGAAGAAGATAATATTTAAGGAATGTAGCGCAAACAGTGGCTAGACTTAGTGACATGACTGCGACAAAATCTGTTGCCAAAAGGACATTTGGACATACCACTGCAACAGCACTAACAAACTTACATATATCTCCCACACTCCATAGTACAATTAACTTCACAAATAGTATCACATACTTTTTCGTACATGAAGAAGAAGAAGCGGCAGAAGAAGAAAAAGATGAGGTAGAAGAAAAAGATGATGATGAAGATGACGATAACGAGAATATGAGGATGACATAAAAAAATATATTGCAAAAAATAGGCATTTTGACAAAGGACTATAAATACAATATTAAAGCACTCTTGGGATAAATAATTAAAATTTGTTATAGAAATGGCTTTGATCCTTTTCAATTGCACGGTAAATAACTTATACAATTGACAACTCGAAGACAATCATTAAGCTCAAAAACTGGAAGACATTGATTAAAAGAAAGAACCAATTTAGCACGTCTTGAAGTAAAGCTGATGAATATAATAATATAGTTGTTTGAGTATGAAAAGCAGGTCAAATAAACGCAGAACATTGTACAGCAAAAAGATAATACAGTGGAACCTCCGGTATCCCCTGAAAACATCTCACGTATTCATTTCCAATAATAAATGACCTCTGGTATGCGACAACCTCGTTTATGCGATCAGCGACCGTGTCTTAAGCCCTTTATACGACCGTTTTAGGGCAATTTAAAACAGATATCAGTTAATTTGTTGTCTGTACCTTTCGTTTTTTCTCTCATGTTAGTGTACGCCTGCTGTTGTCTGCTATTTCCGGTTCGCAAATAAGGGACATTACTCGCCTACACTGGCTTGTCAAAATGGCGTCGCGCAGGAGGAACGTTTCGAGTTTGGCAGAGAGAATGAAAGTGATTGAAAGAAGTGAAAATGGGGAGAGTTGTTTGTCTATTGCGAGAAGTTTAGACTTTGGGAAGACCCTAATTCAGCTCATCATAAAAGATAATGAATCTGTGAAACTACGATGGAAGAGTGGAGAAAGTGGCGAAAAGGGAAACATCGAAACTGAGAGCTTTTGCACTGATAGACTTGGATGAACGCGTCTAGCAGTGGTTCGACTGTTTTCTATTTTTGAAGTTGTGAATAAAAGACAAAGCTAAAAATGAAACATGTTTTACAGTTTCCTTTGTCAGAGAATACATGCTGGTGAGTGTGAAAATTATGACTACATACCCCCCCCCTCCCCCGCCCGAGCCTGACCCCCCTCCCCCCACCCCACCCCTTGTTTCCGGTATAAGATCACCTCTATTATAAGACCGTTTTTTTTTCAGATTTTGGATGGTCGTATACCGGAGGTTCCACTGTATTACACCACTATCACCTCTACTCTAATACCATCACTCTCACCCCGCAACAACTCCCCTTTAAACCAGCCCCACTCCCAAGGTAGCAAGCAACAAAAAACAATAACGTTAAATAAACTCTCTAACGACTTGGAGATCTTGATGGCGTTCAGAGTTCAAATGTACAAATAATCTCAAAAGGAACCTTCATCCAAACATAATGTCACGACAATCTTCGGAACTTGTACTGCTTCCGTATGAAGTATTCAAATATAAGTGTATACTTTTTGGCATTTAAATTTTACAATTTTATCACAGAGGGTATCCAAATAAAATATTTAAGTCCTAATTCTTCATTCAACCATAAACATTTTTTTATTATAATTTATAATGTATCCTTTGCAAGTCTTTCAACAAAATGATGATTGTCTATTTTGTGTAAAAACTTCATCCATAAACAATATTTTCAAAGAAATAATATATCACCTGCAAAACAAACCAACCAAAACAATTTAAAAAAACAAAAGTTTTTTTCCCCCCGTTGTGCACGGTGTAGAAACATTTTTTTTATGCATCATTTCCGAGCCTCAGGGACAGCTGAGTGGAACACCACCTAGATAATGAGATGTGACTTCCAATAAGGGTCCCTACACATGGAAAATGACCAGCTGCGAAATGCATCTGGAGGCCACAAACCACAGATGGTTGCGATTCCACCTGCCCATCGTTCTCAGCCATTCCGGAAGTCCCGGTCTGAATTCTTTGACGTCATCGCCGTCGCTAGGAATACGGCCCACATCAGGAACAAAGACCACTACTTTTGATTCCAGTCCTTGAAAGGATGAGCCACCTACAATTAACAAACGAAAGTAGCGTAGCACACGTCAGTTAATAGTCTCGTACTAATTATGTGATCTGGGACGGAAACAGGCCAGTAAATAATGGATCAGATTCAAATAGAAGTCTAAATTCAAAAACATAATCTTCATTTTCATGCCCAATCTGGAAAGGACGAAGTAAAAGAGAGAAATAAATCAAGAAGTGAGTAAATCCATCAACTGGATTAATTTACCAATGAGTAATATCTTGCCAGGGTAAGGAGGAGGAGAGGTAACTCCTTCTTGTTCATACTGCAGTTGCATCCCTTGATCCACTAAGGCCTGGAAAAGAGGGCGCTGAGTTTTCATGGGGTTGATGTCCAGACTTCCGCTTATGGCCACGTCTTCCGGTTTTAAGTCACTTTTCCCGCCTGCAAAAAGTATCGTCAATCAATGACGTAAGTAGTAACTTACACGTCATGACTCTCGTGGAAAATTTCTTTCCTGTGGTAGGGTATTAAGATCGACAAAACAACTACTGATGAACAACAAGGTCCCACAATGGCTTAGTGGTGAGAGCGACGTGCTCCTGTTCCAGCAGCTGTTTGGTTCCAGGGTAAACCCAGATGTTAGACTGGTAATACTGTTAATATCAATATTTTCGTTGTTGTAGATTTCAAATAAATTCAGGTTGGGATCAAGACTGAGGATGGTTATAGGGTGAAGGCTGAATTTCAACACTACCACCACCACAGTAACTGCCGCCTTCTACATGAAAGACCAAAGCCTGAATATTTTACATTTTTACAATAATTAATTAATTAATTAATTAATTTTTTTAAACCTTTTTTTATTTTTTTTAAATTTATTATTATTATTATTTTTGTTAATGTTTATAACATACAGCTTACCAACACGAAGCTTTTTCAGCAAATATTGTGTAAGCTTTTCACCGCACTGTCGACAGTCCAGAATGTCCTTGGCCTCTGACCGATGACCTCCGTGATCTAGCAACTTCACTTCCGGGCCGTCGGTCGGCAACGGGTAGCGGTCGTCATGGAGACTGTGGTCATGGTAAACGTAGTTTGGATCGTGCTATTTATGTAAATAAGACAACAAACTGTAGTTCTCTATTATCGAAGTCGTCATAAAATATTATTGCAATGACATTACAAGTATAGACCATATAGTGTGTTGAGATATTGTGAGCAATATATAGCTGCCTGCAATCAATACATCACTCTTCTCAAAAAGGTAACCTTCAGGAGTGTGAAAATTACCGCACCAGGGCTAGAAATTAACTTTTTTCTTTGGGGGCCACCGGGCCCCTTGATTGAAAAATTTGAGGGCCCACAAGTAACTTTCGGGGCCCAACTTGAAAAATAATGCAAACAAAAAACAAAAGAATTATTGACAATAAAATAAGTAGAAAGTACAATTTGTCTGATAATCTAAAATATCCTATCCTATCCTATCCTGTCCCGTAACCCGGAGGTCGTAGGGGCACCACAGATGATCGTTTAACCAGCATACTCCATCTTTCTCTGTCCTCAGCAAAAACAATTGAATTTCCAATTTTGCTGAGTGATGTCATTTTTATTTGCCTTTTCTTTCACTTTCAAACATTACCAACAAAAAAGGGGAAAAAACACACACACACACACACTCATTCAGTGACACACATATTCCAGTGACTAGTGAGCCTGAAATGGCCGTTAAACAAAATAGAAAAAAATCAAGTGAGTCTCTTGTATAATACTTTTCAGTTTTGTGACTTGTTTTAGCAACTGTATGGCGACGATATGTAGCCGTACTTTCGTACTTGCAAAGATGGACATTTTGCGCTTATGTTGTGCCATAGCCTTTTGTTTATTATATTAAAAAGATATTGAAGTGTATATTAAACTTTTGAGTGCAAAATTAAAGGGTTTCCGCTTCTTTTCTGTTGTTTTTTTCTGTCCAAATTTAGGGCACCGGTGTGGGTTGCTTCCCTTGGTCCAAATACGAAACTGCCGAGTAGAGCTAGCTGTAGCAGACGAATTATTTTGCGGGCCAAGCGGGCCCTTCGTTTTTCAACTTTCCGAGCCCGAAATCAACTTTGCGGGTTTTTGGCCCCGGGCCCCCGCTAATTTCGAGCCCTGCGCACCCTCAGCCTCATCAAGCATCCCAGCAGGGTCCTCCTGAAAATAATACTCCACAGGTTGAAACCCCAAGCTGAACAAATCATAGCTGAAGAAGCAGGATTCAGGGCAGGGCGAAGTACCACTAAACAGATTTTAACCTCAGAATAATCTGCGAGAAATACCTACAGCACCAACATCTATATCATGTGTTTGTAGATTTCAAGAAAGCGTTTGACCGAGTCTGATATGCAGCTCGTGGGCAACCATGAGAGTGTTTAACATCAGCCCTCAAAAGCCTATATGACAAGGCTACCAGTGCAGTCCTCCACAACAGCGCCATCGGGAACTGGTTATGAACAACAATCGGCGTGCGTCAAGGATGCCTACTCTCTCCAACACTCTTCAACATCTTCCTAGAGCGCATCATGTCAGATGCCCTTGCAGATCACGAAGGCACAGTAAGTATAGGGGGTAGAGCAATCTCCAACTTCCGTTTTGCGGATGACACTGATGGATTGGCTGGAGAGGAACAAGAACTTGAACAGCTGGTACAGAGGCTTGACACAACCTCCAGAGCCTTTGGAATGGAAACAAGTACAGAGAAGACCAAAACGATGGCCAACAACACCAATGGCATCAACACGGACATCAAAGTCCAAGACCAATCCCTCAACACAGTGCATAGCTTCAACTTAAATTTAGAGAAACATTTATGATTATATAACAGTGTGTGCATGCAATAAGTTTGAGAGTGAGTGAAGGAGTTATGTTTGCATGAGGTTATATGTTATTTTGTTTGCATTCGAAGTGAAATAGGAATCAATTAATAATCAACACAAAAGGTAAAAATCCAACAGTTCTGTGTACGTCTTTTATGTCCTCCCTGTTGTGACACACGAACCAAAACATACGGTCAGCGTGCATTCTCTATTTACGCCCCACTACCTGGAATCATCTCTCTCACTCCACCACTCTCAATCTATTTAGACTTTCAAAATTAATTTTAAAACACATCTGTTTCCTCAGTATCCCACCACCCGTCTTCCTTCAGCGAATCATTATCGTTGCTTGGTGTGAGTGTGTGTGTGTGTTTGTGGGTGTGTGTTGGTGTGTGTGTGTGTGTGTGTGTGTGTGACAGAGAGAGAGAGAGAGAGACAAAGAGAGAGATGGGAAAATGGGTAGGGGAGAAGGCAAGAAAGGATTTTATTCCTTCATTGTTACACATTTGTTCATTGTTTACAATTTTTTGCCCTCGTATTTTTTTTTTTTTCATCATAACTGTATTTGTCAGTAATTTATTGTCTATTGTCATTGTCTTCTACGGTTGCTGCTTTTTACCTGCTTCACTCTTATCAATGTCATTGATTTGTATTTGTTTTTTTTACAATAATATATAAAACAGTACTGACCGCCTGGTCTTTCTGCACCAGGGTCAAAATGGCTTGGACGTTGGGTGGACACCTGAGGCAGGTGGTCAGGGTCTTGTGGACGAAGTGGTCTATCTGGATGCAAGGATTGACCGCGGTTGCCCACGCCGACACATCCCTCCCGTCCTCTCTCGCCTACGTTAAACCACCAGAGCAATCACAACGTTTGCTTTCCTTGTCCTCTTTCTTCTCCCTCCTCATTATCAATCTTATCATCACCATCATCATCATCATCATCTCCTTATTCTTACTATCTTTGGCGCTTCGAGCATGATCTTCGTGGATTAAGCGTCCGATAAATCTGTTTCATCGTCGTCGTCGTCATCATCATTATCATAATCATCATCAATATTTCTTCTTTGCTCTCCCTCTGTTTTTCCCTTGTGAAACTACATTGTCTGGTCACCAAAGAGGAGGTCAAGTCAAGTCAAGTCAAGTCAAGGAATTGTCAAAAACGTATTGCTGGAGTGAGCTCCGTTGTTAATTCTAGATTTGCATAATTTTGGAGACGAAACAACAACAACAAACAAAAACTGGAGAGACGGCGACAATGAGTTAAGCAAGAGTGAAAACCACTCACCTGCACCAGAAGAGCCATCAGGTCTTTGATGACGAGGAAATCCATTTGCTGTTCCACGTTGAACAGTCGACCAGATGCCTGCAGAAGCTCGTCCTCTTGTCGATCCAGTACCGACGCCGCGTGGCAGACCAGTTGTCTCCAGATGTCAGCCGCATCTGCCAGAGACGTCTGACCCTCCGTAGCCTGCGACAGGGACGTCCAACATTGGCATCTGGTTAGGGTCGCATCTGGATCTCGGTGTTCTTCGCTGTCTGTCTTTGAAAATCTTCTTGCACTATCTGGTTTTGCGCCTTCGGGATTGGTACATGGTTTCTTGATGGGACGTTCTACGCCCCACACATTTTTTTCGTCCATCTGGTGTTCAGGATTTTCAGTGTCGTTTTCATCCGGTTGAGACTCCTGGGGCTCGTCCTCTTCTGTAACAGAAACAATGCCGGGTTCTTTAGCATGCCGCTGCCCTGGCTGCAATGGCGGGTGTTCAGCTGAACCATCATATACAAGAGTAATTACAGGAAGTCCACTCCAGTGACAAAAATCTCCCGTCACCTTGGCCAAGGGAAGGCAGGTTGTGTTGTTGTACGCCAAGCCAGCGTAGGTTGTTGTGTACGCCAAGCCAGCGTAGGTTGTTGTGTACGCCAAGCCAGCGTTCTACCAGTTAAGCTTTTGTGTTTGAATACTGTAAGCTTGAGGCTTAGTGGAAACATTGTAAGACTGATATAAATAATACAAAAGACAAAGTGGAATTGAAGGAATCGATTCATTGATAAGTCTTAATATGTGATAATAGATATTGCAACATGAATTGATAATTTCATATGTGATAATAGATATTGCAGCATGAATTGATATCTTAATATGTGATAATAAATATTGCAGCATGAATTGATATTTTAATATTTGATAATAGATATTGCAGCATGAATTCATAATTTAATATGTGATAATAGATATTGCTGCATGAATTGATAATTTAATATGCGATAATAAATACTGCAGCATGAATTGATAATTTAATATGTGATAATAGATAATACAGCATAAATTGATAATTTTATATGTGATAATAGATATTGCAGCATGAATTAATAAGTTAATATATGATGATGATGATGATGTGATCTTGTAAGGCGCCAAAAATCCATGTACGTAGTGTTCATGCTCTATGCGCACTAAGACGGTGATTCAGCCATATGATAATACATATTGCAGCATGAATTTATAAATTCATATGTGATAATAGATATTGCAGCACGAATTGATATTTTAATATGTGATAATAGATATTCCAGCATACATTGATAATTTCATATATCATAATAGATATTGCAGCATGAATTGATAAGTTAATATGTGAAAATAGATATTGCAGCATGAAATGATAAGTTAATATGTGATAATAGATATTGCAGAATCAACAGATAATATAATAATATAATATGTGAAAATAGTTAGTTAGTTATTAATTGCTTACAGGGTCCAGCGGACTGCAAAGAGCCTAATCAGGACCAAAAAATCAAGACCACGACTTCGCTGAAAGAGGACTCACTCCTGATCCGCATAAAAGATCTGCCGAAACAACCCTAGTGGTAAAACTGAAGGCACTTCACCAGCCAGTCACTTTACAATAAAGACATCCCAAGCAGGGGACGCTGAGGCTATACTCTAATTTATCGAACCCACGTTTACAAAAACAACATAGAATACAAACATCATTCTAAAATATCAACAAAACACATACATATAAAATGCCTACTTTGACAAATAATAACATCATAGGAAGCCCCAGTGACCATTTGGCAGAAAGCGTCCAATATTCCCAAGCTGATACAACAGACCTTACACACAAATGAGGAGTTTTGTCCCGGAAGAGTTTTCAAGAAAAAAAGGTAGGTGACTGGTCTAGCGAAGAAGAAAATAGTATAGTAGATTGCTAGAACAGAGTAGGAATGAGAAAGAACAAAATAGAAAGAGCAAATGAGAAAGACAGTGACAGTGGGAATTTAAAGCACTACATTTCTAGAAAGTGGGGATACTATTTATACTGAAACCCCCGGCACCCCCACGGGGGAATGGATATTGCAGCATGAACTGTTAATTTAATATGTGAAAATAAACGTTGCAGCATGACTGTTGATTGAATCTGTTTTGTAGCTATGTTTCAAGCAAATTCTAAACTGTAGGATTTGAGTGGAAAAGATTACATGTGTTGCTGGGTAGGCATAGTTCTGAATAACTTGTAATGCGTAACAAATCAAACTGGTCTATGGCAATAATATTAATAATAATATTACTACTACTACTACTACTACTACTACTACTACTACTACTACTACTACTACTACTAATTATTATTATTATTATTATTATTATTATTATTATTATTATTATTATTAGATTACCATGATGGTTAATTTAAGTCGTTATTCTTTTTACTTCATTTTAGTACGTTTACTGCTATTGTAACCAGCCACCAATGGAACAGTAATTTAGAGGGGCATGGCCGCCAGGCCATGTGTCGTAGCACGTAGAATCAAACTAAAGAAGGTTTTGTGACGCAAGTTACAAATGACGTACAAGGGAAGGGGGCGGGGGATAAATGACGTCAAGTAGACGTTGTTTACAAAAGTGTATGGATCTCCAACTTGAGAAATTTATTGAATAGAAATTGCCTAATGTTATCTTAACTACTGCGATTAATTAAACTGTAGAAATTCGAAGTACTTGATTTAATATATCCCTCCTATTCTATCCTATCCCGTAACTCGAAGGTCGTAGGGGCACCACAGATGATCGTTTAACCAGCGTACTCCATATTTCTCTCTGTCCTCAGCAACCCTCATGGCTTCGCTCAGTGTCAAACCAGTCCATTCTCGAATGTTGTCTTCCCACCTCTTTTTCTGTCTCCCTCTCCTTCTGCCTCCTTGCACCGTGCCTTGCAGGATGGTATTTGCAAGGCCTGATGCTCTGGTGACGTTGCCTATGTAATGTGTTTTTATACAATGAGTATCCTTGTGGCAAACCAAATTTTCCTTTTAATGGAATAAAGAATATATTGACTTGACTTGACATACCATCGGAGTTTCCGTTTCTTCACCACTGTAAGCATGTCATCGTGTTGTCCAATGGCTTGTGTGATGGTCAGTCAGACATCGTGGTTGGTGATGTTCTGGGTATAGGAAATGCCCAGAAGTCTTTTATAGCACCTCATCTTCATGCTTTATATTCTTCGTTGTAGATCTGCTGTGAGGGTCCATGTTTCGCAAGCGTATAGGAAGATGGAGATGACAAGGGAAATGTAGACTGATGGTCCTGTCTTTTCAAACGGGTTTCAATCTTGTCAGGGCAACGGTTGTTTGTGCGATCCTGGAGATGACTTCTTGTCGGGAACCATTGTCTGTTACAATGGCTCCTAAATATTTGAAGCTATGCACTGTGTTGAGAGATTGGCCTTGGACTTTGATCTCCATGTTGATGCCATTGGTGTTGTTGGTCAGCAGTTTGGTCTTCTCTGCACTTATTTCCATTCCATAGGCTCTGGAGGTGGTGTCAAGCCTCTGTACCAGCTGTTTAAGTTCTTGTTCCTCTCCAGCCAATCCATCAATATCATCCGCAAAACGAAGGTTTGAGATTGCTTTACCCACTATGCTGATTGTGCCTTCGTGATCTGCAAGGGCATCTGACATGATGCGCTCTAGGAAGATGTTAAAGAGTGTTGGAGAGGGTAGGCATCCTTGGCGCACACCGATTATTGTTCTGAACCAGTTTCCGATGGCGCTATTGTGGAGGACTGCACTGGTAGCCTTGTCATACAGGCTTTTGATGACTTCAATAATTTTAAGGCTGAGGTTGTAAACTCTCATGGTTGTCCACAGAGTTGCATGCCAGACTCGGTCAAACGCTTTCTTGAAGTCTACAAACACATGATGGAGATGTTGTTGGTGCTGTAGGTATTTCTCACAGATTATTCTGAGGTTGAAAATCTGTTCAGTGGTACTTCGCCCTGCCATGAATTCTGCTTGTTCTTCATCTATTATTTGTTCAGCTTGGGGTTTCAACCTGTTGAGTATTATTTTCAGGAGGACCTTGCTGGGATGGCTGATGAGGCTGATGGTACGGTAATTTTTACACTCCTGAAGGTTACCTTTTTTGGGAAGAGTGATGACAAGCGACTGGGTCCATGGTGTAAGCCACTCCTCACTCTGCCAGATCTTGTTACAGATAATGGTGAGGGCGTCAATCATCGCTTCTCCTCCTTCTTGAAGCAATTCCACGGGAATGTTGTCCACTCCCGCTGACTTCCCTTTCTTCAGTGAATGCACTGCTGCCTCAACTTCTCGGAGAATTGGGAGGACTTCTTTGTGCAGAGAAGAAGATTTAATATATAAATGATCATAAATTGGCTTTTGCTTTCTCTAAAGACGAGATGAATAGAATACTTTGTTTATCGGAATTAGAAAGAGTGATAAGGCTTTCTGTTTACAAATCACTAGGTTACAAATCAATTTGTGGATTCGGAACCTAGGTGAGTCTATGCAATCTCTTGGCGACTGTTGATTTTCGGCATGGTTTCTCAGGCGATGAATCAGAGGTTTCATAGCAGATATTGCCGTTTTGAAACAATACTAAAAGATTGTAGCTGATTCGCTGATTCCCCGCGTGATCCTAGCGAATTGTGTAGTTCGGTGATGTTACATGGCCATTGCAAACGTCTGGAACAGTCTCTTAGCAATCATAGCCGTAACTATAATCAAACTGTTCGATTTCTGGCTGGAAGAACCTATAAGAGAATGATGATCGAAGAACGATAGACGATACAGACAATCAGAGAAATAAACAAACGAAGCAGAATTGCTGCTGGTCAGTTACCTAGCTTGCGTTAGAAATGCTGGTATGTATGCGTTGTCCTCTCTGTACTCGTTAGGGGTCTTGAAACAATTAGGATGCAAGGAATGGTTTCACGCTAATTTGGCATGATTTTTGGTATAAACTGTAAACCTATGTTGTAAAAAGAAAAAGAACTTGGTAATAATAAGTCTAAAAGAAAAAAGAAAAAACGTAGTGGTCGAATGATTGTGTTGCGAATATTCTGGTCTGATTTCTGAGTGTTTTTGTTCGTCAGTTTTCTTATTTTCTTTCTCTTTTCTCTTTTTAAATTTTGTAGGTTATCTCTTAGCTGACTTAGATCCAGTGTTCTGACTGCCTTGGCCTAAATCCTGACAAATTTAACACCGGGCAAAGTTGACGCGGCCGATCTAAAGTTAACCACCTCGTACGAGACACAGAGGGAGGCTTTCAAAACTAAGTTCACAACACCCCTTTTCTGTACATTGCAGATCTACACAGCAGTCGTATATCAGCTTGCTGATTCTCTTGTGGACAGCTGACGTTGACGAGTTTGTGTAATATGGGAAAACATATGACTAGAGCCTTCTCTCTTGATTGTGTAACCAAGAGCAGTATCGGACTTTCACATTCTCGTTCACTTCCCATTAGAACGTTTAGATATTGATTATTTTCCCCTCAAAAGATACATTTCAAATATTAATGCCTTGTAAGGCGGGAAGGTTGTCGGCTACTAGTGCGGCGACACCCCCTGCAAGTCACTACTACAAACCTGCATACACTGCCAGCCGACATTAGCCCTGTGCACCCCTCAAAAAGCAGAAGACGGAGGGCCAGGCTGGTCGTGCCACCTTGTCCTTCATAAACCAAGGGTCCACTCATACACCCAAGCATCCTTCACAGCAGGAACCACACAAGGCCAGACTGACTACAAGAAAAACCAATTCCTTCTGGCAGTCTCAAGGGGCACAATCCCTCCCAATCATGGCCAATTGTCTCCTCCCTCCACTACAGTAGTACCTACCAACATCACAGCAGCCGGTAAGCAGCGTGTTGGCTATCATGTTGACTTGTTTGCTGATTCTCTCGTGGACACTGACCAGCTGACGGACAACGGCTGTCCACTCTTGTGACTGAGTGACCAACGGCCGGCCGTGCTGAGGCCGAAAGATCTCCAGTCTCTCTCCTATCGTCCGTAGATAATCTTGGATCTTGTGTACTTGGCTCTACAGCACAAACAATGAAAAACGGGCGTTAGGACAGTCTTCAGTGTATCACTTCGATATTAGCTTAAGACGCTCAAACATAGAACTGAAAAGAAGTTGGAAAAAGAAGTTTCTTTAAGCTCGTTTTGAATTGAATGTAGGAAAACAGTAAACTTTTTATTTACGTTCGCGGCATCCAGCGACCTGCAACCTTCCTTCGCTGTAGGGATTCTGCGGTCCTCGACCTTGACCCCTGGAAGTCGACATCTCTTAGTGACTTCAGTGACCTCACGTAATGAATCGTGGACGAAAGACAGTCTGAGGCGCACTGTGTCCAGCACACGTGGCAGGTCTTGCAGTTGGAACGGACCTTGAGGAACGCAAATAACAATAACAGTGGGAAAGTACTAGTTATGATGGGGGAATACAAACACTATCCACACAGAAAATAGTCAAAGCTAAATTATCTCTTAATCACAATAAAGTTGTGGATACAGTAACGGCCTCGGGGATAACATTACTTTACATGATTATTGCTTTAGGTCCAGCGGACTCTTCCGCGCCAAATCAGGACCGGCCCTCGGGGATAGGGGAGTGGACAAGTATGTAGAGGAAATATAGTAAAGAAATGGGGAAGGGGGGTGGGGGAGGGGGTAAAGTCGAGGCGCACCATAATAAAAATAACTACAAAAAAAATCACTAATACTGAAGCTTTATATATTTTGGAGGAGGACGTGAAGTATCCAAAAGTACAACACACCACCACTAAAAACAACAGCAAGAAACTTACAACGTGACCTTTACCTTCATCGAGTAGAAATCTGACAGGTCTGTCGCCATACTGGTTGAGCAGATTGTCCAACACTTCCTTCACATCTTGACTCTTAGACACGCTGACCCTGTGCACATTGCCCTCCTCCTCTGTCTGTTCTTGCTTCCTCATCCTCTGTCTTTTGGAGCGTTTCTTCCTGTTTGTCTTTGGAGTATCTCTTTCTTTGTTGTGCTCTGTCTGCGGAGATGCACTGTTCACACGAGCGTACTGGCGAACGCGTTCGTACAAAGTTTGTGAGATCAGACTTCCCCACCCAGCGCCTGGTCAACAAATCAGACAATTGAGTACAGCCTTTCATGTATACAGTCTCTTCATTTGTTCCTGACACTAGGCATATCAGAAAATTAATAAACTTAACATAACATATAAGCAAGCAACAAACAAACACGCTAACGCAGCTTTAGATCTTCAATTAAGGTGGCGCGATGGCATCATGGCTTAAGGCATACAATACGCCCACTTCATCCTCTTAACAATCTCAAGTTACGCATATCAAGGAAACATGTCGCGTGTTAGCAACATTTTAAAAACTTCCTTGCAAACAATTAAATATTTTCATTGAAAAAGAAATAATTTTAAAATAATATTTGTATCTGGTTGGCCTACCTTTTGGAACAAAGACGATGACGTGGTCTCCTTGTTTGGCCCAATCGATGCCTTTCCTGCCCAGTATCAATGTCTTGCCAGATCCAGGAGGGCCCGTCAGCAGGACAAAGGGCTCTTGGCTGTCCAGTATCTGAAGCTGGTCACTCCTGAGCAGTTGGCGGCCGAAGCGCAGTCCAGTCAGATGTATACAGTCGGCCACTGTCCGAGCCTCCGGCGCTCCTTTCATCACCTCCGCGGTCACTTTGGAATACAGGCTACTCATTCTGAAACCCCAGTGACACACAATAAACTAAATAAATTAATTTTCACCGCTTTAATCCCTTTATTTCCTAAGGGGCGATAACTCATTTACAATTGTTTTCTTCTCATTATTGTCAAGCCATGTTAGAAGCTTGGGTTCCTCCAGTTGAACATTGGAAAGACAACTCGTGCAGACTGTGGAAATGTTCCTCAAAAGCTGCTCATGGCACAGCATTAAACTAAAGACGTCAACATGCTTCATCAAGGGTTCT
>CM072523.1:60310596-60373096 GCA_036898135.1 Oncomelania hupensis | reverse complement strand
CAAACACGTCACAACAGCAAAGTAAAGATCTGCTGTCAAGGTCGAGCATACGGGCAATCGTTCATCCCTTCGTTCCTACGTCAAGGCCTATGGAATCCCCAATAAAATTACCTTAAGACGAGAAACTTGTGAAAAGACGCCTACTTTAGCCTACCTGAGGAACTTGAGGGCAGGGCTTGCTGTTGGTCTTGTTGAAGCGAATTTCTGGGATGAAGGTGACGGAGGTGTCAAGGTCATCGAACGTCTCTTGCGAATACTGTCGCATCTCTTTATCCAAAAGCTAAAGCAACGCAATTATTATTATGATGATGATGATGATGATGATGATGATGATGATGATGATGATGATGATGAATGTATCTCCATACTTTTACTTGGTATTTCTACCAAAACGGATTCAAGAAAATGCAATTAGAAAAAAAACAATAACAATGATGATATCATCAAGATGACGTCATCTGGTAGACAGCCTTCCCCATGATTACGTCATCTGGTAGACAGCCTTACGTTGTAACTACATTCCAAGTTTCAAAGAAACCCATCTATTATTTCCAGAGAAAAGCTCCGCTGGGAACTTATAAATAAATAAACACTGTAATACCTCTTTGGATTGCTTCTCCCGCGTTTCCGATTCCTGCTGAACCGTTGATCGATCCGACCCAGTGACGTCACTTTCTCTGTCGGTTTGCTCGCTTGTGTGAGTCGATCGACCCGCTCGTTTCCTTTTCTTCTTAGAGCTGTTCTCTCTCTTCATCGTGCAAGGGTTGGGTTCTTGCTCCTGATTTGAACTAGAGTTATTGTTGCTGTTTTGATTTGCAGAATGTGTGGTAGTGGAGGAAAGATGATGTGAGGCCTCACAACTGCTAGAGGCAGAACCCAGGTGCGGGCTAAATTCTCGTCCTCCGTATTGTGTAGGTCTGCTAGGCTCACCCAGGGGTCGAAGACAGCTAGTGGTTTGGTCGTAAGGCATCAATACTGTGTGGGAGTTTGAACTGTTTAGCATGTCCACTTCAGGATTTGGGTCTGTAGGAGATTGTGCAAACTTGTGCTCAAGTGATTGCAGTGACGTCTGTGTTGGCAGCACCGTAGGCTTCATAACATGAGCAGCGTCTGGTGTATTTTCACTACAGATGGCCTGTGTTGCCAGCACGGTAAGCTTCATAAGATGAGCAGAGTCTGGTGTATTTTCACTACAGATGGCCTCACCTGAAGGAAGAAGAGCGGTGTTGGATTGTTGAGAAGCTGAGGCGGAGTGACTGGTGGAGAAAGAAGAAGAGGAAGCTTGCCCGACACTGCCAGCGACTGCTAATGTACCCTGTGGTTCTACTGTGCTGTTGTACACTTGTGGACAAAATGGCGTTTGTTGGGAGGCGGTAGTACAAGATTGGAAGGATGTGGATGATGATGACGTTTGTGGCTGGGTCATTTGTGTCTTGCCTTGGGAAATATAAAACTGTTGTTTTTGTTGTTGTTGTTGTTGTTGTTTCGGTTGTTGTTGTTTCGGTTGTTGTTGTTGTTCCAGTTGTTCTTGTTGCTTCTGTTGCCGTTGTTTCTGTTGTTGTAGATGCTGCATCATCTCCTCTTTGTGAAGCACAGTTTCCAGCTGGCTACTGCTGTGGACAGGTGTTTGATGCTGAGACGCTGACGACGGTGGAGACGAAGGAGGATTGGAAGGGGGACGGGGCGTGAGCTGTTCGGAGATCAGATGGTGAGCTGAGGGCTGAGGCGACGGTGATCCCTGATCCATCTGACGCGCTTGCACGGGCCTTGAATCATGGGACCTCTTATCACGTGGCCCTTCCCTAATATTAGGTTGATGAAGGTGATGCTGATGGGGTCCTTGAAACTGTTGCTGCTGCTGAAGGTGGTGTTGTTGATGGTGTACAGGTACAGACCTATAAAACTGATGAAACAGAAACCTGGTTGTCTGATCGTGGGGCATATTTCTTGGATCGGCAAACCTAGGATTATTTGTGTGCCTCGGATTGTGATGCTGAAATGGCCGTGCATATTTGTTACCCTGCTGAAGTGGCGGATGGCCCTGATGATGATGAAGACCTTCACTTTGCAGTTGCGTATGGTAGCTGTTAACTAAAGAATGCTGCTGCTGGTGATGATGATGATGTTGATACAGGTTCGTAGGCTGTAGTAGGGACTGTCCGTGTTGTGGAGGAGGAGACCAGCTTTGGAGATGAGATGCATAGTATGGCTGTCTTTGCTGTTGGTAGGTCGAATAAGGTGGTTGTTGCTGGTAGTGTTGAAGCAGATGTTGGTATTGCGGCTGCTGCTCCTGTTCTTGCTGCTGATGTTGATGTTGCCGACGAGTTGGGTTCGTACTAGGAAAGTGACCGCCGCAGCCGCGTCCTGCGCCCCGCTGAAACATGGTGACGTGGACGTCGATTACAGTACAGTTAAGTGACGTCACCTGATGACGTCATGATTCTCATTAGCAGTTGCCTAGCTTTGTCGTAGATACAACCACCATGTCAGTCTCTGTGGATACATGGAAACAAATCACACATGTTAGCCAATCTCCCTATCTCCATTATTAGCCAATCTCCCTATCTCCATTATCTTTCTTTACAGTAAGAGGAAGAAGAAGAAGAAGAAGAAGAAGAAGAAGAAGAAGAAGAAGAAGAAGAAGAAGAAGAAGAAGAAATTCAATATTTTATTACGAGAAGAACCTGATTCTAGCATTAATTTGCTAATCTTACAATCAGTCCTTCGTTCAGTCGCTCGCACATTTAGTGTAATCATACATGTATACGAAATTCATGCATAGACAAACATAGATTTAACTTTACATTAAAGAAAAAGAAGAAGAAGATGATGATGATGATGATGATGATGATGATGATGATGATGTTGATGATGATGATGATGATGATGATGATGATGATCATGATGATGGTAGTGGTTGTGGTGTCACGTCACGGACAATACAAATCAGAGCGCATTGGGGGAAGAGGTTGTAAAAAAACGAAGAGACTTCTTACACGCACACACAATTTATTTATTTATTAATTTATTTAATTTAACGTCTGTTCACAATTAGTGATATTAGACAACGTATTGAATTATAAACAAAATACATAAAACATATATATTACTATTATTATTAATTTAAAATAATAACAATATCAATTTTACACCTCAAAATATAAAAAAATAAATAAAGTAATATATATTAACACACACACACAAATCAAACAAAAATAGAGTAGGCCTATTTTGCAAAATTGACGTCATACAATGAGTCAATACTGAAAAGACTGTATAACTCCTAATTTGCTGTGAAGAGGTCATGATAAGGTTATCAATATAATTGCTGTTGTTATTGTTACTATTATTATTATGGACAAGAAAAAAAATTAAAACAACAAAAATAGAAGAAAAAAATTAAATTAAATAATTTAACAAAATAATTTAAAGGACCTCATGCACTGGAGCTTTTTGACGATACAGGCGCATGCATCTGTCATTATTTTAAATTCTTATAATTAATGACCTACTGGAGAATATAATAACTCTTTGGATATTTTTACAAATGCTTTTAAGTCTAAATCTTGGATGTTGCTCAATGCATTATATTTGTTTGGTAAGTATCTTTTTTATGTCATTGCATTGTACTAGCAAATGTTGAATTGTTAAATTTTCATTACAAATGCAACTAACGTTTTTGCTAAATTTTGTTTTCCAAGAATTTAAATAATAGTCTATATGCTAAACTAGTATAAACCTGTCTAGAGACTCGTAACATGCTAGTAAAAAATGATTCTGTGTGTCTTTTCTTAAGATTGTTTGTAATTATACAGTACATTTATTTAATTGACAATCCGATGTCAATTTTAATGGAATTGATGTTATTTGCTCCCCGCTTTGCTGCTCTGTCTGCTACATCATTATGTAAGATGCCACAATGTGAAGGCATCCAGCACATATTTATATGTATCCCTCTGGTTTTTAAAGAATGAATCAGGTATTTTATTTCAAATATGATATCACCTCTGTCATTATTTTTATCAGAGTTTTAAAGCATACAAAACCGATTGTGAATCAACACAGAAGAGAAGACCATATAAGTCTAGTGGTATATTACTCAATGTGTAAAGAGACATTAATATAGCAACTAGCTCTGCTGTAAAAATTGAGTGATTTTTGCCTAAATAATAAGACTTTGTGATTTTGAGATCAGGTATTACAAACCCCGCTCCAGCATCACCAGAATCAATTACAGATCCATCAGTGTAAACTTTTAGATGGCTATAAAAATGTTCATTTATATATTCTCGGGCTTCTGTAGCAAGTGTTGATTTTCATCCTTCTTAAGGTTTGTATATTTTATATCATATTTTGCCTTTTTCATTTCCCAGGGTGGAAAAGGGGACGTTAGTTAATTTTGGGGCAGCGTCTTTTGGATTAATATTTGCTACCTTAAAAATATCTTGAGTGTAAGTAAATATTGTTTGTATATATGTTTTGCTCTCTTTGGAAAATCAGTGTCTGAGTTAAGAGTTATATCTTCAGATACATTATTTTCTACTGCTTGACTTTCTAATTAAATATTTAGCACATTCCATTTTCCTATATTGTTATAACGATATTAATGCCTACAGCTGAATATACGTCTGCAGTTTTGGTATAGGATGGTACACAGATAGCAACTTTCAGAGCCTTACTATCTAAACTTTGTAATTTCTTCAGATAAGATTTCTGTGCTGAGAAAAAAGCTTCTTGACAAAATGAAAATTTAGACCTCACAAGTGTGCAAGCTAAGTGAACCAGTGTTCTTGTGTCTTGCCCCCATGGTTTTTTTACTTATTACCTTTAAAAGATAAAAACTTTTAATTGCTTTATGTAATAAATAGTTTATGTGCCTTTTCCAGTTTAATTTACGAGTTAAATAGACACCTAAAAATTTTACTTCCTCAAGATAAACACACAATATAATACAAGACAATAAAATACAACGCCATACAACTGTTAGGTAGTGACTTTTAGCATTAAACTTGGAAATGGACATTAGTTTAGCACGTTGTCTTATTGTTAGGCGTTCGAGTTCACTGTATTAGAAAACAGACTATAACCTGTGATTGCACGTGATATACGATAATTATTCATTAATCACTACCTTACATAGAATATGTTTAGAAGGTGAGTTGGTCTTGCTCAGACACTACCACACCACCAAGCAAAGGGGATCGCTGAAAAAGGGAAGAATCTGGGCCGTCAGTTTTAGTAGCCTAATGTATTATTATAAAGAATAATAAAGTTAAACTAGGCTCCAGGAGGAGCTGAGGGATAGACGGTTTCCTTTGCTATATTTCCTCAAGCCTTTCTTCAACGCAGTGCATATTTTGTATCATGTTTGGTTTGTGGCGTTGAGTGCAAGGGTGCGTGTGAATGTATTATTAATATGAAAGTTTATTATAAGTATTATGAATTGATAATTAGGTATTATTGAGTGTTCTATAAACAATACATGTCTTTGAATTATCGCTAATTATTAAATGGGTCTTCCTTGTGTTCTTAAGCTAGACTTATACAAGACCTTGTCTCTCTGCTACAAGTCCCTCAACAACTCCGCTCCTCTCTATCTCTCTGACTTACTTCACCCATACATTCCCTCTCGCTCTCTTCGCTCTGCCTCCGACCCTCTCCGCCTCCGCATTCCTCGCTCCAAACTCAGCACGTTCGGGTCCCGCTCCTTCTCTGTCTACGGCCCATCCATCTGGAATACTCTTCCACTCTCTCTCCGTCAGAAACCCTCTCCCACCTCCTTCCAGTCTGCCCTCAAAACTTACCTTTTCAAGCAGTTCTAACACTATGACCTCACTACGCACCCCATCGCCAGCTGTCTCTTACATATAGTGTCTGGTCTGTTTGTGGTATGAGTATATTTGAGTGAATGTATTTTTTGCGTAATTGTTACATGTGTCATTGTCTAAAGCGTGCACATGCGTGCGTGAGTTGTGAGTGCGCGCTTAGAGTTATAATTATTATAAGATAAGCGCATTATAAATACAGTAATTATTATTATTATTATTATTATATTAATTATTAGACAATGAGTGTTTGCCGTATGTTTAAAAGTTTATTTGAAACTCATGGACACCTTTGTATATATCAACAGTGCATAGATCTACCAAGAGGCGACTTTGACCCGGGTAGGAAGCGAGAGAACCTTGGTGACGAGTGTCTACTGGCGGGGCTTTTCTGAGCGGCACCAACGACACGGTTGTCGACTTCAGATGGTGTGACATCGTCGACAGACGGATTGTACGCCACGTCAGTGAGATGTTGCGAGATCGTAGTACTACTAGATCGTCATTCGGAGCGGGATACGGTAGTGTACACTTTATTGTTCTGGCTTATGAACGCCAAGACCCTACCCGTAACGTTTGGACATTATGTTTTGAATCTCGGCAAGGCCTGGTTTCACAGTGCTGACAGTGATAGGCCTATGAATAGGCACATGAAACAAAAGCTATTTTCATGTAAAAAGTCTAACACGTTTTGAAATCTTAATAACTTTGTTTGTTTAGTATACACGTGTGAGTGAATGTGAACTGCTATATTCATCTTTCTTGATTTGCTTACATTCATTCATTCCAGTTTTTCTGTCTTGTAAATAACTTTATTCATGTATGGAGAAAGGAGTTAGGATAGAGACCTACAATGTTGCCAAAGTAAATACTAATTTAAAATCCTATACATCCACTTCATAACAACAACAACAACGAGCCATTGTATACAATTTTAAAAAAGGACTTACCAGGGAAGAAATTTCCAAATACTACGACGCTAGATCATTAGTAATGGGTTTTATTCAAGTTTAGCACCGAGTTCAGTCCTTGTGAGGTCCTTTTGATCCTAAATTCGCTGTTCTCGGGTCTCTGAACTGCGT
The DNA here is from genome assembly GCA_036898135.1 of Oncomelania hupensis. Lineage (NCBI taxonomy): Eukaryota > Metazoa > Mollusca > Gastropoda > Littorinimorpha > Pomatiopsidae > Oncomelania > Oncomelania hupensis. Next base: position 60,366,189 of record CM072523.1, on the reverse strand, counting down.
CTTAAATATATAGCTGCATTCATACAGAATATAAATAACTCCATAACGAAACGTTTCTGCAGTCCCGGAAGCCCCCGGCCGCAACTGTCACAGTTCGGTTCACTCAATCTACCGCTTTGCTGTGAGGACTTTCCGCCATGGTGGCTCCAACTAGCAAAGCTTTAACAGCAGTAGGTCTCGTTCAAAATAAAATAAGAAAAGTCACTCTTTCAAACAGTATGATGGTTTTTCACTGAAAATTAAAATCCTGGTCGCAACCAACCGTCCGTCAGCGTGTTTACACTTTGTTATCTGTAATTATGCAGTAGCGACTTTTCCAGTGCCGCAACGCAAGCACTACACTCTACAGCAGCAGTCAAACAGCTTTGCAAGAGACCGAGTCAGCTACACAGGCTGGCGTCGCGAGTACGATCAAGCTTTTGTGAGGAAATTACAGGTCTTCGCAAATGGCTTTCGCGTACTACCCATTCTACGCTTTCATCTGCATAACGGTCTTTCTTCGACGAAGCGCGTCTTGTTGACGTTGGCGCTCTGCAGTAGGCTTTTACAAACACGTGACACGGGTGAGCTTAAAATAGATTATCGGAAATTCCATGATTGTTCTCTCGTTTTGGTTTGGCATAATTATAGATTTCGTTGGGAATGCTAGTTGCTTAAAGGGTCCAGCGGTCCTGATCCGCATAAAAGATCTGCCGAAACAACTCTAGTGGTAACAGTGAAGGCACTCGATCCACTTTACAATAAAGACATCCCAAGCAGGGGACGCTGAGGCTATACTCTAAATTATCGAACCCCCGTTTACAAAAACAAAATAGAATACAAACATCATTCTAAAATATCAAAACAAAAAAAAACATACATAGCAAATGCCTGAATGGCCCAATAATAACATCATAGGAAGCCCCAGTGACCATTTGGCAGAAAGCGTCCAATATTTCCAAGCTGATCCAACAGACCTCACACACAAATGAGGAGTTTTGTCCCGAAGAGTTTTTAAGAAAAAAGGTAGGTGACTGGTCTAGCGAAGAAGATAGTATAGTAGAGTGATAGAACAGAGTAGGAATGAGAAAGAACAAAGGAGAAAGACAGCGACAGTGGGAATTTAAAGCACTAAATTTCCAGAAAGCGGGGGGTACCATTTATACTAAAAAAAAACAAAAAAAAACCGGCACCCCCCCCACATGGGGGGATGCTAAATGAAGCGTAGATTTTTAAATGTTCTCAAGCATTCGACGGAAAATGATTCAACATTAGTGAAGAAGGAAATGTAATTAGAAGCAGTGTTTACAAAGTACCATAGAATACATTTCAGTGTTATCAAGTAGGATATTGTTTGTCTAAGGAATGCTGATTTTATTTAAAAAAAAAACTACTACTACTACTACTACTACTACTACTACTACTACTACTACTACTACTACTACTACTACTACTACGAAGAAGAACAACAACAACAACAACAAGAACAACAACAACAACAACAACAACAACAACAACAACAACAACAACAACAACCAAAACAAACAAAACAAACAAAACAACAACAGACAACATATTTATCTTATTTATTTGGCCACTATTGTATAGCGCTTTTACAGCTCAAAAGCTGCTCAAGGCGCTGGCCGACACAGCATTTCACTCAAGCCGCCTGGCAGCGCATAAAACATCAATAGGCCTAATACCACATCACACCACACAGCAGGGGCCGGGTAGCTCAGTTGGTAAGAGCGTCTTGCTAGTAACCGAAAGGTCGCTGGTTCGAATCCCGGATTGGTCAACGTGTGATCATATTATTTTCCCCTTTATCAACAACTGGCCCGCTGGTGTCAGTATAAATCGGTCCAGTAGTCACCTATATGCGCAAGTGTCGTGTGACTATAATCTACAAACAAAAACACACCACACCAACACACATACCACACACACAGACACACACACACACAAACACACAACAAAGGCGCGCACAAATTGGCAGAAAACATCAATAGGCCTAATACCACATACACCACACACACACACATACCACACACACAGACACACACACACAACACACACACAAACACACACACAAACACCCACACACAAACACACACACAAACACACACACAACACCCACACACAAACACACACACAAACACACACACAAACACCCACACACAAACACACCACAAACACACACACAAACACCCACACACAAACACACACACAAACACACACACAAACACACACACACAAACACACACACAAACACACACACAAACACACACACAAACACACACACACACAGACACACACACACACAAACACACACACAAACACACACACACAAACACACACACAAACACACCACACAAACACACACCAAACACACACACAAACACACACACAAACACACACACAAACACACACACACACAAAACACACACACAAACACACACACACACAGACACACACACAGACACACACACAAACACCCACCACAAACACACACACAACACACACAAACAACACACACACAAACACAAACAAACACACACACAAACACACACACACAAACACACACACAAACACACACACAAACACACACACACAAACACACACACACACAAACACACAACAAACACACAAACACAAACACACACACAAACACACACACACAAACACACACACAAACACACACACACAAACACACACTACAAAACAACACAAACTACTACACAAACACACACACAAACACACACACAAAAACTACTACTACAAACACACACTACACACACAGACACAACACAGACACACACACACAAAACACACACACACACAAACACACACACAAACACAACACACAGACCACACACAAAACACACACACACACACACACACACACACACACACAAACATACACACAAACACACACACACAACACACACACAAACACACACACACAAACACAACACAAAACACACACACAAAACATACACACAAACACACACCCACACACACTCACAGACACACACACAGACACACACACACAAACACACACACAAACACACACACAAACACACACACAAAGGCGCGCACAAATTGGCAGAAAACGAGTTCAGACATTGATAACACAATGTGTTGTTATTTTATGGGAAAACAATCCTAGACCAATTGCTAAAAAACATCCGGATGACCTAGGCCTGTTATTCATGAAGGTCAGCGGACGTCAGTGTAGTCAGTAGTGTTCGGGATGTTACGGAGTCAAATCCTGCCTGGATAGTCTAAGTCAGTGTAGGCTTAGGAACAATGCCAATGTTTGTCTTTGTTGGTGATACCCTGTGGAACATGATTGGTAATACTGGACTTGGGTATCAAAATTTTTGCAGTTGGTCTGTTACCAGATCACAACTAGGCTAGTTCAAATGCAGGCATTAGTGTAGGGTCTTTGTAGGCCTATGTTAAGCATTAGTGTAGGGTAATATATAGGTCTTTATTACATTTAGTGAAGAGTATATAGGCTTAATTACACATTAGTGTTAAGATAAGATAAGATCAGATAAGACAACTTTATTATCTTTTACAAGAAATTACATTGTGGTGTACAATTACAATCAACAAGGAATAAACATCACAATAATAATAACAACAATAAAGGACAATGAGGATAAAAATGCACAGTCACATGAATAGAATTACACTTATGCAAGCTAACATAAAAAAAAAAAAAATGTGAAATGAGATTATTTTGGGCAAACAAAACACACACACACATACACACACACACACACACACACACACACACACACACACACACACACACACACACACACACACATGTCATTTATTAAGGTGTTGGGTATATAGACCAATCTGTTACACATTAGTGTAGGGTATATAGACCAATCTGTTACACATTAGTGTAGGGTATATAGACCAATCTGTTACACATTAGTGTAGGGTATATAGACCAATCTGTTACACATTAGTGTAGGGTATATAGACCAATCTGTTACATATTAGTGTAGGGTATATAGACCAATCTGTTACACATTAGTGTTGGGTATATAGACCAATCTGTTACACATTAGTGTAGGGTATATAGACCAATCTGTTACACATTAGTGTTGGGTATATAGACCAATCTGTTACACATTAGTGTAGGGTATTTAGACCAATCTGTTACACATTAGTGTAGGGTATATAGACCAATCTGTTACACATTAGTGTAGGGTATATAGACCAATCTGTTACACATTAGTGTAGGGTATATAGACCAATCTGTTACATATTAGTGTAGGGTATATAGACCAATCTGTTACACATTAGTGTAGGGTATATAGACCAATCTGTTACACATTAGTGTAGGGTATATAGACCAATCTGTTACATATTAGTGTAGGGTATATAGACCAATCTGTTACACATTAGTGTAGGGTATATAGACCAATCTGTTACACATTAGTGTAGGGTATATAGACCAATCTGTTACACATTAGTGTAGGGTATTTAGACCAATCTGTTACACATTAGTGTAGGGTATATAGACCAATCTGTTACACATTAGTGTTGGGTATATAGACCAATCTGTTACACATTAGTGTAGGGTATATAGACCAATCTGTTACACATTAGTGTAGGGTATATAGACCAATCTGTTACACATTAGTGTAGGGTATATAGGCTTATGTTACAAGCATGCCATTAACAAAAAAAAAAAAGAACCGTTTAATTTACAAATACTGAAATAGGCTACTGCTATTTGCAGTCGGTGTTGCCTGTTACAATTATTGTAGCTGTCAAACCTTTAGCCAACAGTACCAAGACCAATAACGCTGGTACCTTCACATTGTTGCAATGTGGTAAAACGTCTTAGTGAAAGTAGGCCTATAGCTAAGACTACAGTGGACCTATAGCTAAGACTACAGCAGACATATGGCTAGTAGGCCTATAGCTAAGACTACAGTGGACCTATAGCTAAGACTACAGTAGACCTATGGCTAGTAGGCCTATAGCTAAGACTACAGTGGACCTATAGCTAAGACTACAGCAGACCTATGGCTAGTAGGCCTATAGCTAAGACTACAGTGGACCTATAGCTAAGACTACAGCAGACCTATGGCTAGTAGGCCTATAGCTAAGACTACAGTGGACCTATAGCTAAGACTACAGTAGACCTATAGCTAAGACTACAGTAGACCTATAGCTAAGACTACAGTGGACCTATAGCTAAGACTACAGCAGACTTATGGCTAAGACAATAGTAGGCCTATAGCTAAGACTACAGTGGACCTATAGCTAAGACTACAGTAGACCTATAGCTAAGACTACAGTAGACCTATAGCTAAGACTACAGTAGACCTATAGCTAAGATTACAATAGACCTAAAGCTAAGACTACAGTAGACCTATAGCTAAGATAACAGTAGACCTATAGCTAAGACTACAGTTGACCTATAGCTAAGACTACAGTAGACCTATAGCTAAGACTACAGTAGACCTATGGCTAAGACTACAGTAGACCTATAGCTAAGATTACAATAGACCTAAAGCTAAGACTACAGTAGACCTATAGCTAAGATAACAGTAGACCTATAGCTAAGACTACAGTAGACCTATAGCTAAGATAACAGTAGACCTATAGCTAAGACTACAGTTGACCTATAGCTAATGCTACAGTAGACGTATAACTAAGACTACCTTAGACGTATAGCTAAGACTTCAATTGATCTATAGCTAAGACTACAATTGACCGATAGCAATATAGACAACAGTATGCCTGTGGCCAAGACTACAGTATGCCTGTGGCCAAGACTACAGTATGCCTGTCGCCAAGACTACAGTAGACCTATGGCTAAGACCACAGTAGACCTATAGCTAAGACTACAGTAGACCTATGGCTAAGACTATAGTAGGCCTATGTCCACGACTACAGTAGGTCTATGCTACAGTGTTTGGTATTCATTTAGAGTCTAGTCAAGTAAAAGCATAGCGGTCCCGGAACTACAACGTAGACCTATTATTAGCCGAAGTGGTCGAAAAAGGACCCTGTCAGTATATGTTGCCTGTTTAGATGTTAACAAGTTTGTAAGACTTACATTTGTGTTGTAAAATGCTACACTTGTGATGAATGTGATGGTGTATCGTTTCAAAGCTGGATTTCACCTCATAATGGCGAGTATAACGTGTGTTTGTTGTGTTGTTATTATGAGCACACTATACAGATCAACCGGCTTTACTTGTGTACGTGTGTGTGTGCTTGTAAACACATTATTGCCAGCCTTAGCTGTATAGGCAGCCTCATCTTCTGTTGTGGTTTGCTCTTGGACCACATATAATTCTGATGGTGGTTGTTTGTAATGATAGGGCGGGATAGGTATTTTGGGGTTCACTCTAAGCAGAGCGATGTATACCTTTATTTGTGATTGTAAATAGGCAGGGACAGGAAGTTTGCTCAGAGGAAAGAGGTCACAATTTAAAATTAATATTTTTTCACGGGTTTTATCAGTAATTAATCTTTAACACCAATGACTATCGGTCTGTAGTGTTACGTAACCCCTGTGTAGGGCTCGTTTTCTCCTCCCCCCCCCCCACCCTCTCCTACTATTCCGCGTCTAATAGGCCCATTGAAAAATGACTGTTGACCCTATTACTTGTGTAGTTGCCTCAAAGTCAGTCTGCGGACGATGGGTTTTATTATCTGCTGCTTTTATTCCTTTACCAGTTCTTTTATTTATTTATTTATTTATTTATTTATTTATTTTAATTTGCCAGTGTGTATGGCTGTGATATATGACACATTGTGTATATGCCTGACGGCCAATTATATCGTTGTGCACTGTATGTGTGTCAGTGCATTCCAACAGTGTAGTCTTTCTTCCTTCAGAACCACAGTTTATCAAATGTATCGTATATATCCAGTTCTCTGCTCCTTGCCTCAAACACATGTTGACGCCATGTTTTGTAGTGAGAGCCAGACAGACACATTTCTGTATGTGATGAACATCAGACAATAAAGTTATTGTATTGTAACTTTGTGTCCGGGCTAGTTTCGTACAAGTAGGCCTACTCGATGCGCATAGGCGTGCTAATGTTAGTGTGAAAACTTGATTGTTAGAATTTAGCAGTATGTGTGTGTGTGCGTGTGTGTGTGTGTGTGGGTGTGTGTGTGTGTGTGTGTGTGTGTGGGTGTGTGTGTGTGTGTGTTGACTAGCAACTATATCTTTGCCCTTTTGTACAGTTCATCTGTTTTATGACTTTGTCTTCTTATCCTTTTATTGTGGTTAGCTTGCTCACTACGTTTCATGTGTGCTTTTGTGTGTAGTGGGGGCGAACGTATGTGACTTAGGTACGAGACTATTGAGGTCACCGAGGGTTTTCTCCGGGCACTCCGGTTTCCTCCCTCCCTTCAAAATAATATTGGATGCAGTCAAATTAATCTTTCAAAAATACAAAACTATTTAACTTTCAGGTTCCTAATAGCGATCTCCCTGCCTTTACACCACGTGTATGCCTTGTATACTGTTGTCCTTGTTGTGTGTCTGTAATATATTTGTTGCACGCGAGCGTGTATGTTGGTATAGGTCGCCGCGCTTTGAGTTTGAAATCATTCGAAGTAAAGCGCGTATTAGCATCCGGTATTATTATTATTATTATTAGTGCTGCAGCGTTGACTAAATGCATTTCTTTTGTATTATTCACTTGGCAATAAATTATCTTGAATCTTGAATGTCACAAGTCAATAAGGTATGTCAATGTGAAACAGGGTAGTATTTTGCTAACAAGGCTAGGCATTCATTCATCATGGGGTATCAGTGTCAAGGATTGGAAAAAGAACACTTCTGATGCCCCAAGTAGTCTTACTCAAGCGCAGTCAGTGCTTAGGAAATCCAACGTTGTTATTCAATCTGAGATGACGACAGACGATAAGCAATTTAAAATTAAGTTCCTGGATGAAAGGACAAGTGGAAGACGTTAGTGTTAGCCATTGCTTAAAGGGTCCAGTGGAATGCAAAGAGCCGAATCAGGACCACGATAGTGGAAGACTGTTGGGGAAGAATACAATAACGTAGCCTCAGAACAACAAAGGTTTTAATGTATGAGTGGAACAATTAAACCCTGCTTATGTCATCGTGCCCATAGATATCTCTGTCGTGCCCATAGATATCTCTGTCGTGTCCATAGATATATCTGTCGTGCCCATAGATATCTCTGTCGTGCCCATAGATATCTCTGTCGTGCCCATATATCTCTGTCGTGCCCATAGATATATCTGTCGTGTCCATAGATATATCTGTCGTGTCCATAAATATCTCTGTCGTGCCCATAGACATCTCTGTCGTGCCCATAGATATCTCTGTCGTGCCCATAGATATCTCTGTCGTGCCCATAGATATCTCTGTCGTGCCCATAGATATCTCTGTCGTGTCCATAGATATATCTGTCGTGTCCATAGATATCTCTGTCGTGCCCATAGACATCTCTGTCCTGCCCATAGATATCTCTGTCGTGCCCATAGATATCTCTGTCGTGCCCATAGATATCTCTGTCGTGCCCATAGAAATCTCTGTCGTGTCCAAAGATATATCTGTCGTGTCCATAGATATATCTGTCGTGCCCATAGATATCTCTGTCATGTCCATAGATATATCTGTCGTGTCCATAGATATATCTGTCATGTCCATAGATATCTCTGTCGTGCCCATACATATACCTGTCGTGCCCATACATATCTCTGTCGTGCCCATAGATATATCTGTCGTGTCCATAGATATCTCTGTCGTGCCCATAGATATCTCTGTCGTGCCCATAGATATCTCTGTCGTGCCCATAGATATATCTGTCGTGTCCATAGATATCTCTGTCGTGTCCATAGATATATCTGTCGTGCCCATAGATATCTCTGTCGTGCCCATAGATATATCTGTCGTGCCCATAGATATCTCTGTCGTGCCCATAGATATATCTGTCGTGTCCATAGATATCTCTGTCGTGTCCATAGATATATCTGTCGTGCCCATAGATATCTCTGTCGTGCCCATAGATATCTCTGTCGTGTCCATAGATATATCTGTCGTGCCCATAGATATATCTGTTGTGCCCATAGATATCTCTGTCGTGCCCATAGATATCTCTGTCGTGTCCATAGATATCTCTGTCATGCCCATAGATATATCTGTCGTGCCCATAGATATCTCTGTCGTGCCCATAGATATATCTGTCGTGTCCATAGATATCTCTGTCGTGCCCATAGATATCTCTGTCGTGCCCATAGATATCTCTGTCGTGTCCATAGATATCTCTGTCGTGCCCATAGATATCTCTGTCGTGCCCATAGATATCTCTGTCGTGCCCATAGATATCTCTGTCGTGCCCATAGATATCTCTGTCGTGCCCATAGATATCTCTGTCGTGCCCATAGATATCTCTGTCGTGTCCAAAGATATATCTGTCGTGTCCATAGATATATCTGTCGTGTCCATAGATATATCTGTCGTGTCCATAGATATCTCTGTCGTGCCCATAGATATCTCTGTCGTGCCCATAGATATCTCTGTCGTGCCCATAGATATCTCTGTCGTGCCCATAGATATATCTGTCGTGCCCATAGATATCTCTGTCGTGCCCATAGATATCTCTGTCGTGTCCATAGATATCTCTGTCGTGTCCATAGATATATCTGTCGTGCCCATAGATATCTCTGTCGTGCCCATAGATATATCTGTCGTGCCCATAGATATATCTGTCGTGTCCATAGATATATCTGTCGTGTCCATAGATATCTCTGTCGTGTCCATAGATATATCTGTCCTGTCCATAGATATATCTGTCGTGCCCATAGATATCTCTGTCGTGCCCATAGATATATCTGTCGTGTCCATAGATATATCTGTCGTGTCCATAGATATATCTGTCGTGCACATAGATATATCTGTCATGCCCATAGATATCTCTGTCATGCCCATAGATATATCTGTCGTGTCCATAGATATCTCTGTCGTGTCCATAGATATATCTGTCGTGCCCATAGATATATCTGTCGTGTCCATAGATATATCTGTCGTGCCCATAGATATCTCTGTCGTGCCCATAGATATCTCTGTCGTGCCCATAGATATCTCTGTCGTGTCCATAGATATATCTGTCGTGCCCATAGATATCTCTGTCGTGCCCATAGATATCTCTGTCGTGTCCATAGATATATCTGTCGTGCCCATAGATATCTCTGTCGTGCCCCACGTCTTCACGTGGCCTTAGCTGAAAAAGATGGAGCAACACGTGATCAGCCTATACCTATCCCTATCCTGTCCCGTAACCCGGAGGTCGTAGGGGCTCCACAGATGATCGTTTAACCAGCATACTCCATCTTTCTCTGTCCTCAGCAGCCCTGATCTGATGGCGTCGCTCAGTGTCAAACCAGTCCATTCTCGAATGTTGTCCTCCCACCTCTTTTTCGGTCTCCCTCTTCTTCTACCTCCTTGCACTGTGCCTTGCCGAATGGTCTTTGCAAGGCCTGATGATCTGGTGACGTGGCCATACCATCGGAGTTTCCGTTTCTTCACCACTGTGAGCAGGTCATCGTGTTGTCCAATGGCTTGTGTGATGGTCTGTCGGACTTCGATCGTCGTTGGTGATGTGTTGGGTGTAGGAAATGCCCAGAAGTCTTCTGTAGCACCTCGTCTTCATGCTTTGTATTCTTCGTTGTAAATCTGCTGTGAGGGTCCATGCTTCGCAAGCTTATAGGAAGATGGAGATGACAAGGGAGCGCAGAAGTCTTACTTTGGAATGTAGACTGATGGTCCTGTCTTTCCAAATGGGCTTCAACCTTGTCAGAGCAGCAGTTGTTTGTGCGATCCTGGAGAGGACTTCCTGTCGGGACCCATTGTCTGATACAATGGCTCCTAAGTATTTGAAGCTATGCATTTATAAAAAACAAAAAAACGTGATCAACACATTCGAAAAATTCCTCCGGAAACACGTGAGGTTAAAAACATATTTGTTTTAAATCAGGAAATATGTTAAACAGTTAAAATAAATGCAAAATGTCAGATTAATTAGAATAGTAATAATTATGATAGGGAGGTGTGGGTGTGTGTGGGTGAGTTGAAGCCGAGCAGTACACACACAACAATCAGGAAGGAAGGAATCTCTATCCGGTTAGTGTTGTGATGAGCAACAGCTAGCTACGTCTTGACCTATGCAGTCTCACACGGCGTGCCCGAGACTGGCCGAGAACCTCTGTCAAGTGGCAAATGTTTGCCTGGTCTAGTGTCGGCTACGCAGTGCAAATCCAGCTTAAAATGTGCAGCTATTGTTTTACATCAATAACAGGGTTGGCGCGCTCAATGTTCGTGTGCTGACTTTGGCTGTCATGCTATGGGACGATTATTAAGAATGACGTGGCAACACGTACCATATGTGACGAGACAAGTTGGGCCACAAAAGCACAACACGTGTTCCCTGTGACGTCTTGCCTAACAATGCACAATACTTTCTCATGTGGCAGTACAACCAAAGAGGTTGTATACTATAAGAGGTGTAACTTGTATAGCTTAGTGCTGCGAGTGCAGGAGGACAAAATTTGGAGTTAGCTCCCTTGCTAACCGTGGCTCTACTGTTCTGTACAACTGTTCTGTAGCATTCAGTGCTGTTTCAAATTCGATTAAAAAAAAAAAAGTAAACTCAAAGCAAAAAAAAATAAATCATATGTGTGTGTGTGTACATATATATATATATATATATATATATATATATATATATATATATATATATATATATATATATATGTGTGTGTGTGTGTGCGTCTGTGTGTGTCTGTGTGTGTCTATATATATATCATTAAATCATTATGAAAGGAATGCATAATATACAATAGGCATAGCTTGACTATGGTATATATTACTGATATAATATTATATTAAGTTATAAATAAAACCGAGCTTTAACTTTTGTCCTTTTCTAAACGTATGGTAAATAAAACAAATTAAAAAATGACTACATGCACACAGTTTGTAAGTAAAATCATTTATTTATGCCCATGACATAAGTACAAAATAGATTTGTTGAAATGTGCTGATTTAAGTTATGGCAGATTTCTAATATAAGAAACAATTAATTTTAAGAGGAAGAAATTTTTTCTGGTTGTTTATTGTCAAAATCTTTCCTTCTGCAGTTCATCATCCACTTTCTGCATCTGACACAAGCAAAAAAAAAAAAAGGAAAAAGAAAAAAAAAAAGAAAGAAAAGAAATGTAACACTTGAAATATAAAGCGTACATTAAAACCACTACTATTTTTAGAGTGCAATAATTTATGAAAATAATTATTCAAATGAAAGACAACCAATACAATGAATATTGCAGTATGCATTAATTGCCATATTTCTATGCAACACAATTGACAATGATCATCCCTGAGTGATGTACCTTGGTAAAATAGGTAATAGATAATAACAAAACTTCCAAAGTTCATATAGCCTTTTATAGGCCTACGCAGCTTAATTAACAGAAATTTTAAACAATAATAATAATGTAATATAATTTATGATATATACATTATACATATATAGTATAATAAGAATAATTATAAAATAATAATATATAATATGAATAGGCTGGAATAGTAGTGTAGCATAAGGTATTTGACAACAACAGTTTGAAATAAACCCCCTAGGAATTTTTTTTAAACACCACTATATCCTAGACTAAGATAATTTTATCAATCATATTATCTGAAAGTAAATAAAATGATTGATCATCCTGATTCAAATTAAAATGAAAGTTGTATCACAAGCACATGCCTACGATATGAACTGATGAAGATGTTTTTTTTGTTGTTGTTGTTTACGTAGTATCAACGTATGAGCACTACAATCATGAATAAATAAGACATAATTGTTAGATACTGAGCAATATTTTACATTTCCTGGTCTTTGGGGAAACGAAAAAAAAGACTTCAACTTGCAGGAATCTTGGCTTCTGCAATTTGTGCTGTTAATAGCACTGCAAAACTCGCCCCCATCCCTCTTTCTGTCTTTTGTTGCCGGCATGATCGCACCGGCGAGACAGGGACGCAACTCTGCTTATTCGGCGTCGCTCTTTTTCACAAGATGCACCTCTTATAGTATATAGGCTCTTTGGTACAACTACCATGACATCGCAGTAAGGAATAGGCCTACTACTACTGAGTCCCCCAAGGCACAGTGATGGGTCCTTTACTCTTCCTCTGCCACATCAACGACCTGCCGGACACAGTAAAATCAACAGTGCGACTCTTCGCAGATGACTGCCTACTCTACAGAGAGATCCGCTCCTTCCAGGATCACATCACACTCCAATCAGACCTCAAAGAACTAGAGAGATGGGCCAAGCAGTGGGGAATGCGATTTAATGCGCAGAAGTGCTACGTTCTCTCCACCAGACACAAGTCACAACACTTCTATAGCCTTGGAAACACTATACTCCAACAGACTGATACTACCCCCTACCTAGGCGTCCAAATCTCTGCGGACCTGAAATGGGCTAACCACATCACAAGCGCCTGCAAGAAAGCTGGATCCACACTGGGCTTCCTACGCCGAAATCTCCGGAACTGTCCACAAGAGTGCCGACGCCTAGCCTACATCGCACTTGTTAGATCCACTCTCGAGTATGCCGCAGTGGTGTGGGATCCTTACCTCCAACAAGACATCGACAAGCTGGAACGCATCCAACGCCAGGCTGCACGGTTCATTATGAGAGACTACAGATCCCGGGACCCAGGATGCATTGGCAGGATGCTTCACGAGCTCCACCTCCCACTACTTGCAGAACGGCGCCAACAACTCAGGCTGACCATGCTCTACAAGATAACCAGAGGACTAGTTCCTGCTCTCCCTCCCAACACCTTCCTTACTGCTGCCAAGAACAAACGGAAAATCCGCCCCACAACCTTTAAAGGATATGACACACAGAACATCATAGAGAGGCAGATAAACAACAACAACACATGCTTTATTTTACCACCCTCATCATCAGATCTCTACAGAAACTCCTTCTTCGTAAAAACAGTAGTGGAATGGAATAGCCTTCCCGATGACATCATCAACCTGTCCTCACCTAGCTCCTTCTCCTCTGCAATCGGGAGGTACAGGGATGCTGACAAGATCTTATAGAGTCAACATAATAGAACAGTGATTTTAAACTTTTAATTATACATATCACCAGGCTTCCACAAGAGGAGCCCTTTTAAGAATATAATTAAATAAAATCATAACTAAAATAGGTAATATGAAGTTAGTACAAAAAGAACTATGAGTATGAAGCATAATTTTTTTTCTTTTTTAAATCAAATTAATTAGCGCGCACACACCACCACCACGTTAATAGCCATCTATGGCTCCTGTGGTGTTTTCTGCCAACAACATCATCGGCAGTATCCAGATCCAGATCCAGATCCAGATCCAGATCCAGATCCAGACCTATATAGGCTCTTTGGTACAACTACCATGACATCGCAGTAGTGAATAGGCCTACTACTACTGTTGTCCTAGGAAACCGGTGTGACATCGTCAAAGTTCCTAGTATCTTATTTGGGCCTGGGAGCGACTGGGAGCATTCTGATTGGTCGACGCATTACAAAATTTGACGCATGTGCACAGTGCTATCGTAGTCTTAGTAAGGATTAGAGTTAGGGTTAGAGTTAGGGTTAGGGGTTAGGGTTACGACGCCTAAGAACATCGTGAAAAATCCGGCCAGACATGACCTGGCGCATGCGCAAAGGCGCCGGGGTAAAGTAAGACACCAGAAACTTTGAGGACGTGACACCGGTGTACGCATCTACAGCATCTAACAACCACAGGCGCATTAACAAAGAAGACTGGATCCTTGCTAGCACAGGGATAGCAAAAAGAATGGATAGTATAGGGGTAGCAGTACTATGTATTTTTCTCTATATATGAATTATGATACATACTACTGTATCTCTGTATATCATAGATACTACTGTATCTCTGTATATGATACATACTACTGTATCTCTGTATATCATAGATACTACTTAATGCATTCATTTTCATCGACAAACAGAACCAAGTTTTGAACCCTTCTGTCCATGTTTATGGCCAACCCATCAAAGTTTCTAAACAAGAAAAATGTTTGGTTTTTATTTTTGATAGCAAAATACTTTTCTGCCTCATAGTAAATACCTGAGGGAAAGCTGCCAGAAAGGTCTTAACGTTTTGAAAGTTATCAGCCACACAGACTGGGGATCAGACAAGCAAACTCTGCTCCTCCTCTAGCGTTTTTTAGTACGCTCTAAATTGGATCATGGTAGCATCGTATATGGTTCCGCTAGGAAAGCCTATTTGAAAGCCTTGGATCCAATCCATCATCAAGGTCTTCGGATCTGCCTGGGGAAAGTCTCTACGCTCAGGCTGGCGAATCTTCCTCGGAGATTCATAGGCTTCAGCTCGCTATGAACTATTTTCTCAAACTTAAAGCAAACCCTGAAAATCCCGCTTATGATTGGGTTCTAAACCCCTTATTTACAGTTAAATACTCCAACAAACCGACAGAAGTTCCTCCTTTTGGTATCAGAATACGTCCTCGCTTTGACACTGCAGGCATAAATATTGATTCTGTTAATGATGACCAATTGCTAACTGTGCTCCCACTTTGGATCATCACCAACCCCATTACGAACTTCAATCTCACATCCTTCAAAAAGACCGAAACTTCCGAAGCTATTACTAAGCAACTTTATCTAGAACAATGTTCATTGTATCCTAATCACGTGAGCATCCGCGGCAATATTTCAGCGGACAAATCAGCTAAATAAGCCCCGCATCTAGTTTTCCCCAGAGATTTTCCAATGTGTATGACTGTCTCTCATTGTAAACGGCTGTGGCAGACCGAATGAGCGAGCGTTGTGGCCAAGTGGGCTAAGGCGGGACTAACTTGCCTTGTCCACAGGCCAGAAACTAATGGCGCCTGACAGGTGTGGGTTCGATCCAGCATCTGGGCGTTATGTTTCTCCGAATATTATTTACTTTTGACTCGGGCAACGTCTCGGGGATTTTCTCCGGGGACTCCGGTTTGCTCCCCCAGCAAAAATTTCAAAAATTCACAATTAATGTTAGGTAGGTAGGGTTTGGGCGCGCCACTGGCTGCGACTATGCCTTCCCCGGGGGAGGAGGCCCAGAGTTTCCCGATAAAAAGGGATAATCAACTGCAGCAAAAAAAAAAAAGAAAAAAAAGGAAAAGAATTGTTTAATCAAAGCAATAACAAATTATTTCAAATTCTTCCAGATTTGTCTGTTTCTTTGCCTAACTTTGCATCCACTCGCAAAGAAGAAACTGTTTTGGTTTGCCTTCATATTGGGCATATTTATGTCACCCATAGTTTCCTTTGAAAAGAAGAACCACCATGGTGCATGTGAAAAGTTCTATTCCGTCCGCCATTATATGTCTGAATGTGCTGATCTGGTTGATGAAAGAGAAAGATAATTGGTTCGATACCTTTTAATGAGATTTTTAAACTTTGCAATAGTAAACACCTGTTTCATTGTTTACATGATGTTGGTTTGTTTTATCCCATATAAATCACGTCTTGTTTATATTCTTGGTTCAATTTTATTAGTAAGGCTTGTTTTATTTACATCTTTGATCATATTTAGATGTTAATAGTTTAGTCTGATTTTGCTTAGTTTTGTGTGGTCCGGATTCGGCTGTTGGCAGTCCGCTGGATCCTATCTAATCGGCTACCGACTTGCCTCCTTTCCGCGCGCTTCCAGGGGAGGCGGCATTGCCATCATTTACAGGGACTGCCTTTCTGCTCACCTCTCTTTCACTCAATCTCTGCCCTTCACACATCCCTCATTTGAATATGTCGAGGCCAAAGCAACACTCCCCGGCCACTCAGTCATTTTCTCCTGCATCTATCGCCCTCCGCCTAGCTCCCAAAACAAACTCACCAACTCTATGTTCTTTACTGAATTTGACCTTCTCCTCGACCATTACAGCACACGATCCGGCAAACACATCCTCCTTGGTGATTTCAACTTTCACTTTGACAAACCTGATCACCCGGACACAAAACGCCTATGCAGGTCACTTTCAAACCACAATCTTACACAACACATCACACAACCCACTCACCGTCTTGGCCACACCATTGACTGGATCATCACTCGCACCTCCGATAAACTCTTTCTCGACTCTGACATCTCCTCTGTACTCCCCTCCGACCACCTCGCTATTCTCGTCTTCCTCAATCTACCTCCCCCTCACAAACAACAACTCCTTGTCTCTCGCCGCAAACTAAAACCTGTCAACCGTGAGATCTTCTTCGCCGAAGCTGTCGACCTTCTCTCTGACTCTTCCTCCTCTGATCTTGCATCTCACTTTGATTCCTCTCTCCGTAAACTTCTTGACAACCATGCCCCTGTCACCTCCTGCTCCAGGCCCGACCGACTCCCTTCCCCCTGGCTCACCCATGAGATAGCAACGGCCAAGCGTGAGCGCCGGCAAGCTGAGCGCCGTTGGCGCTTATCTGGCCTAACCGTTCACAGACAGATTTTCCAAACCATCAGATCCAAAGTCTGCAGACTGATCTCTGATGCCAAACGCAAACACCTCCAAAACAAAATCCTAGAATCCACCTCTTCCAAAACTCTCTACGCTACGATGAACAAACTCTTAGGCACACCTAAAGAATCTCCACTCCCCAACACACACAAAAAAGAAGAACTCCCATCCGCCTTTTCCACCTATTTCTCTGACAAAATTCAATCTCTGCGCAACACACTTGACATTCTACCATCTCCGCCTTGCCCTCCTGACTCCCCCTTCACAGGCACCCCCCTCTCATTTTTCCGCTCTCTCTCTCAGGCAGAAGTTCTCAAAATCATAAAGACTATGTCTCTCAAAACCTGTGAACTAGACCCCCTCCCAGCTTCCCTGTATTTGGACGGTCTCCCAAAACTTCTGCCTTTCATCACCGATATCATCAACACCTCTCTAGAAACTGGCTCCGTCCCTGATATCTTCAAGTCTGCCATCGTTCGCCCTCTCCTCAAAAAAACACAACCTTGACCCAAATGACCTCAAAAACTATCGCCCAGTCTCCAATCTCTCTTTTCTGTCTAAGCTACTTGAAAAGGTCAACGCTCACCTCACCATCAACAATCTCCTCAGTCCCTTCCAGTCTGCCTATCGCAAGCACCACAGCACTGAAACAGCCCTTTTACATATTCTGAACGATCTTCTTCTCTCAACTGACTCAGGCAACATCTCCCTTCTTACCCTACTCGATCTCTCTGCCGCCTTCGACACTATTGACCATTCTATCCTCCTCCACCGCCTTCAACACTCCTTTGGCATCACCGACTCCGCTCACTCCTGGTTTCTTTCCTACCTCTCCGACAGACGGCAGTCCGTTATCATCGATGGCATATCCTCTGACCCAGTTAGGCTCTCCTGCGGAGTTCCTCAGGGATCTGTCCTGGGTCCGGTCCTTTTTACACTCTACACCTCCCCTCTGACCAACATCATCCAGTCTCATCACATAAACCACCACTTCTATGCTGACGACTCACAACTACAAGACAAAGACAAACCTGACAACATTCAGGCACTCCTGACTCGCACGGCCGACTGCTGTGAAGACGTGAAGGACTGGATGACAGCAAACAAACTTAAACTGAACGACGACAAAACGGAAGCCATGCTGGTAGGCACACGCCAGAAACTCCCTCAGCTCCCCTCCTCTCTCCATCTTCAGCTTGACGGTACCTCTATCCCTCTCTCCGACTCTGCCAAGAACCTTGGGTTATCCTTGACTCTTCTCTCTCAATGACTAGCTTTGTCTCTGCAACCGCCCGGGCCTGCTACTTCCACCTCCGTCGAATCAGTCAGATCAGAAAATACCTCACCACTGAAGCTGCCACCAAACTTGCTGTCTCCCTCATCCTGTCTCGCATCGACTATTGCAACTCCCTTCTTTCCGGCCTTCCCCGCTCCACCACTCTCCCTCTCCAACGCGTTCAAAACAATACTGCCCGCCTCGTCCTCAGAAAGAAGAAATCTGACCACGTCACTCCCTTGCTCAAAGCCCTACACTGGCTTCCCATCTCCCAACGCATTCAATACAAGACCTTGTCTCTCTGCTACAAGTCCCTCAATAACTCCGCTCCTCTCTATCTCTCTGACTTACTTCACCCATACATTCCCTCTCGCTCTCTTCGCTCTTCCTCCGACCCTCTCCGCCTCCGCATTCCTCGCTCCAAACTCAGCACGTTCGGGTCCCGCTCCTTCTCTGTCTACGGCCCATCCATCTGGAATACTCTTCCACTCTCTCTCCGTCAGAAACCCTCTCCCACCTCCTTCCAGTCTGCCCTCAAAACTTACCTTTTCAAGCAGTTCTAACACTATGACCTCACTACGCACCCCATCGCCAGCTGTCTCTCGCATATAGTGTCTGGTCTGTTTGTGGTATGAGTATATTTGAGTGAATGTATTTTTTGCGTAATTGTTACATGTGTCATTGTCTAAAGCGTGCACATGCGTGCGTGAGTTGTGAGTGCGCGCTTAGAGTTATAATTATTATAAGATAAGCGCATTATAAATACAGTAATTATTATTATTATTATTACCCATTTGCTACCGAGGATCCATTTTTCTTGGTTAATGTGCCTGTGTTAACAGCCTACATAATAATAATAATAATAATAATAATAATAATAATAATAATAATAATAATAATAATAATAATAATAATAATAAGGATATTTATATATAGCGCTATTTCCTAATGTCATCAGTTCAAAGCGCAGTTCTCACGCAGTTATACTTAACGTAAACGTCGAAACATTTACGAAAAGAAGTGAAACAAAAATAAGACAGTAATAAATGATGCAGCAAGGTACTGACTGTAACTGGTCAACACAACTAGTGTTTTAATCGATTTAGCCAAACAAGAGCTAACAACAGCATTATCGTATACGTGATAAGTATTATTAAGTATTTTGACCATTACTTCTGTCTGTTACGTTGAAACGCGAATGGTGCGTATGAAATGCGCACGATGTTATGTGTGAAGCGCGTGCAATGGTAGGCTTGTGTGTGACGCGCGCGATAGATCTGTTCGTTTTATTTTACAACGCATGCAGTAATAGAGTGTATTTATCTTTGATTTGATTTTGCGTTGTTATTAGTAGAGGCTTTGTGTAACGTTGATGTTTTTAGTTGCTCGATATTATTTGAGAACGTTCTCGAATCAGTTGTTTACTATCGATCGAAGCGTGTGGATTATTCTGTTGGTTACCATGGAAGCTTCCATTCCAAATGAGGTTGTATGACGTGAGTCACGTGATGATGAAATTAATTTTGATTGGTTGTGGTGTTTTATGTAGATTATTCTCGATTTTTCCCGTGTATGTATAGACTATATAAGCGCCGCAATGTTAAAAAAATTGAGAGTTGTTGATAGTAAGTTGGAAAGTGAAATTTGAGAGTGAAAATGCGATTGTATGCAGTTGTTGATGTGTGCTGAATAAAAGTGGAAAACTTCATACGACTTTGTGACTTGTATGCTGCTTGAGCGGGTTGCGTGAATAAACGAATCTGAGTTACACAACTATCAGGAATTCAAGCATCGGGGCTGAATCAGATACTGATAGAAAACACCAACATCGAACTGAGTGTAACATTTTGGGGGCCAAGCCGGGATTCACGCCATAGCCAAGGGTTCAACTGCTACAACAAGCGAGTCAACGTTACGAGAGGCAGTCATCGAGGGTAGCCGCCAACGAGTTGCGTCGAGAGGGGCCAACATACTGGGACTACATCCGATAGATTCGGGTTGACTGCAAGGGCGTGTAGTCGCCGAAGAGTTGCTTCGTGAGCGAACAACAGAGCGGGACTACGTGGCTGCCGCAAGACTACGTCCAGGGACAGTCTCGGAGCTACATCGCCAGTGTTACAGAGAGCGGCGAGCGGACGTCGCGTCTACTTCAGCACAGGAGCGTATACATCAACACCAGCGTGGTGCAGCGTCGCATACGACGAGGACAGCGGGGCCTGCGTCAGCGAAAGCGACTAGTGGCAAGCATCAGCGCTACTGCAGAAAGCGTGATGTTCTAGAACAGTCTAGAAAGGTACAGCACAGTCAAGAACTTTCCAGAAAAGAGCTTTCCAGAACTTTCCAGAAGCATCAAGATGGCTGACTTCTGGCAGAAAGGGATTCAACTGAATCTAAAAGGGAAACAGCTGACGGAGTACGTCAAATCCCAGGAGAGAATACAAGAACGAGAATTAGAAGAGCAGCGTCGCCGCGAAGAAAGAGAATTAGAAGAGAAGCGTCTAGAAAAGGAAGAGCAGCGTCGCCGTGAAGAACGAGAATTAGAAGAGCAACGTCGCCGTGAAGAAAGAGAACTTGAACAGCAGCGGCAAGAAAAAGACAGAGAATTCGAGCTGAAGCGTCTTGAGTTCCAGCTAGAAATGGCGCGTATCCAGCAACAGCAGAATGCGCCACAAGTTATCAGTGACAACAAAGCTCCAAAATTGCCAGCGTTTGTCGACGGGAAGGACCAGATCGACAGTTATTTGGCGAGATTTGAAAGGTTTGCCAAAAGCTCTAACTGGCAACCTCAAGACTGGGCGATTCGACTAAGTGCACATCTGACGGGGCAAGCACTCGACGTCTACACCAGATTGTCGGACGATGACGCTAAAGACTACGACGTCTTGAAAGAGGCCCTATTGCAGTGCTACAACTTTACAGAGAAGGGCTACCGTAAACGCTTCCGTGAATGCCGGCCTAAGTCAGACGAGACGCCAAAGCAGTTTGTGGAGCGCCTGTCGTCATATCTACACAAGTGGGTGGAGTTATCAGGCAAAGGAAAGTCTTACGATAGTCTCCATGACCTGATCGTGAAGGAGCAATTCCTCAATGCCTGTCACAAGGACCTAGCGACCCACTTAGAAGAACAAAAGCTGCAGACGCTTAAAGATGTGACTGAGGCTGCTGAAAGATATCTCATCGCTCATGGGAAGACCCTGGGGCCACCCAGCGCGACGAAACATTTTCAGAAGACTGGAAACCACGTGAACCAGATCCAGGGGAGCCAGACGAACCAGAAACAGACGGACTCCACGCCTCCTCCCAGGGAAGGGCATTCAAGAGGCTGTTTCACCTGCAACGCTACAGACCACAGAGCGGCTAACTGTCCTCAAAACAAAAGTAGCGGACAGCGGGGCAGTACGGACAATGCAGCGGCGGGCAACCGACAGAGACGTTTCTCCAATCAACGGCAAACCAGTAGATCTGACCATCAAGTGTGCGGCGGGAGCGTCATTCTTCCGAGTGAGACCGAGCGCACAGCTACTCCTGCGGACGTGCAAGAGTGCATAACCGATGGCCAACTTCTCCTTGCCAACGGGAAATCCATCCCCGTCGTCGCCAGCGCAGCTATGACCGTCCAGAACATGCCTGTTTCCAAGGGACGCGTCGGAAATCATGAAGTGACTGTCTTAAGAGACTCTGGCTGCAGTGGGGTCATCGTCAGAGAAGACCTAATCGCTAAAGAACAATTCACTGGCGATTCAAAATGGACACTTATGGCCGACAGCAAATGTTTGAAAGCGCCAGTTGCGAAGATTCATGTCAACACCCCTTTCTACATGGGCGAAGTCGAAGCGGTTTGCCTGAAGAAGCCGCTGTATGATTTGATGATCGGGAATATCGACGGCGCGAGACGACCCGACGACCCCGATCCAGAGTGGAGTCCTGCCTCAACTCAACACGTCGAAGTTGTGGAGGAGGATCCATTGCCGTTTCCCGATGGAGACCTTACAGAGCTGCTACGGGACAATGTGGTTACTCCGGCTCAGCCCTGCCGACCAGAGATCGTCGGTGCTGTTACTACCAGAGCCCAGGCCAAGAGAGACAAGACGTCTACGCCACTGAAGGTCGCCGACAACTCCAAAGCTGCCATCGTGGACAGAGATAAGCTGATCCAGCTCCAGGAAGCTGATAGCACTTTAAACAAGTACAGGAACCGCCAAGACCACGTGACCAAGGGCAGTGGCACGGTCTATTTTGAGGTGAAGGCCAAGATCCTGTATCGAATCTTCCAGCACCCGAGGGTCAACGGAGGGAAACCACTACGTCAAGTATTGGTACCGTTACCCCTAAGGCGCCAGGTGATGGAAGTAGCGCATGACTCAATCATGGGAGGTCACCTAGGTATCAAGAAGACGTCGGATAGAATCCAGGCGGTATTCTACTGGCCAGGACTTCATGCGGACGTCAGCCGTTTCTGCCGATCATGTGACATTTGCCAGAAGACCATACCTCGAGGAAGGGTCCCGAAAGTGCCTATGCAGAGGATGCCTCTGATCGACCGACCTTTCAAGAGGGTGGCCTTAGACTTAATCGGCGAAATAAGACCTCCGAGTGAAGAAGGTCATCGGTGGGTACTGACTTTAGTGGACTACGCGACTCGGTACCCAGAAGCAATGCCTCTGAAGAAGATTGACACTGAAACGGTAGCAGAGGCACTGGTGGACATGTTCAGTAGACTTGGAGTGCCCGAAGAAATTCTGACAGACCTCGGGACGCAGTTCGTCTCTGACTGCATGAAGGAGGTCAACAGATTGCTGAGCATCCGGCATTTAACTACGACACCCTACCATCCAATGTGCAACGGGCTCGTCGAAAAGTTCAATGCTACGCTGAAGTCCACCCTGAAGAAACTGTGCAGCGAGCAGCCCAGACAATGGCATCGCTATATCAACGCCTTACTTTTCGCCTACAGAGAAGTACCGCAGGAGTCCACCGGCTTTTCTCCGTTCGAGCTGCTGTACGGAAGAACCATCAGAGGGCCGATGCACATCCTGAAAGAACTGTGGACGAAAGAAGTAGACACCCCAGAGGTGAAGAACAGCTACCAGTACGTGTTTGAGCTACGGGAGAAGCTGGAGCAGACTCTCGAGATAGCCAGAGAAAACCTGAAGAAGTCCCAGGACTGTGGAAAGCACTACTATGACCGTAGGGCTGTGAACAGGAAGTTTAAACCTGGCAACAAAGTGCTGGTGCTGCTACCTACTGATCATAATAAGTTGCTGATGCAGTGGAAAGGCCCGTACGAAGTGGAGACCGTGGTTGGAATCAACGACTACAAGGTGAAGGTCGGCCAGCATTCCAAGATATACCACGCCAACCTCCTTAAACTGTACGTGGAAAGGCCATTGGAGACTGTACAGGCAGCGACAGCAGCTGAGATCGACGACAGCTTTGACAGCGAGGAACTGTTGGAACTGGGAGACTTCCACAGCAAAGAAGGTATCGATGATGTTAAGCTAGGACCAAGCTTGACGGAAGATCAAAAGATGGAGCTCAAGGACCTTATGGGCGAGTTTCCCCACAACTTCAGCGATGTCCCTGGCTCTACAACTTTGGTCGAACACGAAGTCCACCTCACTTCGAATATCCCTGTTCGATCCAAGCCCTTCCCGATCCCTTTCAAGGCCCGTGAATCCTTGAAGAAAGACATCGATGAGATGCTGAAGATGGGCATCATCAGGGAGTCCAGTTCCCCCTACGCGTCCCCTGTCGTGGTCGTGAAGAAGAAGGACGGGAGCAACAGAGTGTGCATCGACTACAGGAAGGTTAATAAGATCACCGTCTTCGACCCTGAGCCGATGCCTACCGCAGCAGACCTCTTCCGCCAACTATCGGGGAGTAGAATCTTCTCAAAGATTGACCTCAGCAAGGGTTATTGGCAGGTCCCCGTGCGTCAACAGGACATACCAAAGACTGCTTTCATAACTCCTGATGGGACGTATGAGTGCCTAAGGATGCCCTTTGGCATGGTCAACAGCGGAGCTACCCTAAAGAGAGGAATGAGGAAGATGCTCAATGGGATGGACAATGTCGTGTGTTACTGGACGACCTGCTAGTCCACACTCGCACCTGGGAAGAGCATCTGCAGACCTTGAGGGAGCTGTTTCACCGTCTAACAGAAGCTAACCTGACTGTGAGACCCAGTAAGTGCATTCTGGGGACTGACAACGTAGACTTTATCGGCCATTCGCTGAAAGAAGGACAAAAGGGGCTTCTACTAGAAAACGTCACCAAGATTCTGAACGCTCCACGTCCCCAAACCAAGAAGCAGGTGCGATCTTTCCTGGGGTTGGCTGGATATTACAGGGAGTTTGTACCAAACTACTCCGCCATCACAGCACCCTTGTCGGACCTGGTGCGGAAAGGCTGTCCAAACCAAGTGCAGTGGGGACCGTCTCAGGAGAAGGCATACCAGACTGTGCGCGACCTCCTTTCGAAGGATCCGGTGCTAAGACTGCCTGACACTTCCAAGGAATTCGTCTTAAGAACAGACGCAGCGGACGAAGGCATCGGCGCCATACTGATGCAAGAACACGAAGGGAAACTATTTCCGGTCAGTTACGCCAGCAAGAAGCTGTCCAGAGCTGAGAAAAATTACTCGACCATGGAAAAAGAGTGCCTTGCCATCATATGGGGAATCCGGAAGTTCGAACTGTACCTTCAAGGAGTGAAGTTCGTGCTACAGACTGATCACAAGCCGCTAACTTACTTGAACTCTGCCAAGTTTGTGAACAGTCGCATCATGAGATGGGCTATGTACTTGCAGAACTTTAACATGCGAGTAGAATCAATTAAAGGATCAGACAATGTTGGTGCGGACTTCCTCAGCAGAGTGTGTGAGTAAAGAACATTGACTCTGTGTGAATGAACTGTGAACACTGACAGTATTCAGACAGTCTGAAATAAGTTCTAATTTCTGATTTTGTTTGTGCATTACGTTTCAACGTTGTTGAAAGAAATTAGGTAAATTTCTTCTTGAGTGGGGGGTTATGTTACGTTGAAACGCGAATGGTGCGTATGAAATGCGCACGATGTTATGTGTGAAGCGCGTGCAATGGTAGGCTTGTGTGTGACGCGCGCGATAGATCTGTTCGTTTTATTTTACAACGCATGCAGTAATAGAGTGTATTTATCTTTGATTTGATTTTGCGTTGTTATTAGTAGAGGCTTTGTGTAACGTTGATGTTTTTAGTTGCTCGATATTATTTGAGAACGTTCTCGAATCAGTTGTTTACTATCGATCGAAGCGTGTGGATTATTCTGTTGGTTACCATGGAAGCTTCCATTCCAAATGAGGTTGTATGACGTGAGTCACGTGATGATGAAATTAATTTTGATTGGTTGTGGTGTTTTATGTAGATTATTCTCGATTTTTCCCGTGTATGTATAGACTATATAAGCGCCGCAATGTTAAAAAAATAGAGTTGTTGTTGATAGTAAGTTGGAAAGTGAAATTTGAGAGTGAAAATGCGATTGTATGCAGTTGTTGATGTGTGCTGAATAAAAGTGGAAAACTTCATACGACTTTGTGACTTGTATGCTGCTTGAGCGGGTTGCGTGAATAAACGAATCTGAGTTACACAACTATCAGGAATTCAAGCATCGGGGCTGAATCAGATACTGATAGAAAACACCAACATCGAACTGAGTGTAACACTGTCACTACACTGTATAACAAAGGTCACTACACTGTATAACAAAGGTCACTACACTGTATAACAAAGGTCACTACACTGTATAACAAAGGTCACCACATTGTATAACAAAGGTCACTATACTGTATAACAAAGGTCACTATACTGTTTAACAAAGGTCACTACACTGTATAACAAAGGTCACTATACTGTATAACAACGGTCACTACACTGTATAACAACGGTCACTACACAGTATAACTAAGGTCACTACACTTAAAATCTTCGCAACGACCAAAAGTTTCAGATTCCTTATGATAATTGAGAAGTCTTTCTCAGTCATACCTTAAACCGTTTTCAATGGTTCTTTTATGTAGTTGACAACAGCTTGTACGACTAATGTGTCTAACATTTCATTGCATTTACACTTAAGTAAACACGCCATGCACGCCAGGAACATTTTCTTCTTAGCGATAGTGTAAGTTTGGCAGTAATAAACCCACGTTTGCAGTAATAATAATCCGTTATATACATGCACGCGAGGTTGAAGTAGAAAGCACGGAATTTATACTGTCATGGACTGTGTAATAAGTTATAGAAATCCAGAGGAAAGAAGAGTGCAAAACGTGCTGTTCTATCCTTTCAACTTCCTTACTTCTGAATTCCGACACACGCTACAAATGTTTGAAGCAACGTCGAGCAGGGTTGATACTTGGATAGGTGACTATTCAACGTCGAGCAGGGTTGGTACTTGGGTAGGTGACTATTCAACGTCGAGCAGGGTTGATACTTGGATAGGTGACTATTCAACGTTGAGCAGGGTTGGTACTTGGGTAGGTGACTATTCAACGTCGAGCAGGGTTGGTACTTGGATAGGTGACTATTCAACGTCGAGCAGGGTTGATACTTGGGTAGGTGACTATTCAACGTCGAGCAGGGTTGATACTTGGGTAGGTGACAATTCAACGTCGAGCAGGGTTGATACTTGGGTAGGTGACAATTCAACGTCGAGCAGGGTTGATACTTGGGTAGATGACAATTCAACGTCGATCAGTGTTGGTACTTGGGTAGGTTACTATTCAACGTCGAGCAGGGTTGATACTTAGGTAGGTGACTATTCAACGTCGAGCAGGGTTGATACTTGGGTAGGTGACTATTCAATGTTGAGCAGTGTTGGTACTTGGATGGGTGACTATTCAATGTTGAGCAGGGTTTGTACTTGGGTAGGTGACCATTTAATGTGGAGCAGTGTTGGTACTTGGATGGGTGGCGTTTCAATGTCGAGCAGGGTTGGTACTTGGATGGGTGACCATTCAATGTGGAGCAGGGTTGGTACTTGGATGGGTGACCATTCAATGTGGAGAACTGTTGGTACTTGGATGGGTGACCATTGAATGTCGAGCAGGGTTGGTACTTGGATGGGTGACCATTTAATGTGGAGCAGGGTTGGTACTTGGATGGGTGACCATTGAATGTCGAGCAGGGTTGGTACTTGGATGGGTGACCATTTAATGTGGAGCAGGGTTAGTACTTGGGTAGGTGACCATTCAATGTGAAGCAGGGTTGGTACTTGGATGGGTGACCATTTAATGTGGAGCAGGGTTAGTACTTGGATGGGTGACCATTTAATGTGGAGCAGAGTTAGTACTTGGATGGGTGACCATTTAATGTCGAGCAGGGTTAGTACTTGGATGGGTGACTATTCAATGTTGAGCAGTGTTAGTACTTGGATGGGTGACCATTTAATGTGGAGCAGGGTTAGTACTTGGATGGGTGACCATTTAATGTGGAGCAGGGTTAGTACTTGGATGGGTGACCATTTAATGTCGAGCAGGGTTAGTACTTGGATGGGTGACCATTTAATGTGGAGCAGGGTTAGTACTTGGATGGGTGACCATTTAATGTCGAGCAGGGTTGGTACTTGGGTAGGTGACTATTCAATGTGGAGCAGGGTTGGTACTTGGATGGGTGACTATTCAATGTGGAGCAGGGTTGGTACTTGGATGGGTGACCATTCAATGTTGAGCAGGGTTGGTACTTGGATAGGTGACCATTTAATGTTGAGCAGGGTTAGTACTTGGATGGGTGACCATTCAATGTTGAGCAGGGTTGGTAGTTGGATGGGTGACCATTGAATGTTGAGCAGGGTTGGTACTTGGATGGGTGACCATTGAATGTTGAGCAGGGTTGGTACTTGGATGGGTGACCATTGAATGTGGAACGATAACCATGAAGGCAGTAGTTCCACGCTGGTTGACGGCCTGCAAATGGCGGAGAAAAAAAAGACCACTCCCGCTTCCCCCTCCCATGACAGATACACACCCCCTACACCTTCGAATGAGAGTATAAACCGAGGTCTAGACTGCACGCACGCATGCTATTGCACGGACTTTCAAGATCCTGACTCTTATGTCCGAGAGCGGTGAGTTGTAGCTACATAAATACATCCATCAGGCCTCCCCATCCCCGGTTGTCCAGGATAATGCCAGGATAATGCCAGGATAATGCCAGGATAATGCTTACATGTCTGTCCAGGATAATGCCAGGATAATGCCAGGATAATGCTTACATGTCTGTCCAGGATAATGCCAGGATAATGCCAGGATAATGCTTACATGTCTGTCCAGGATAATGCCAGGATAATGCCAGGATAATGCTTACATGTCTGTCCAGGATAATGCTTACACGTCTGTCCAGGATAATGCCAGGATAATTCTTACATGTCTGTCCAGGATAATGCTTACACGTCTGTCCAGGATAATGCCAGGATAATTCTTACATGTCTGTCCAGGATAATGCTTACATGTCTGTCCAGGATAATGCCAGGATAATGCTTACATGTCTGTCCAGGATAATGCTTACATGTCTGTCCAGGATAATGCTTACATGTCTGTCCAGGATAATGCTTACATATGTCTGTCCAGGATAATGCTTACATATGTCTGTCCAGGATAATGCTTACAAGTCTGTCCAGGATTAATGCTTACAGATCTGTCCAGGATAATGCTTACACGTCTGTCCAGGATAATGTTACAGGTCTGTCCAGGATCATGCTTACATATGTCCAGGATCATGCTTACATATGTCCAGGATAATGCTTACATGTCTGTCCAGGATAATGCTTACACGTCGTGTGTCCGTCAAACGATGCGCCCAAGGAAAACAGTGGACGTTATTTCCTGTATCGGCCAACGCCTTGAGCAGCTGTTAAGTTGGAGAAGCGCTGTCGGAACAATGACAATAATAAAAATATCAACTATAGCAGGCTAATATTTGTTTCTCATTCCAGGCAGGAAAACGATAGCGCGCAGGGCAGAAGGAAAATGCCGGCTCAGTTTCTCCCACAGAACAGTCGCACATCAGTCAACGACGGTCCATTGAAAATCTGTTAACAGCGAGTAGCAGGTGCAAAGATCGATGTTCGGTTTCTTCAACGCTGTTGAAATGCCATGTGTGGGTACACACCTGTTGTCTAGAACAGTGGCGCACGCATTCTTATCGATGCAATAGAAAGAAAAGAGCAGCTCAATGCCAATCGGCCTTTCTGGGATGCAGAAGGGAAACCTGCTATTTCCTGGGTCATAGTATGACAGTTGCTCCAGCAACAGTCGTGTCGTGTGTGATGTAGTCAGACTGATGCAGTCGTGTCGTGTGTGATGTAGTCAGACTGATGCAGTTGTGTCGTGTGTGATGTAGTCAGACTGATGCAGTTCTGTCGTGTGTGATGTAGTCAGACTGATGCAGTCGTGTCGTGTGTGATGTAGTCAGACTGATACAGTCGTGTCGTGTGTGATGTAGTCAGACTGATACAGTCGTGTCGTGTGTGATGTAGTCAGACTGATACAGTCGTGCAGTCAACCAGGAGCCAATGGAGGGAAAAAGGCTAGGTTGACAGACATTGCGCTAACATCGCCATCCTTTTCTACAAGATTTTCCTTTTCGGTCGCGAAACGTTTTTCCTCATCAGCATTCTCTGATCATCAAATTTCGTTTCCGGATTGATAAGATGGCTGCCGATTTTAACACCGGCTTGGGATAACATTATTTTGATTCTTGCATCACTGTTTAATTGATAACTGCCGTGATGGAAAAGAATGAGTACATTTGTAGAACATTTGAAAGACTCATTGTGTGGAAGAACCGAAACTTGAAGTACCTAACGTCCAACAAAACCAAAAGTTTAAATTTCTAAGCACTAAACCAAACTGAAACTTAAAATTCACAGACTTAATGGCAGATGACTCATTCACAGTTTGAATAGGACATACAAATAAAACCATGGAACACAGTGAAGGCAAAGTCCTACACAACATCTGTCAGGCAGCAAACTGTGATGGTGAAACTGAGAAAGACTCTTCATCTGCCAACAATGAAAGGCGGTTTAACCAAAGTCCAGACTATTTTGTAAAAGAATGTAACGGATTTTGGTGCTCTTCCACCTTTCTCGGGTCTTCCAACAACACGCTCTGAACAAACACATTTAGGAGTGATGGCATCGCTTGATGTTGTTTACAACTGAAATAACTGTGTGCAGTTTGAACTCGGTGTAACTGTTGTCCCAACAAAATATTATGACAACCTAGACTCGGTCTACGACACCGTCATACCAGTGATTTTGTCACAATCTGTTCAAAGTAGCCGTCTCTCTTTATGGAACCCTAAGGATAGACTGACTATAGGCATAACTGTGTGTGTGTACAACGGCTACCCCAGTCCTGCAGATGTTGATGTTATGGTACCGCTAAAGTAACATTCAGTAGCGTGTGACAGAAGCACAGCCATGTCGCAACACAATCTCAGTACCACGCGCTTTCATCTTGGTTTGGCGGTTCCAAACGTCTTCCAGCCACACTCAAACCTTGGTCTGTTTCCGCGCTGTGGGGCACCCGCTGTCCAACACGCCAGCTGCCCACCATCAGGTCAAACATCCCACTTCTTGCACTATGTGCCAAATAACGGCAACTATGTGCCCAATTACGGTAGCTCTGTGCCGCTTTTCAACGCTGCTGTATTTCCTGGGAATGTCTCCAATCATTCCGACTGTTGGCATTTCGGTGATCCCAGCTTGAACGGGAACCAACCTAGATTGTCAGGGTCTGCGTTTTCCAACAACCCTCAGTTACTGCCACACTCTTCAACAAGCCTTCAGTCTAAAGCAACGAGTGTTTTGCAGCTGTCATCGGACAATGTCCATACACCTTTCACTGCTGTGGCGCCGTCATCTGTAACGAGCTACGGTACAGGTGGAAGTATGTACAACGTCGCCGAGTTCAGGCACCAAAACTACAGCGTCCCTCCCCCAGGATTCGCACCTCAGCATCCTCCAGGAACAAGCTCAGGACATGTGGATGGTGTCAATACAGGACATCAGGGGAATGAGGCGTGCACCAGCCAAAACCAATGGATGGGAAATCAGAATAGAAACCATCCAATGTATATTGGGCAAAGAGATCATTTTCACAACATTGAACGTAAGCAGCCTATTGCACTATCTGATGGATGCGACACTGGGCAGTCTTATGCACCGCAGCAACCACAGCCACACCAGCAGGTGCAGTTTTCCTCTCATCTACAGCAACAGCAACAGTCCGAAATAAGCAGTCAGCCCCAGAAATCAAACAACAGGCGTCAGGCGTGTCAACCGTTCTATACAAGTCAGCCGAACTCGCAGTACCGCCAGCAGTTTCATCAGAAGCCGCCTTTTCAACAGCAGCAGCTCCGCCCTTCATTCCGCCAGGAGCAAACACAACCGGTGACACAACAGAATGATGTAGAGTCTACCATGCATGCATTGACCCAACAGTATCACACCGCTGTCCAGCGTTCACAGTCACAACAGCAACGGCGAGCGTGTTTGGATCCTGCACCTACACTGATAGGACAAGTTCCTTACAAAGCACCACGCCCTGTGCGGCAGCAGCAAAGTCACATGGAAAAACCGCCATGTTGGCAGGGCAGAGGATGCCAGCGGACTGAAGACATTTCAGCTGTACAAAAACTGAAGGTCAGTCCCAGATTACTGGTGCCTTTTGAAATCCTTCTTCTCGCATCTTTTTGTATAAAGGTAAAGTAAATGTTAGAAATAAACTAACCGTTCTTCTTTACTTACTAGCTGCTTAAGATGCTGTCCTCATTCAGATGATGGTGATGATGATGATGATGATGATGATGATGATGATGATGATGATAACGGCTCTGCTGATGACAACTACGATGACAATGTAGCTAATATAGGCGTTGATGATGTGGCTGCAGCAGCTGACAATGTAGATATAAGCGGTCTGTTTTATTCAGGAGGAGAAGGGCAAGTACCAGGCGGAGATGAGAAAGGCCACGCTGGAGAAGTTGCCGAACTTGAGGCGGGAGACCTACTTCGTGCCTCCAGTCCGCACCTTTAGAACTAAGTACGACAGACACAGTCGACACTCCACCAAGCTTCACGACGTTCATCTGCCATCGGAGGTTATTTCGCATTTTGTTGATCTTTTACTATTTAGGCCTACCATTTGCCATTTAACCATTTACCATTGAGCGTCACCAACCGTCGTACTTTAAATCTGAAATCACTGGTGCGTACTAAATCGCCAGAATCCCTGATTTCCGATTCCTAAGGCTTAACATTTTCAATAATTTTATAACTATAGTTGAATAAAATTATGACAGCAGCCTCTGTATCACACGTTGCTATGGTCACCAGCCTTCAGTTCTAGGCACCACTGGTATCACATCACGCAATTTCCAGTGCAAAAAGTTCTTTATGCTGTGGATTACGTACACTGGCCTCTACATAACTCTAGTACGTCGGTCTTTGTTTTCTGTGCTGACAGGTGCAGCCAGCTGCTCTGCTGGGAGATCAAACGGAGGACACTATAACGAGATTCATTCAAGAAGTCACCGACAACGTTGACCAACCCATGGTTGTCCTTCCCAACTACGAATTCGACAACTATCTTTTCTTCCTGTCTAAGAAACAAGTGAATGCGTCCCCGAGCCAGTCCACGAGTTTCATTGACAGTGACGGTCAAGGGTCGCAACCGTTGAAGTCTGCGAGAGAGTTGTTTCCATTCCTGCAAAAAAGAGGCGATTTTGATATTCTGATTATCAGTCCGCGGTTTGGTTTCATTGTCTTTGAGACCAAAACGATGCTGGGGAAAGACCCCAACGCTGCTTCCAACGACGCCAAACGTGTTAACCAAATTGGCGGGAAAAGTAAACCTTCTCAATGTTCGACCGGAAGTGACGAGAAGACCGCCATTGAGGGTGAATCCAAAAGTGTGACAGGAGGAGAAAAGGAATTGGAGTGTGCTACAGAACTGCAGCTTTCTGCGGAAGACGTAGGCCTACGTTCGACTAGATCTTCTGATTCAGAAATCCAATCACAGCTAGAAGACCTGGGCTTGTCAGAGTCGCCTGCTGCACGAGAATCGTCGGCTTTTTTTGGACACGATCGTTCAACAACTTCAGCTGACGAGGCTGATCAAGATGAAATTCCGGAGTAAGAATTATTGATTTATTTGTTTTAATGACGGGAGTTATTTACATTAGAAGTATTGCAACTATTCCATGAGGGCTATGTCTGGCATGATTCAACAGTTCAAATAAGTTTGAGTGTAGTTTTGTCGGTGTTTTTATTTTATTATTTTTGTTGTTGTTGGTCTCCATCGTCTATTAGTAATTTCGAATCTTTTTGTTTACTGATTTCATCGCGGAATAGAAGATAGTAGCGCCCTAAAAAAGCTGGCCCTAAAAAGAGGGAGTCCAGAAAGCCCCCTCCCCCTAACACCGCTGTTCGACCACAAGGTTTCAGGAATCCATTTTCTGTACTGAAATGTGAACCTTTATCTTTAGTGAAGTAAAAAAAACGTTATCTTTACTGAAGTTTAAACTTTTAATGTCAAAACATGGACGGCGCTAAACAATGTCGCGCCTTCTGACAATAGTTGCAGACATATCGAAGTGGCGACAACTCTCTTCGTCGGCATTCCTCATGTTCCCCCAACGGCCTGGTCCGGCTGCGGGACTGATGAGGAAAATGATGAAACCTTTATCTTTATTGGAGATTAAACCTTTATCATTACTGAAGATTACACCTGGATCTTTGCTGAAGATTAAAGCCTTATATTTACTGGAGATTAAACCTGCATATTTACTGAAGATTAAAACTGCATATTTACTAAAGATTAAACCTGCATATTAACTGAAGATTAAACATGCATATTTACTGGAGATTAAACCTGCCTATTCACTGAAGATTAAACCTTTCTAGTTACTGAAGATTACACCTGGATCTTTCTATCATATTCTATCCTGTAACTCGAAAGTCGTTGAGATAGTCTACCACAGATGATCGTTTAACCAACGCACTCCATTTTTATCTGTTCTTATCAGTCCGCTTAGCTTCACTCAGTATCAAGCCAGTCAATTCTCGAATGTTGTCTTTCCACCTCCTTTTCTGTCTCCCTCTTCTTCTGCCTCCTTGCACCGTGCCTTGCAGATGGTCTTTGTAAGGCCTGATGCTCTGGTGACGTGGCCATATCATCGGAGTTTCCGTTTCTTCACCATGATGAGCAAGTCATCATGTTGTCCAATGGCTTGTGTGATGATCTGTCGAAATTCGTCATTGGTGATGAAAATGTATCAGAAGTCTTCAGTACACCTCATCTCCATGCTTTGTATTCTTTGCTGTAGGTCTGCTGTGAGGGTCCATGTTTTACAAGCATATATTAAGATTGAGATGACAAGGGAGCGCAGCAATCTTACCTTGGAGATGTTATCTGACGATGGTCCTGTCTTTCCAAATGGGCTTCAATCTTGTCAAAACAGCATTTGTTTGTGCAATCCTGGAGAAGACTTCTTGTTGGGACCCACTGTCTCATAGAATTGCTCCTAAATATTTAAAGCTGCACACCGTATTGAGGGATTGGCCTTAGACTTTAATGCCCGTGTTGATGCCATTGGTGTTGTGGGTCATCATTTTGGTCTTCTCTGCGCTTATTTCCATTCCAAAGGCTCTGGAGGTGGTGTGAAGCCTCTGTACTAGCTGTTCAAGTTCTTGTTCCTCTCCAGCCAATCCCTCAGTGTCATCGGCAAAACGGAGGTTGGAGATTGCTCTACCCCCTATACTGACTGTACCTTCGTGATCTGCAAGGGCATCTGTCATGATGCGCTCTAGGAAGATGTTAAAGATTGTTGGAGAGAGTAGGCATCCTTGACGCACGCTGATGATTGTTGAGAACCAGTTCCCGATGGCGCTGTTATGGAGGACTGAACTGGTAGCCTTGTCATACAGGCTTTTGGTGACCTCAATAATGTTGGGGCTGATTTTGTACACTCCAATGGTTGCCAACAGAGCTGCATGCCAGACTCGGTCGAACGCTTTCTTGAAGTCTACAAACACATGATAGTGATGTTGTTGGTTCTGTAGGTATTTCTCGCAGATTATTCTGAGGTTGAAAATCAGCTCAGTGGTAATTCGCCCTGCCCTGAATCCTGCTTGTTTTTCAGCTATGATGTGTTCAGCTTGGGGTTTCAACCTGTTGAGTATTATTTTCAAGAGGATTCTGCTGGGATTCCTGATGAGGCTGATGGTGCGGTAGTTTTGACGTTTCTTAAAGTTACTTTTATTTGTAAGAGTGATGACAAGCGACTGGGTCCATCGTGTAAGCGATTCACTGCTCTGCCAGTTCTTGTTACAGATAATGGTGAGGGCGTCAATCATCGCTTCTACTCCTGCTTGAAGCAGTTCTGCGGTTATGTTGTCCACTCCCGCTGATTTCCCCTTTTTCAGCGATTGCACTGCTACCTCAACTTCTTCTCGGAGAATTGGAAGGATTTCTTCTTCTCTGTTCAGGGGACATGCTTGAACTGATGGGTCTCCATTGGGTGTGTGGTTGTAGATGTCAGGTTACTCTGTCCATCTATCCAAGATTTCTTGTTCTTCTGTACGGCACAAGCCAGACTTGCTTTGGATCGTCAAGACCTTGGTCTGTTTAACACTTGTTAGCCATTCACTGTCTGGTAGGCGTTATTGCTGTTGTTCTTGTTCAGCCTGTCCTCTCTGGATCTTTATTGAAGTGTAAACATTTAACCTACTTTGATCTTTATCTTTAGCGAAGTTTAAATTTAACCTACTTTTGATCTTTAACCTATTTTTTGACCTCAGGTCACCGCATGAAGACCAGGACGAGGATTTCCGCAAGACTGTGTGGAAGAGCTTGGAGCAGCTGAACAAGGCCAAGGATGCTTTGGTGACTGTGACCTCGGACCTGCTGCCATCTGGTCCCGCCGTCACCAAGGTGCTAGCCCTTCCCCATACTTCAGCCGCTGATCTCAGACGACTTCTGGCAGATCCCAAACTGGCCGCAGTGAGTTGTTATTGCTATAATAATAATAATAATAAATAATAATAATAATAATAATTTATTTTGTAAAGCGCAAATCCAAATGAACAGTTTGCTCGAAGCGCTCGCAAGCATTTACACACACACACATATATACTCACAAGGATAAATACTGTTCATATGCCATATATGCTTTTTGGTATTGCTGTTGTTGTTGTTGTTGTCCGGCGTGGAGTGTGAAAACTACCGCACCAGCAGCCTCATCAGCCATCCCAGTCCTCCTGAAAATAATACTCATCAGATTGAAACCCCAAGCTGAACAAACCAAACTGGAGAGCAAGCAGGATTCAGGGCAGGACGAAATTGCAGATTTTCAAGCTCAAAATAATTTGCGAGAAATACCTGCAGCACCAACAACATCTATATTATGTGTTTGTAGACTTCAAGAAAGCGTTTGACAGAGTTTGTCATGCAGCTCTCTGGGCAACTATGAGAGTGTACAACATCAGCATTTACATTACTGAAGTCATCAAAAACCTGTATGACAAGGCTACCAGTGCAGTACTCCACAACAGCGCCACCGGGAACTGGTTCTGAACCACAATAGGCGTGTGTCAAGGATGCGTAAGCTTACTCTCTCCAACACTCTTTAACATCTTCCTAGAGCGCATCATGTCAGATGCCCTTGCAGATCATAAAGGTACAGTCAGCTCAGGGGGTAGCGCAATTTCCAACCTCTGTTTAGCGAATGACATTGATGGATTGGCTGGAGAGGAACAAGAACTTGAACAGCTGGTATACACCACCTCCAGAAGCTTTGGAATGGAAATAAGCGCAGAGAAGACCAAAGTGATGACCAACAACACCAATGGCATCATCACGGACATCAATGTCTATGGACAATCCCTCAACACGGTGCATAGGCTCAAATATTTAGGAGCCATTGTACAACGAAGAATACAAAGCATGGAGGTGCTACAGAAGACTTCTGGGCATTTCCTATACCCAGCACATCACAAACGACGAAGTCTGAAAGACCATCACACAAGCCATTGGACAACATGCGAGCTTTGTGGCCGAGTGGTCTAAAGAGGTACTAACCTGCTTTGTCCACAAGCTAGAATGCAATGGTGCCTGTCAGGTTCGGGATCGATCCAGCATCTGGGCGTTATGTTTCTCCGAATATTATTTAATTCCGATTCGTGCAACGTTTCGGGGATTATTTTCGGAATACTCCGGTCAGCTTCCCCCCAATCCCACCCTCGCCACCCCCCTCCCCCCCCCCTTCAAAATAAAAAAAAATCAAAACATAACTAATATTAGGTAGGTTGGGTTTGGGTGCGCCACTGGCTGCGACTACGCCTTCCCCAAGGGATGCGGCCCAGAATTTCCGATAAAAAGGGACAATAAAGTGTAAAAAGTCACAAATCAAAGACATGCTCACAGTGGTGAAGAAACGGAAACTCCGATGGTATGGTCACGCCACTAGAGCATCAGGCCCTATAAAGACCATCCTGCAAGGCACGGTGCAAGGAGGCAGAAGAAGAGAGAGACAGAAAAAGAGGTGAGAAGACAATATTCGAGAATGGACTGGCTTGACACTGAGCGAAGCCATGAGGGTTGCTGAGGACAGAGAAAGATGGAGTACGCTGGTTAAACGACCACCTGTGGTGCCCCAACGACATTCGAGTTACGGGATAGGATAGAATGGTGTTTGTTCTTGTCTGTTATTGTGGCTAACGATATTTTGTTTTTGTTGTTGTTGTTTTTGTTGTTGTTGATGTTGTTGTTGATGTTGTTGTTGTTGATGATGATGACGAGGACAACGAAAGATGATGATGATGATGATAATGAAGCCTATGACGATGATGATATGCTGACAACAACATAGTTGATACTAACGATCTGGTTCTCGTAACAATGTTTGTGTGACTGTTGTTATGAAATTTATTATTAAAATTAAGAATCGCTTGAATGTCTTGTAATATGCACATTGAATGAACATTGAGGTTTAACCAAAGAGTTTATTGGTATACTAAACTCTTTGGTTTAACGTCTACACCCACCGTTGGCGATATGGCAGACGGGGATAACCATCCAAGGGAAAGAGGGGTAGGGACCTGAATCAACACTGAACCACCAAAGCAATCATACTGCTAAAATGGACACTCACAGTGAAAATGGCCACATTTTATATCACCCACCACTGGCACATTGAAACAATTGTTTAATCTATAATCTCTAATTTATTTGTTTGTTCCTTTGATTTATTTTTTTTATTTATGTATTTACTTTTGTGTGCAGTTTTGCATGAAAGTGCTGGAAGCAGATTCTGTTGATCAGGCTCTTCAGCGCTGCATAACGTCTGACTTGGTTACGTGTGTTTTCCGATCCAACCAGTCTTTGCCTACCTCACCTAAAGCAGACGATCCAAGGGACTCAACTCGACACAGCTTGAAACCAGCGCTGAAATGGTGGTGGGCTTTGTTTGCAGGGGAAGCAACTGCACAGAAGAACGAGCAGCGAGCAGACGCGAAGAAATTTGTGAAGGAGAACGGAGAAAATGAAGAAAAAATTCCATGGGATGTGTACCAAGACATTGTTTCAAGGTAATTCTTTGATATTGCATTTCCAAGTAAGAATAAATATTGAAAATAGACTATGTGATGTAAGCTTAGTCTTCCCTTTGACATGGCAATGGTCGTTCTACTTTTGGTCCTGATTTGGCTCGGAAGAGTCCGCTGGACCTAAAGCAATAATCTTGTATTGTAAATCAGCGTAGTGCCAAAGGCAGTTTTCCATCCAGATTTTTATTGTATTGCAACGTATTGTATTGTATGTAGATTCACCAAAATTATTTTTTTTAAAATTAAAACTGCTGACAGATTTTGCGGGCCATACTCGCGATTGACGTCACGGACAGTCTCTGAGTGCGTGCATCTAACAGGAATTGATTTCGGACGCAGTATCCTCAGACAAGATCAGCTCTGTATCCTCAACTCTCCTGCACCCTTCCTGCT
Source organism: Oncomelania hupensis (assembly GCA_036898135.1). Classification (NCBI taxonomy): domain Eukaryota; kingdom Metazoa; phylum Mollusca; class Gastropoda; order Littorinimorpha; family Pomatiopsidae; genus Oncomelania; species Oncomelania hupensis. The sequence goes on along the minus strand of CM072523.1, from coordinate 60,326,336 downwards.
AATAACAGGTTTGTAGTTCGTCGTCGACGGCGACGATGACGACGACGACGACATTGATGACGATGATGGTGATGATGATGATGATGATGATGATAATGATGATGATGATGATGATGATGATGATGATGATGATGATGATGATGATGATGATGATGATATGATGATGATGATGATAGCTTTAAATAAAAATCTGTTTTCATTCTATCTTCGTTTTCCCGCCGCTCTCCTTATGTTCGTTTTAAAAATGTGTTTGGTTGTCACAACCAGGTCCACCAGGCTGTGGCAAGACGCTGATTTTGGCGCTGAAGGCGTCAGAGAGGGCGAGGGAAGGGGAGGAAGTGGTAGTGGTGTGCACGGAGGGCGTCAACAGCGGCAGCCTGGTGTCTTGGACCCTGTACCACCGCATTGTGGATTCCGTCAAACACCACAAGGCAGGGCTCATCAAGAAGGCCCACATCACCTCTGAAGTCGGACGGAGCGTTTGTGGTACCTTGGATTTGGAGGTAATGTACATTCGGTTTTTGGAGGTAGAGTATATTTGTTTTGTTGGAGTTAGAGTACATTTGGTTATTTGGGTTCTGGAGGCATAAAATTTGGTTATTTTGTTTTTGGAGGTATAGTACATTTGGTTATTTGGTTTTTGGAGGTATAGTACATTTGGGTTTTGGAGGTATAGTACATTTGGGTTTTGGAGGTATAGTACATTGGGTTTTGGAGGTACAGTACATTTGGGTTCTGGAGGTATATTACATTTGGTTATTTGGGTTTTAGAGGTATAGTACATTTGGGTTTTGGAGGTATAGTACATTTGGGTTTTGGAGGTATAGTACATTTGATTATTTTGGTTTTGGAGGTATAGTACATTTGGGTTTTGGAGGTATAGTACATTTGATTAATTTGGTTTTGTAGCTATAGTACATTTGTGTTTTGGAGGTATAGTACATTTGTGTTTTGGAGGTATAGTACATTTGGGTTTTGGAGGTATAGTACATTTGGGTTTTGGAGGTATAGTACATTGGGTTTTGGAGGTATAGTACATTGGGTTTTGGAGGTATAGTACATTTGGGTTTTGGAGGAGAAAGTAAGTTAAAAGAAGGGATGGGAGAGGTAGAGGGTGGATTTTGGCGTTGCTTTGTGTTTGTGTCAATGTGGTGTGGATGTAATGTGGTTGTGGTTGTGGTGTGGATGTGATGTTGGTGTGGTTGTGGTGTGGATGTGATGTTGGTGTGGTTGTGATGTTGGTGTAGATGTTGGTGTGGATGTGATGTTGGTGTAGATGTTGGTGTGGATGTGATGTTGGTGTAGATGTTGGTATGGATGTGATGTTGGTGTAGATGTTGGTATGGATGTGATGTTGGTGTAGATGTTGGTGTGGATGTGATGTTGGTGTAGATGTTGGTGTGGATGTGATGTTGGTGTAGATGTTGGTGTGGATGTGATGTTGGTGTAGATGTTGGTATGGATGTGATATTGGTGTAGATGTTGGTATGGATGTGATATTGGTGTAGATGTTGGTATGGATGTGATGTTGGTGTAGATGTTGGTATGGATGTGATATTGGTGTGGATGTGATGTTGGTGTGGATGTGATGTTGGTGTAGATGTTGGTGTGGATGTGATTTTGGTGTAGATGTTGGTATGGATGTGATGTTGGTGTGGATGTGATATTGGTGTAGATGCTGGTATGGATGTGATGTTGGTGTAGATGTTGGTATGGATGTGATGTTGGTGTAGATGTTGGTGTGGATGTGATATTGGTGTAGATGATGGTGTGGATGTGATGTCGGTGTAGATGTTGGTATGGATGTGATATTGGTGTAGATGTTGGTGTGGATGTGATATTGGTGTAGATGTTGGTGTGGATGTGATGTTGGTGTAGATGTTGGTATGGATGTGATGTCGGTGTAGATGTTGGTTTGGATGTGATTTTGGTGTAGATGTTGGTGTGGATGTGATGTTGGTGTAGATGTTGGTGTGGATGTGATGTTGGTATGGATGTGATGTCGGTGTAGATGTTGGTATGGATGTGATATTGGTGTAGATGTTGGTATGGATGTGATGTGGGTGTAGATGTTGGTATGAATGTGATGTTGGTGTAGATGTTGGTGTGGATGTGATATTGGTGTAGATGTTGGTGTGGATGTGATATTGGTGTAGATGTTGGTATGGATGTGATGTTGGTGTAGATGTTGGTGTGGATGTGATATTGGTGTAGATGTTGGTGTGAATGTGATATTGGTGTAGATGTTGGTATGGATGTGATATTGGTGTAGATGTTGGTATGGATGTGATGTTGGTGTAGATGTTGGTGTGGATGTGATATTGGTGTAGATGTTGGTGTGGATGTGATGTTGGTGTAGATGTTGGTGTGGATGTGATATTGGTGTGGATGTCATGTTGGTGTGGATAGGGCGGGAGAGGCGGACAAGCAAAGGGAGCTTGGTGGTTGTGGCTGAAGTAATGATGATGATGATGATGATGAACGTCGTGGTGCTGTGTTAGTTGTAGGTAGCGATGATGGTTGGCGGTTGCTGTATTGGAAAGAGCGACACATGTGTCAGCACTCCCATATCATTGTTATTAGAGGCACAAATAAGACGTACATTCCTAACAAAGATGACAGTGTACATCAAGGTTATGATCACGCTGATATTCATTAATCAAGACTGAGTAAGAATATCATCATCATCATCATCATCATCATCATCATCATCATCATCATCATCATCATCATCATCATCATCATCATCATCATCATCAAAGTATACTGTATTGGATGGCCTTCTTCTATACGTATTGTCTAAACAGAATCGTGTGTAAATGACCTTTCAGGCAACGAAGACAGAAGCCCACAGTCCCACAGAGACACAGAGTCCCACAGAGTTACAGAGTCCCACAGAGACACGGAAAAGGCATCTGGCTCAGCCAGTCAGCAGTGAAGCGGGTTCCAACTTGGACTTTGCAGACACTGCCCCTAAGAAAGCTTGCTGCCCGCAAACCCACGTTGTGGTCAGTCCTGACAGGGAACGCCTTTCATCGCCCATTCATCACCACACTTCAACATCAGAAACAGCCTTACATGATGCGCTCATGCCGAGGGACGTAACCCAGCAATATGCTACTCTGCTCCCACAAGCTGCTATGAAGACGCTCAACGAGGGGCCTGCTCATCATGCGGACTGTCAATCTACCGGACCATACGCTTGCGTCGGACACCACAGCTCGGGATCTGCTCAGGACCTGAGCTCAGAATCACAAGAATTGGGTCCAGAAATTGCGGCGACAGCGAACGTGGCCAAGCGGAGGGGTGGGCACAAAGGTCGGCCGTTGAACGATCGTCGGTTAGACCTGGAGAACATCGAGGTGCACAACGTGCACAAGGCCGTTTTCTCTGTGGACACGGACATGCAGCAGTTTGTCACAGACCTGATGGAAAGGTGATGATGATGATGATGATGATGATGATGATGATGATGATGATGATGATGATGATGATGATGACAACGACGACGACGGTTTTAACCAATAATGTGACATGTTTATTGCGATTCAATAGTGGTTGTTCAATGATGACTGGTATAACGCAGCACTCCATGTTGTGGAGACTGACGTAGTGAAAGTAGGCCTATTTAGTATAACGATGTTTTCATCTTGTGAAGTCATGTATTATTTGTAACTGTTGTAAAACATGTTCTGTATTTGCTGAGATGGAGATTTAGTGTGCTGTGTCAACTGTACATTGTGTGTGCTGTGTCAACTGTACATTGTGTGTGCTGTGTCTACTGTACATTGTGGTGGGTGTGCTGTGTCAACTGTACGTTGTGGTGTGTGTGCTGTGTCAACTGTACATTGTGTGTGCTGTGTCAACTGTACATTGTGGTGGATGTGCTGTGTCAACTGTACATTGTGGTGGGTGTGCTGTGTCAACTGTATGTTGTGGTGGGTGTGCTGTGTCAACTGTACATTGTGGTGTGTGTGCTGTGTCAACTGTACATTGTGGTGTGTGTGCTGTGTCAACTGTACATTGTGGTGGGTGTGCTGTGTCTACTGTACATTGTGGTGGATGTGCTGTGTCAACTGTACATTGTGGTGGGTGTGATGTGTCTACTGTACATTGTGGTGGGTGTGCTGTGTCAACTGTACGTTGTGGTGGGTGTGCTGTGTCTACTGTACATTGTGGTGGATGTGCGGTGTCAACTGTACGTTGTGGTGGGTGTGCTGTGTCAAGTGTACATGGTGGTGGGTGTGCTGTGTCAACTGTACATTGTGGTGGGTGTGCTGTGTCAACTGTACATTGTGGTGGGTGTGCTGTGTCAACTGTACATTGTGGTGGGTGTGCTGTGTCAACTGTACATTGTGGTGTGTGTGCTGTGTCAACTGTACATTGTGGTGGGTGTGCTGTGTCAACTGCACATTGCGGTGGGTGATAAAGTTGTCTTGAATTGACTTGACTTGACTTTGATGACACGAGAGTTTTCGCCACTTCCGTCTGTCTGCAGCTGTTGTCAAGAGCCATGGTATGTCCAGCACTGTCCAGGTGGTCACATGATTTCGCCACCCAGACAAAGCACTGCTCAATCTCACTGTTCGGTTACATTCTACAGTAGTAATAGTAATATCATGCATGCTCATAATCGTTTTCAGTTAAATTCAATATTTTTATTTTTGACTAGAAACAAAGGCAAGCGTGTGCACATCATAGTGGACGAGTGCCAACGACCGTGTACGGAGCAGTACGTGTTCGGTCTATTTGGTTTGGCGCTGCACAGCCTGGAGAAGATGGCGGAGCTATACGGGTCTATTGGCCACAACTTGCTGCACTCTCCACCCTCTGCCATGCCTCAAATGTCTAGCACTGGCCTCGTGGATACAGCCACAGGCCAATACTTGCAGCACTCTCCACCCTCTGCCATGCCTCACATGTCTAGCACTGGCCTCGTGGATACAGCCACAGGTGAGGAGATTAGTGGAACTGTGTATCATGATAGGTGTAGCATAGTGTAGTGTAGTGTAGTGTAGTACAGTGTAGTGTGGTGTAGTGTAGTACAGTGTAGTGTAGTGTAGTACAGTGTAGTGGTGTAGTACAGTGTAGTGTAGGGTAGTGTAGTGTAGTACAGTATAGTGTAGTGTAATGTAGGGTAGTATAGTATAGAGTAGTACAGTGTAGTATAGTGTAGTGTAGTACAGTGTAGTGTAGTACAGTGTAGTATAGTGTAGTACAGTGTAGTGTAGGGTAGTGTAGTACAGTATAGTGTAGGGTAGTGTAGTGCAGTGTAGTATAGTGTAGTGTGGTGTAGTGTAGTACAGTGTAGTGTAGGGTAAGGTAGTGTAGTGTAGTGTGGTGTAGTGTAGTACAGTGTAGTGTAGTGTAGTACATTATAGTGTAGTGTAGTGTAATACAGTATAGTGTAGTGTAATGTACGGTAGTATAGTATAGTGTAGTACAGTGTAGTGTAGTTCAGTGTAGTGTAGTGTAGTACAGTGTAGTGTAGTACAGTGTAGTGTAGTACCGTGTAGTGTAGTGTAGTGTGGTGTAGTGTAGTACAGTGTAGTGTAGTACAGTAAAAGTGTAGTGTAGTACAGTATAGTGTAGGGTAGTATAGTATAGAGTAGCACAGTGTAGTACAGTGTAGTGTAGTGTAGTACAGTGCAGTGTAGTGTAGTACAGTGTAGTGTAGTACAGTGTAGTGTAGTGTAGTACAGTGTAGTGTAGTATAGTACAGTGTAGTGTAGTATAGTGTAGTACAGTGTAGTGTAGTGTAGTACAGTGTAGTGTAGTATAGTACAGTGTAGTATAGTGTAGTACAGTGTAGTGTAGTACAGTGTAGTACAGTGTAGTGTAGTATAGTATAGTACAGTGTAGTGTAGTATAGTGTAGTGTAGTGTAGTACAGTGTAGTGTAGTGTAGTACAGTGTAGTGTAGGGTAGCGTAATCTAGTCTAGTCTAAACCAGTTTTGTATATTGATGTTTGCGTTTTTAGGTTTGGCATACGCACAATCCTTTCTTTTGTCTTTCTTTGTTTGTTGTTTTTGTTGTTGTTGGTCTTCTTCTTTTTCTGCTGTTCTCCGCACAATAACCCTAAAACCACTTTCTTCTGATAATATAATAATGTTTCTGAATCTGAAAGTTAGTGCCGATTAATATTGTTCAGGTTAGTCAAAGCTAGTTGTGTAGATAGATTTATGCATGTTCAGGTCTCGAGTTCTAATACATTTATCTTCTTTCAAATTCTGTTATCTTCGTCGTCGTCATCATCATCATCATCATCATCATCATCATCATCATCATCATCATCATCATCATCATCATCATCATCACCATCAGCAGCAGCAGCAGCAGCAGCAGCAGCAGCAGCACCACCACCACCACCACCACCCTCACCACCACCACCACCACCACCAGAAACATGATAATCATCATCAATATCATCATCATTATCATCAGCAGCAGTAGCACCAGCACCAGAAACATCATGATAATCATCATCAATATCATCATCATCATCATTATCATCATCATCTTCTTTTTCTTCTCTGTCTGTCTCTGTCTGTCCTCCCTCTCATCATGTACCTTATTCTCCACAGCCTCGCAACGCCATAAGCTGGAGGTCTATTTCGCTACCATGGAGACACGGATGGAAAAGGTGGACCACAGACTGAAAGTCCTCCACGACAACGCCAGGTCATCAGGAGGACCTCCGATCCTCCATACCAGACAGTGGTCAGAGGCAATTGATAAAATCTGCGACAGATATGTAGCGGTCAAGCGACGCAAGGTTGAGGCGGCTGAAAGAATGTTCAGCGAACCCTGTAGTGCACTTGACCACAGTGCTGATTTGACTGGTATAGCGTTTTGGTGGCGATGGGTTTTACAGTGTGGAGTGTGGGGGTGGAGATGGGTTTTACAGTGTTGAGTGTGGTGGTGGAGATGGGTTTTACAGTGTGGAGTGTGGGGGTGGAGATGGGTTTTACAGTGTGGAGTGTGGGGGTGGAGATGGGTTTTACAGTGTGGAGTGTGAAGGTGGAGATGGGTTTTACAGTGTGGAGTGTGGGTGGAGATGGGTTTTACAGTGTGGAGTGTGGGTGGAGATGGGTTTTACAGTGTGGAGTGTGGGTGGAGATGGGTTTTACAGTGTGGAGTGTGGGGGTGGAGATGGGTTTTACAGTGTGGAGTGTGGGGGTGGGGTGTAGGAGTTGGAAAAGAGGAGGGGTGGATTGGGCTAGATTGATGATGTGTGTGTATTCGTGCATGTGTCAATGTGAGTCTGCGTTTTCCCTATCATTAGGTTTCTATCCTATCCTATCCCGTAACTCGAAAGTCGTTGGGGCACCACAGATGATCGTTTAACCAGAGTACTCCATCTTTCTCTGTTCTCAGCAGCCCTCATTCTATTCTCGAATGTTGTCTACCCACCTCTTTTTCAGTCTCCCTCTATATAGATAGAATAGGTTCTCATGCTCAAATTATGTTTGATTCTGTCAGTTCAACTTGTTTTGTTGTTCAGTCTCTTTTAAATATTTTGTTATTCTGGAATTACCTTTGGATAAAAAAAATACAGTGATTTTTAATACTGGTTCCTGTCGGGAAAATGTCTCTTTGTAATTAAAAAAAAACAGATTTAACGATTGGCTAATATTTTGATTAGCTAGACCTATTAGCTGATTGACAGGAGTCAGTCATTATTTGTGTGTATGTTGTTTTGTTTGGCAGGTGTACTGGAGGAGCTGAGCAGACTGATGGTGTCTGTGATGGGACACCTGTGGCTGGCCTACAACTCTCTCACCTTCTTTCAACTTACCTACTTCTTCTCCCTCGTCTACAAGCGTCAACAGCAGCATGGACAGCAGTGTGAACAGCATCAGCAATATGAATGTGAAAACCAGCGGCAGCAGAGTGAGGAGTATGATTTACCACAGCGGGACCACGCAGAGGAGCGGTTCCAGCAGCGGAAGAAGCAGCCTGAAAGTCAACTCCAACAGCAGCATGGGCAGCAGCAGCATCCACAGCACGACCAACAGGATTTTCAACGAGGCAAGACACAGCGCGAAGCTAGAGCGAAAGAACAGACTGACACTCCACACCACCAACAGCGTCCTTCACACAGTCAGCAAAACCTACAACAACTGGAATTGGAAGACGACTACAGTGTGGACCATGAAGTAGGAGACAACCATCGCTGTTGTCAACCCGCATCTGACAGAAACAACTACAAACAGCGAGCTGAGTCTGCAAAACACAAACCTGCGCAAGGCCAATGCCAGAACTGTAAACAAGAAGTCCAGGATAAACCTAACTCACAACACAGGAGCGAGTCAGGAGAGAAGCAGAATTTGCCAGATGGACAGGAATCAGGGAAGAGTCTTCCTTCAGGAGAGAAGCATGATTCCGCAGATAAGCGTAAGTCGGGAGAGGTCCAGCCAAGCGTGACGGTGTGGGCAGCCAGCACTGACCAAGAGTACGGTCCTGAAGGCTACCACAGGATGGAGATGATACACAGCATACGTTGTCCTCCCAAAGTACAGAGGATACTGGAGTGGACACAAGCCGACGTCAGAGTGAGTGTTGTTGTTGTTGTTGCTGGTCGTGGTGGTGGTGGTAGAATTGATGATGATGGTTAGTTAGTTATTCATTGCTTTTAGGGTCCAGCGGACTGCAAAGAGCCGAATCACAAAATCAAGATCACAACTTGGCTGAAAGAAGACTCACCCCTGATCCGTATAAAAGATCTGCGGAAACAACCCTAGTGGTAACTCTGAAGGCATTCCACCAACCGGTCACTGTACAATAAATGCATCTCACGCAGGGGACGCTGAGGCTGAATCGAACCCCCGTTTACAAAAACAAAATAGACTACAAAAATCATTATAAAATATCACCAAAACACATACATATAAAATGCCTACATTGCTAAATAATAATATAATAGGAAGCCCCAGTGACCATTTGGCAAAAAGCGTCCAATATTTCCAAGCTGATCCAACAAACCTCACACACAAATGAGTTTTGTCCCGGAAGAGTTTTCAAAAAGAGAAAAGGTAGGTGACTGGTCTAGCGAAGGAGAAGATAGTGTAGCAGATTGATAGAACAGAGTATGAATGAGAAAGAACAAATGAGAAAGACAGCGATAGTGGGATTTAAAGCACTAAATGTCCAGAAAGTGGGGATACTATTTATACTGAAACCCCCGGCATCCCCATGGTGGAGAATGATGATGGTGGTGATAATGGTGTTGAATATGAATTTCATGAAAAAATATATTGTGGATGATGATGATGATGATGATGATGATGATGATGATGATGATGATGATGATGATGATGATGATGATGATGATGCTAATGGAGAAAGAGGAGACGAAGGAAGTGGGTGTGGGAGGAGTACGAAGATGGAGTGACAAAGAGGACGTATCTTACATAGTTATTGCTCTTTGCTTGCATGGGACGTACACAGTTACTGTTCTTTGCTTGCAGGGGACATACAGAGTTACTGTCCTTTGCTTGCATGGGACATACAGTGTTCTTTGCTTGCAGGGGACATACAGCGTTCTTTGCTTGCAGGGGACATACAGTGTTCTTTGCTTGCAGGGGACATACAGTGTTCTTTGCTTGCAGGGGACATACAGCGTTCTTTGCTTGCAGGGGACATACAGTGTTCTTTGCTTGCAGGGGACATACAGCGTTCTTTGCTTGCAGGGGACATACAGTGTTCTTTGCTTGCAGGGGACATACAGCGTTCTTTGCTTGCAGGGGACATACAGAGATACTGTTCTTTGCTTGTAAGGGACATACAGATTTACTGTTCTTTGCTGCCATAGGACGTACAGAGTTACTGTTCTTTGCTTGTCGGGGACATACAGATTTACTGTTCTTTGCTGCCATAGGACGTACAGAGTTACTGTTCTTTGCTTGCATGGGACATACAGAGTTACTGTTCTTTGCTTGCAGGGGACCTACAGAGTTACCTTTGAAATGGACATAGAGATGCTGTTCTTTGCTTGCGTGGCACATACAGAGTTACTGTTCTTTGCTTGCAGGAGACATACAGAGTTACTGTTCTTTGCTTGCATGGCACATTCAGAGTTACTGTTGTTTGCTTGCAGGGGACATACAGAGTTACTGTTCTTTGCTTGCATGGCACATACAGAGTTACTGTTCTTTGCTTGCGTGGCACATACATAGTTACTGTTGTTTGCTTGCGGGTACATACAAAGTTACTGTTTTTTGCTTGCATGGGACATACAGAGATACTGTTCTTTGCTTGCAGGGGACAATACAGAGTTACTTTTCTTTCTTGCAGGGGAAATTCAGAGTTACTTTTCTTTACTTGCTTGGTATGTACAGAGTTACTATTCTTTGCTTGCATGGGACATACAGAGTTATTGGTGTTTGCTTGCATGGGATGTACAAAGTTACTGTTCTTTGCTTTCAGGGGACATACAAAGTTACTGTTCTTTGCTTGCAGGGGACATACAAAATTACTGTTCTTTCCTTTCAGGGGACATACAAAGTTACTGTTCTTTGCTTGCAGGGGACATACAAAATTACTGTTCTTTCCTTTCAGGGGACATACAAAGTTACTGTTCTTTGCTTGCAGGGGACGTACAGCGCTAATCGCGATTGTCTGGGGATGTTGAAAGCGCCGAACTACGAGTACATCACTCGTGGCCGTGACGTCAATCCTCCGCTGCCGTCAGACGGTCCGCCAGTGACATGGTTCGACCATGCGTCACACATGACGTCACATGGCGAAGTGAACGACTGCCCGGATTGCGGGAAAGCGTTGACCTCCTATCTGCTGGATAAGATGAAAATCAAGATGACGTGCGACAGAAAAGGCAAAAGTAAGTCCTAGTGATTTGTACTGGTTTGATTGACACGCCTACAGCGTTGTGATTATAGGATGTTATCACCCACCGTGCCCAGTTATGTACAATAAACATAGGAAAACGATCCAAGTAGCTCAGAAGAGTTAACACAACCACTGCTGCAAACATACACATAAACATTAACCTCAAAAATACAACGTCATGATTTCTGTCTACTGTCTCCCAACGCATACAGGGCGAAGCAAGAAGGGCCAAGAGGGACAACTCTATTTCCATGACGTCATCATCAGCGGAAGTCTCATCCACCAACCAGATTGCGCCTTCGTGCACGAAATGACGAACAGAAAGATTCCTCTTCAGTACGAGAATCAGGAGTTGACGTCACCACCTCCTTATAAGGACAAAGTTTTCGTCATCGGTAAGTTGTGTCGTTGTTGGTCTTCATATTTGTTGTTGTCGCTACAGTTGTAGTTGTTGTAGCAGTGTGAGTACTAATCTTACACTTTAATTAATAATAATCGTCATTGTGTATGTCCATGTCTTTGAGTGTTATGTGTTCACTATTAGAATGCATTTACTTCTTAGTTGATTATTGGAGAATAAAATCAGAACATAATCTGCCAAAAAAAAAAAAAAAGGGGGGGGGGAACATGAAAGACACTTACACCATCAAAATTGACCCCAGCGTAGCTCCTGTTGTTCATGCTTCTAGAAAAGTTCCAGCAGCTCTACGCAACGATCTTTCCATTTCTTTACCACTGTGATCATGTCATCGTGTTGTCCAATGGCTGGTGTGATGGTCTGTCGGGCTTCGTTGTTGGTGATGTGCTGGGTATAGGAAATGCCCACAAGTCTCAATGTTTTGCAAGCGTATAGGAAGATGGAAATGACAAGGGAGAGAAGCAGCCTTACCTTGGAATGTAAACTGATGGTCCTGTCTTTCCAAATGGGCTTCAACCTTGTCAGGAAAGCAGTTGTTTGTGCGACCCTGGAGAGGACTTCCTGTCGGGACCCATTGTTTGATACAATGGCTCCTAAATATTTGAAGCTATGCACTGTGTGGATGGATTGGCCTTGGACTTTGATGTCCGTGTTGATGCCATTGGTGTTGTTGGTCATCATTTTGGTCTTATCTGCACTTATTTCCATCCCAAAGGCTCTGGAGGTGGTGTCAAGTCTCTTGCCAAGCTGTTCAAGTTCTTGTTCCTTTCCAGCCAATTCATCAATGTCATCCGCAAAACAAAGGTTGGAGATTGCTCTACCCCCTATGCTGACTGTGCATTTCTGACCTGCAAGGTCATCTCTAGAAAGATGTTGAAGAGTATTGGAGAGAGTAGGCATCCTTGACGCACACCGATTGTTGTACTGAACCAGTTTCCGATGGCGCTGTTGTGGAGGACTGCACTGGTAGTCTTGTCATACAAGCTTTTGATGACTTCAATAATTTTAGGGCTGATGTTGTACACTCTCATGGTTGCCCACAGATCTGCTTGCCAGACTCGGTCAAACGCCTTTTTGAAGTCTAAAAACACATGATATAGATGTTGCTGGTGCTGTAGGTTTTTCTCGCAGATTATTCTGAGGTTAAAAATCTGTTCAGAGGTACTTCCCCCTGCCTTGAATCCTGATTATTCTTCAGCTATGATTTGTTCAGCTTGGAGTTTCAACTTGTTGAGTATTATTTTTAGGAGGACCTTACTGGGATGGCTGATGAGTCTGATAGTGCGGTAATTTTAACACTTCGAAGGTTACCCTTTTTGGGAAGAGTGATGACAAGTGACTAGGTCCAATGTGTGGGCCACTCCCCACGCTGCCAGATCTTGTTACATATAATGGAAGGGCGTCTATCATCGCTTCCCCTCCGGCTTGCAGCAGTTCCGCGGTGTGTTGTCCCCTTCCTGCTGACTTCCCATTCTTCAGCGATTGCACTGCTGCCTCAACTTCTTCTCGGAGAATTGGGAGGGTTTCTTCCTCTTCTCTGTTCTGGGACATGCTAGAACTGATGGGTCTCCGTTTGGTGAGTGGTTGTAAATGCTAGAGCAGTACTCTGTCCATCTGTCCAATACTTCTTGTTCTTCTGTAAGGCATATGTCAGACTTGCTTTGGATCGTGGAGACCTTGGGCCGTTTAACACTTGTCAGCCGTGTAACAGTCGTAATATTTCGCCTTGGTCAACAGGCAACTGGAATCTTTAGTCGCTAGAATTTCGGCCAGCTGGCTTTAAAAACTGTTGTTCCTTTTCGTTCATATCCATTACTTGTGATGAGGAGCCGGCAAAGCAAGCCTGGAATGAATAATCGACGTGGTTTTGTTGCAGTTTGAAATCGCATTCATCATCACCAGATTTTTGCTGAAGTCGTAGTGATTTATTTTCAAACAACACACTGAACCTTATCTGTTACGTGCGATTAAAACATCTCAAGGTTTTTGATTTGAGCTCATCACATTTCTGTGTAATATAAATAATGCTCTACGCTCGCACTTGCTCTGAAACATTGTCAGAAGACTTGACTGAGCGAAACACGCAATGACTAAAATGAACAGTCAATGTGTGTTTTGAAGCGGGTCAAAATTAAGACAATACACGTAGATCTATTGACTGGAAATTTTAGTCATTGCATGTATTGGCTAGTGGCCACAGACAAAACACGAATTAAATGCACAGATTGCCGGTAATATACGAATACGAATACGAATACGATCACTTTATTATCTCAATCAAAGAGAAATTCACACATGGTGCCAGATATAAATGTTACAAGACGATAAAGGACAGTATAACAACAATAAACAGTAAACAATTAAACAGGATAAAAGTATATCAAGAAGACATTACTGAATTAACCATTTAAAACTGTAATCATAAGAAGTTACATGGGGAAAACAAATACCTATCACATGATTTACGTTCAGTGTTATAATCATGATAGAAGGTATTGCAACATAACAATCACTGTTGGCAAGCAATAATCGCATCAATATACAACAACGTAAGACTTTTAGATAAAATAATATGTTCATAAAAGAATATAAAAATCTCTAAGCACATAGGCCTACACTAGACGGAAATGTAAGATCACAGGGGCACATACTCACTATCTCATGCGGATTGGACATTAATTATATAAATCATGCCACGCACACTGTCATAATAGAAGCATCATACGTTCAAATTCTCAATCATTTAATAAAGAGATTGCGGTGGGTATAAAACTATTTTTAGTGCGTACAGTTTTGAACTTTGGTGTCCTGTAGCGCCTACCCGAGGGCAGGAGATTGAAGTGGTGCGCGAGCACGTGACTGCTGTCTTGAAGTATGCGACGGGCCTTTCTAGCCACTCGCCTTTCATACATCGCTATCATACTCATTTGTTGCACTCCCACAACCTTCCCACACACTCTCACCACTCTGTCCAACACCTTCCTACTGTCCAAAGACAACCTTCCATACCAACATACAAATGAGAAAGTGAGAATGGAAGAGATGAACGAATCATAAAAGGTTTGGAGCTTATATATACACACACTCACTGGTATATAAACACATAAACAATGAGCTATTTAAAAAAAAGAAATGGTGCATTTGGTGTGTGGTTTTGTTACACAGGGGGAAGCAGCGCGCTAGGTCTGGAAGCGCCCATCGTGGTCTACGTGCCGGAGCTGAAACGCATCACCGATGAGGAGAAGGCTGGAAACGCAGCCGCTGCCGCCAAGGTCTCCACGGAGATACAGACGCGGGATGAGGCGGAGAAAGAGCGGCTTCAAAGGCTGGGCTGGTGGAACAGGCAGTACATCTGGTACATCGCGTCTCGCTCCCTTGCGCATCTCATTATCTTTCATATTTGACGGAATGATGGGGTTGAGCGGGAGAGAGAGGTTGTCTCCCATCTCATTAGCTTTCAAATGTGGATAATAGGTGTGGGTGAGCGGGGAGAGAGGGGGGAGAGCAATCTAGGTGTGGGTGAGCGGGGGGAGTAATCTAGGTGTGTGGGAGAGGAAGGAGGGGGGGGGGAATCAGCGGTAAGTAGAAGTGAGATGGAAGGGCGGGGTAGACATGAAGGGAAAGCGTGAAGAGGAAAACGAAGAAGGAGAAGAAAGCCAAGAAGAAGAAAAGGAAGAGGAAGAAGAAGAGAAAGAACAAGAACAAGAATGAGAAGAACGAGAAGTATTCGGACTAAGATGAAATACAAGTAGGAAGAGGAAATATGTGTAGAGTAAAAAAATGTAGACAGATTAGAATGGAGAGAGAGAGAGAGAGAGAGAGAGAGAGAGAGAGAGAGAGAGAGAGAGAGAGAGAGAGAGAGAGAGAGAGAGAGAGAGAGAGAGAGAGAGTTGTAAATATACAATTTGTGCTTCTTTAATAATGACTTAGCATATTAATTTTGGAAAACAAATGTGCGATCTATTATACTCGTATTCGCTGATAATTAATAGTATTTGCCTGTATTGTGTAGACATAACCTTGTTGTTAGTATTATGGCATACTTTTCCTTCACTAAACAGAGCTAAATGCTTGATTGATTTTTACTAAGATTATTGTTCCTTCTTTACATTGTTAGCATTCAACTGTAGTTTAAAGTACTTGGTATATTGTGTCCTGACTAAATAATGATAGAAATGTTAGACCTTATTAATCCAGAACTGTATGAGAAGTATGAGATGAGGAGACGCGTTGAATGTACAGAGCGCATCATCAAGCTATGTGTAGTATTATTTGATATGTATATGTTAATCCTAGCGCATTATCAAGCTACTTGTAGTATTATTTGATATGTAGTATGTTAATCCTAGCCCATCATCAAGCTACGTGTAGTATCATTTGATATGTAGTATGTTAATCCTAGCGCATCATCAAGCTACATGTAGTATTATTTGATATGTAGTATGTTAATCCTAGCCCATCATCAAGCTACATG